>JAPKLW010000031.1:325569-396937 GCA_026898455.1 Plectranthus barbatus | reverse complement strand
GCATATTTCTTAGCAGAGAGCTCTGCGTATGATCCTGCATCACACTGGAGCATCTTGATTACAATCTCCGCGAGGAGTTTGTATTCCTCTGTCAGGGTGTTGATTGAGATGTTAGGCTTAAATATTTGCTTCTTCTCTCCTGGCTTCTTCCAAAGATTCCATCTTCTTTCTATTTCGGCAGTGTCAGTTATCTTATACTGAGAGATTTTGGTTCCATAGTTACGAAGACCAAAGGTGCGAGCGAGTAAATCAGCATTCACGTCTATGATATTCCCATAAACACAAGTTTTGAATGATTTCTGATCATCGCTCATGACAGCCCTAGCATAAAATTCAGAAACCATATGCGGATGAAATCGATCAGGTTCAGCAGTGAGATAATTTACCAGTAGCTCGGAATCAAGAAGATCCAAAATCTATTTAGGAAATTGTTTGTTGGCGAGCGGCATGTACAGAATCCTGTCCTTCATAATTTGAGCAACTCGTCGCCGTTCTCCCGAGTGCGTGGACAACTTCTTCTGTCTGGCCATGGTGACTAATGTGTAGTAAGGGATGGACTCATCAATATCCTCCTTCTTCTCGATGCCTGTGAATTCTGGTGCATGTCGAACATGCAGGGGCGAGCAAGCGGTTGAGGGATAAATAAATGATGGTGGTTGAAGATTAACATTCTCAGGATTCTCAGATGAATCTGTATTTTGATGAGAGGGAATGGAAGAGTCTTGATTTGAGGTCATGGTTGGGTAGGAATTTCGGAGAATTTTGGTAGGGTTTTTCAGAGGTGGGTGTGAGAGAGTTTCTGAAAGTGGAATTTGAAGTGTTTCGAAATCGGATGAAGGTGTAAAAGATTTTGAAGTATGTGAATAAATCATTGGCGAGGATTGAATTCACTTTAGTGTTAATCGACGGTTGGGGTTGAGAGTCAGATCGTGGGTAGAAACACGTCTTTCGGAGCTCGAGTGACATGGCACAGCCCCATTTGTCGCCGTCGTCTGAATGCATTAAATGCTTATACAAAGCGAAACGCTATCTTTCCACGTCTGATATGAAAACTTCAGCAGCCGATGGTGGTAGAGTTGAACAGATGCTACCACGTATGTCATGGTTTCATCGTTATGATTTCGGCATTGCTTTTGATGCAAGATCATGACCTCTTCAGATTTGACATTCACATTAATGAATTTTCTCACTCCTCGTAGTGACTCTTCAGCTTCAGCAGTGAACAGTTACTAATTTCTCTTTTATAAATAGCATAGACATGCGATGCATTTGCTATGACTCTTTGTAACTTCTCGCTCTTCTTCTCCAAAAGAATTTTTCAAGCACTAAGATATGGAGCAAGTTCAATCTCTTTTCGTTCCGCGTCACAGAATCCTCTGTTATGTTGGTCTGTATGAGGAGTATGAAGAAGATTACCACATAGCAGAGTGGGTAATGTCCAGTCTGCAAGCTAGTGGTGTTGCTAGATTCATAACTTTAACACCTCATGTGTTCCACATGGAACATCTTCAAAATCTTCTACGAAAGAGTAAACCGGTTGGGGACTCCATTGTCGGTGTCTTCATGAACCGATTGGTGAGGTGGACGGTGGAGTCCTTTGCTTCAGATTTTGGCCTACCAAGGGGGCCAATTCCGGTGTTGGAGTATCGTAGTGCTGAAATATCTCCTGAGTGGACTTCATGGATGAAGTGGAGACATTCACCCGATATTCCATTCTCCCCAACTCCTTCTGCTTATGGGTTGCAGACGCGCTATCAAGTACTCTTTGAGAAAGTTTGTGGCATGGTGGTCGGAGTTGATCCTGATGACATGGTCTTTACTCGAGAGGTCTGGAAGTTTATGATGGCAATCGATGACCGGGCAGAGGTGGATTGGGCGGCATTCATCTTTCAGAGAGTGCGGCAGAGTGTTCAGCAGTTTCCAAGACTCTATCTTCCCTATGGAATGCCTCTAAGCTGGTTGCTGGAACAGAAATTCAGCGATCTTACATTAGGGCCCTCGAATCTTCGAGGAAGAGATTTCTATCCTTTTGTACCGATCGCGCCCTTTGATTAAATCGTTTGCTGTAACCTTCCTTTGATGATGTATAGAAGATAGTACCGTTGTACTTTTGACATATTTATATAACTGCATTCAATATCGATCCTCTTCTTGATAGTTTCCTTTTTGAATCATTCGTTTCATAACCTTCCCAAGAGTATAGCAAAGTGATGGTTGGTAGCAGAGTGTGCTCCTTTTAGCAGGCATATGAACTCTATGTATGTCGGGCATAGACTTTAACGCAATAGCAAAGATTCTGTTTGCTAGCAGAGGCCTTGTCTCTTGCAGAGACTTCAACTCTAGCATGTATCTCATTTGTTAGCAGATGTTCTATGCCCAGCAGAGTTTTCTTCTCTAGCAGGAATTTTGTTCGCTAGCAGATATTACACTTGCTAGTAGCTAATTGTTCCTTTAGCAGAGATTGCACTTGCTAGCAGATGGCTGTATTTTTAGTAGAGATTACATCTCTAGCAGAAATTGCATTTCTAGCAGCGATTGTATTTGCTAGCAGATGCCTTAACTCTAGCAGAGCTTTCATCGCTAGCAGATTAAGCGACGATGTCGATTGCGTATCCCAAGAATTAAGTTGACCTATCCGTCGTGGCGTCTGTTTATTCATAGGATGACAGATTGATAATAACTCTGGTAGGTTGAATTTGATCAATTCTGGCGAGATGAGTTAAGATCTTTCCTTTATAAACACCCTGTTGTAAGTATCCTTGTTGACACAACAACCCTTTTCTTGAAACAAAAAATTTCAAGAACCGAGATGGATTCACCAGGTCAATCTCATGAATTGCGTCGAAATCAGATTCTTCACGAGGATGGTTTGAACTCCTTATACGACAATACTCCGAGAGTGGTAGAGATGATCATGTCAAGGTTAAATCGTAGTGGATTAACCCAATTTGTTACTGCTACTCCAAGGCAGTTTCAAGGCGACACTCTTCGAGAATTCATAGAGAGTTGTTCTGTGGAGGAAGATGGCATTTATGGTTTCTTCCTCGGCAAACTCATCTATTGGTCACCAGACGTCTTTTCTCGTCGATTCGGTCTTCTCAGAGGCCCTGGTTCCATTTTCAGCCATCGTGTGACAGATATAGCCCCTAAGTGGTCGGCGTGGCATAAATGGAGACGTCTTCTGTCATCGGAATTTTCCTTGTCGGTCTCTGCATATGATCTGCGCACTCCTTATTGGGTGCTCTATCGAGTAGCCAACAATATGTTGATGGGAGAGTGTTGTGACGATACATTCTTCTCAAAGGAAACATGGCAGCTGATGATGGCAATTGACGATGGAGCCGATGTAGATTGGGCAAAGTACATCTACGACAGCGTTCGAGATTGCGTTGAATATTATCCTGCCGTGCCTCTACTCAACGGGATGCAACTTAGTTGGTTGTTAGAGCAGAGTTTCCCTCAATTAGCGGAAGGGCCTTCGAATCTTGTAAATGCGGACTTCTTTCCGTTTAGGCCTTCTTCCTTTTAGGATCTTTAATGTTGACTTCAAATCTCCCCTGTTCCTTGTAATAGCATCTTGTTGATAAATAAAAGGATGTATTGAATCTCTGCAACTTGTCGTCTCTGCTGTGCTAGCATACGTGTCTCAGCAGCTTGAGTTGTCTGATATGAATTACTATTTCCCACAAACGATCATCAAGTGTTATCATTTAAGGCGGTAGATGTCTGTCCGAATCAAAAGATTTGCGCTATCCTTTGTTAACCTCTTTAGGCTTTCGTGGAATAGAGCGTCAGAAAATCCATGTAGAACGCTTTGCCGTAAGTAGCTTTATCATAACAGGTGGCGCTTCCCCCTTTGTCGAGATTCTTCGACTTCTGCTCTTCTGGATTTGAATTCATTTGAAAAGACATTTTGGAATAGTGTTCACTCTGTGAATAGAGCCATGATCTGGCTATAAATAGCATCACACTTATCTTCCTAAACTTCATCTTTCACTCAGCCTTCTTGAGCTTCATCGTCTCCTCTTCCTTTAATATAACATTGCCTTCTCTATTTGCTCCAAAGATGCATAACATTACAAGAGCTCCCAGTGATCTGTCTATCACTCGCAACCAGATTCTTCATGAGTCAGGGTTGTACTTTGAATACGGTAGCAATTGTCGTGTTCCTAACTTTGTGATGGGGGCTCTTCATGAGAGTTCTTTGACCCAATTTTTGACAACTATGCCATCAAAATTTCAGAAACAAACTCTGCAGAAGTTTATTTTCAGGAGTAGGACTGATGATAAGGCCATCTGGAGTTGCTTTGATGATGAGGTGGTCTGCTGGACTCCGGCTCTGTTTTCTCATAAATTCGGCCTTCCTCGAGGTCCAGTTCGTGTTATGGACGTTTTCCACCATTTGACTGCTCCAGAGGTCCGCTACTGGAATGAGTGGAGACAATCTGCTGACTATGAGTTTTCACCATCTCCTTCATGTTTGCATTTGAAGGAGGAATACAGGGTCATCTTTGACTTTGTGAGCAATGTCACCTTTGGCGTTCCTGCTGAGAATTACGTGATGAATCAAAGGATTTGGAGACCCATGATGGCTATTGATGCGGAGAGGAAGGATGTTGACTGGGCTGAATTTTTCTTCGACGGAGTGAGGAGTTGTATCGATCTTTTCCCTCAGATTCCTCTACCAACTGGCATGCAGCTTAGTTGGTTGCTTGAGCAGTCATTTCCTCATCTGGTCTCTGAAGGACTTCCCTTGATGGGTTATGACTTCTATCCTTTGAGAGCTCATTTCCCAAATTGTGGTTGAGAAATGCTCTTGATTCTCCTTCCGTGTAGCCATCATAGAACTCTTAGTTATCTTTTTAGCAGAAATGTTGTGTTTGTTGATGTGGTAGCTCTTTTCTTGTACTTCCAGTGTTTGTAATCCAAGGTATGATAATGAACATCCATCTTTCAGAAATATTCTTACAGAATGAGAGCTAGGACTCATTCATCCACTTCAACATCAAACTCCATGAAACTCAAGTTCAAGTATAATAATTTTCAAACCCGGTTTTCTGGAAGTGATGACAATTGAGTCTGAATACTGTAGACTCCTTATAATTGATAAAATGAAATAATGTGAGTCCGATCATAGTGAATCACTATCCCTGAAGGAGTTATTGTGATTCTCGAGCCATGCACTCGATTAGACCTGTGACCGCCTATCATTACAACGCTTTTCATTTCGAGGCAACGATTGAGTTTCCAATGTTGTGAATCATCGCATTGAATCATCACATTTTTGTTCTCAATGGATCAGTTCGTCATTAATACGGTGGTTGTCATTCGTCTATAAGTAGACGTTTCAGACTCTCTTTGCTTTATCTCAATCAGCCTTTCCCAAAAATCTTTTCAGAAGATGTCTTCTCCTTCTTCAAGTGTGTCACACCACGAATCCCCTGTGTCGTCTTACTCTAATCCAAGTTCCCCAAATTCTCCCATTGACCATTTGACTATCAGCCGAAATCAAATCTTCTGTGAGGAGAACCTTCGTCGGTGCTATGCGAGCGATCCTAGGGTTCCGGATGTGGTGATGCAAAAACTGATATCGTCGGGGATTGACAAATATGTTACTGTTACTCCACAACATTTCCATGAAGAGGCGCTTCAGAAATTTTTTAGCCAAGCGCAAGTTGAGGGTGACGCTATCTTCGGTTTTCTGAATAACCGTTTGGTGAAGTGGAATATTGATTCCTTCGCTCGAGACTTCAGCTTACCCCAAGGCAACAGTTCTATCTTCGACTATCGCTCTGGTGATGTGGCGCCAGAGTACTCTAGTTGGAAGCGGTGGAGGAGGGGATATTGGAGCGAGTTCTCCAAGACGGTGTCTCCACTAGGCCTTCGTCCTGAGTACGGTATTCTCTACGACATCTGTAACGGGATGGTGAACGGAATGTATGCCGACGAGGAGCTATCTCTCACCAAAGGTGTCTGGCAGGCGATGATGGTGGTCGACGATGGATGGCTCCATGCCAATTGGGCGAAGCTTGTATTTGACCAGGTGAAGGATGTTGTCAACTGCTGGCCTAACACCGGGTTGCCAAATGGGATGCAGCTTAGCTGGCTGCTGGAGCAAACCGTTCCTGATCTTGTTGTTGGCCCATCAACCCTTCGTCCATCCGACTTCTTTCCAAGAGATCCCCGTACTATGTGATGTTTGATGTCGTTAAGTTGATGTAACTCTGTTTTTTTTATGTACGCACTCCTCTCTTCTCTGTTTGCATCCACTCTTTCTCTCCCCCTTTAATCTTGAAGGGTGTAAGTTGATCGTTCTTCCACCATTCTACTATATATGAAGAGTTATCTTTCCATTATCTGCATCTTCTGTTCAAGGACTTGAGTCTGTATTGCATAGATCACAGAAATCCGTAATAATGACCAAGATAGTTAGCATCTTCTGCAAAATAACCATAAGTGCTCTGCTGAATAATGAGCATCTTTATACTTCGAATATTAAATCTTCATAAAATCCAGAAAGATTGAAAACCAGATTTCATTCATCCAAGGTCTCGTCTAATTCCATAAGCCCCAATTTAATGCATAACTCCTTAAATCTTGACTCTGGAAGCGGTTTTGTAAAGATATCCGCAATTTGATCTTCAGTGCATATATACTTGACGTCAATGTCCTTCTTCTCCTGATGATCTCTGATGAAATGGTGACGAATATCAATGTGTTTTGTTCTGGAGTGATGAACGGGATTCTTTGTAATACACATGGCACTGTTGTTATCACAATATATTGGTACACATTCAGGAGTAATTCCATAGTCCTGCAACTGTTGTTTTATCCAGATAATCTGTGAACAACAACTAGCAGCCGCCACATATTCTGCTTCTGTGGTCGATGTAGCAACAGAGTGCTGCTTCTTGCTAAACCAGCTTATGAGCTTGTGTCCCAGAAATTGACACGTGCCACTTGTGCTCTTCCGATCAATCTTGCATCCTCCGAAATCTTAATCCGAGTATCCACTGAGAGAAAGGCTATCGGCTTTAGGATACCAGATTCCTAGTCCTTCGGTGCACTTCAGATAACGGACAATCCTCTTAGCAGTATCAAAGTGTGTCTTCTTAGGATTGGCTTGATATCTTGCGCATAATCCAACAGCATAGGAAATATCAGGTCTGCTAGCAATGAGGTATAGCAATGACCCTATGATTCCTCGATACAGAGTAGGATTTATATCTTCTCCTTCCTTTTCAAGAGCAGCAATGCAGGTTGTGCTTATAGGAATTCGTAGACTCTTAGTTTTCTCTGGACAATACTTTGCAACAAGATCACGAGTATACTTCTTCTGGTGGATGAAGATTCCCTCTCTGGACTGTTGAACTTGTAATCCAAGGAAATAAGACATTTTTCCCATCATGCTCATTTGAAAGTTGCTGGTCATGAGATCGGAGAATTTATCGCATAGATCTTGGTTCTTCGACCCAAAGATTATATCGTCAACATATATTTGAACTAGCAGGATGCTATCTCCATCTTTGATGCAAAAGTGAGTTTGATCTATCCTCCCTTTCTGAAATCCATTGGATAGCAAGAACTTAGTTAAGGTTCCATACCAGGCTCTTGGTGCTTGCTTCAGACCATACAGTGCCTTTTTGAGCCAGTAAACTTGATTGCCATGTTCAAATCCTGGAGGTTGTTCGACGTAGACTTCCTCCTTGAGTTCGCCATTCAGAAAAGCACTCTTCACATCCATTTGCATTACATCAAACTCATGATATGCTGCATATGCTAAGAATAGACGGATTGCTTCCAGTCTTGCCACTGGAGCAAATGTCTCATCATAGTCAATGCCCTCGCATTGTCTATATCCTTTGGCTACGAGTCTTGCTTTATTTCTTACAACTGTACCAGACTCATCCTTCTTATTTTTGAATACCCACTTAGTGCCTATCACACTTTGATGCTCTGGCCTATCTACTAGCTCCCACACATTGTTTCGTGTGAATTCTGCAAGCTCCTCTTGCATAGCATTCACCCAATCAGATTCTAGCAGAGCTTCTTCGACTTTCTTGGGTTCTTCACTGGAAATGTAGCACGCTAACATTGCATTAGCATTTCCTCGCCTTGTTAATAATGGATCATTAACATTTCCGAGGATTCCTTCTGGAGGATGAGCACGTAACCAAGTAGGTCTAACTTGTGTTAAATTCTCAGCATCTGGTGCTCCTTCTTGATCGTCATCTGCTGTAATATTCCTTTCGTCATCTGTCTGATGCTCAACATTTGGAATGTCAGCATTTCCTTCGCCATTGTTTGAAACTTCTGCGATAGGTTCTTTATGATTAAGAACATCTTTGGTAGATATTTCAGCAGCAGACATCTCAGGAATAGGAGACTCCGCGGCTGGTATCTCAGCAGTGGATACTTCAACATCCAAATGTTCTGCTCCAGTTTGATCTGCTACGACCTCCATCGGTGTAACATTGGTTGTAATTGCATCAGCATCATCTTTAGCATCTCTTGCGGGATCTGGGATCTCCTCGTCGTCTTCATCGTTAATCACTTCTATGATAGTTGATTCGGTAATGATGTGTGTAGGTTTGGCCTCAGCATGATCGTTAGCATCACTGGCCTGGTCAGCAGTTTGATCCCCTGCTGCGTGCGTCTCGTTTGGATTGCAGTCATTCATAGACTTAGTCGGATCAATACTCATATTCTCGAAAGAATTTAAAAATGTTTGATCATTGACATCATTAGTCTCACGATTGCTAATCTTTTCTCCTTTATTTTTACTGCGCACTAAAGTAGACTCATCAAAAATAACATTGCATGTTATTTCCACAATGCCAGTAGTCTTATTTAATACCCTATAACCTTTATGAGTGGGATATCCATAACCAAGAAGTACACCCTCTTCAGATTTAGGTGAAAAGGTATTAAGTTTAGATTTACCGTTATTGTGAATATAACATGTAGAACCGAATGCACGTAGATGAGCTATAGAGGGCTTACGACCATGATACACTTCATAGGGAGTCTCGTTGAATCTGCTCGTGACAGCACTCCTATTCTGTGTGTAGCAGGCCGTCATGACTGCTTCACCCCAGTATTTAGCAGGAAGTTTGGAGTCTGCTAACATTGATCGAACAGCTTCCTTCAATGTCCGATTCCTCCTTTCTGCTAAACCATTCTGTTGAGGAGTCCTTGCTGTAGATTTTTCATGTGATATCCCAGCTTCAGCACAGAAATCCATTAGCACTCCATTACAGAATTCAGTTCCATTGTCAGATCGAATACGCTTTACAGTAACTTCTTTACTGTTCTGCTCCTTGAGAATCAATTCGGGCAGAATAAGCTTCACTTCATCCTTTGTCTTCAATAGGCGTACCCATGTGTACCTGGAGAAGTCATCAACCACCACTAGTGTATATAGACGTTTACTTACAGTGGGTGGCGTGACTGGACCAAATAGATCCATATGAAGCAATTCCAAAATCCTTTTAGATGTCTCCTTTTCAGGATTTGTTTTGAAGGATGATTTGGGCTGCTTTCCTTGTTGGCATGATTTGCATATTCCTTCTTTGCGGAAGGTGTTATTTGGTAGACCTATAACAAGCTTATGTTTGGCAAGATAGTTAATGGTCTTGAAATTTAAGTGATTGAACCTTTTATGCCATAGCCATGTTGTTTCCTCCTTATTGAGAGCTAGAAAATAGGAATGTTGTAGGCCGCTTCGCCAATCGACAATATATAATCCACCCTTGCGGATCCCTCATAATTTTACTTCTCCTGAAATAGCATCAGCAATAGTACAACCAGTATTTTTAAAAGATACGATATACCCATTTTCACATAGTTGACTTATGCTGAGTAAATTGTGCTTCAGGTTGGAAACGAGCGCTACGTTGACGATTCTCAAGCCATTCCTTTCAATGCAACCTCGTCCAACGACTTCTCCTTCACTGTTGTCTCCGAACTTGACTCTTGGACCGTTGAATAATCTTCTTATGTCTGAGAATAATTCTTCATTCCCGGTCATATGAGCAGAGCAACCGCTGTCTAGGACCCATTCGTTGGATATACATGTTTCCGTAGCTATGGTGTCCTGTTCCTGCAAGCAAATCAAGCAAATTTAGGTACCCGTTTAGTGTCGGGTCCTGCAGGATTAGCGTGAAGCATAGTTCCTTTCGGAACCCACATCCTAGTGATTTTCAAGACTTTTGTCTTGGTTTCACTATTCACCACATTCTTGACCTTTGGCATAAAATTTCTATTTCTAGATGAATGAGTGAATTTAGCCGTCCTTGCCCTTGAAAAATAATGTGGAATGGGCTCAGGCATTGCATAGATATTCCTTCTATGCAGTGTATTCTGCGGGTAGCTAGGTCTCACAGCATTGTACTGTGCAGGCCTTCTCTGATGAAGATTAGGATGTACTGTCCTTGCATTAGTGTTAGAATGCTCAGTACTCCTAGGATTGGTTGAGTATTGTTTAGTGTATACTATAGAATTTCTCTGCGGAGGTTTATCAACTACTTGCCTATTATTCATCATTTGATTCTTCTGCTGCGGCTTAGAGTTGCGTCCAGCATTTGTCCTAGGGATCCTCTGCTGAGGTCCTTTGGATAAAGGCCTAGCAAACTCTGTCCTCTGCTGAGATCCAGCAGATGAACCATTGGCTGTCTTTGATACAGTCCTCTGCTGAGCTTTAATGAACACACTCTGCTGAGATTTATTCTTTGTTTTAGTTAAAGACTTAGTAGATAAAGTTTCAGCAGACACTACTCCTTTACCTTTTTCATCAGAGCTATACCCTGCAGTTACAAACAAAATTGGATTCTGCACAAAAGAATTATCATTGGATTTTGACATTCTTTTTGATGATTCACATCCAAGTCCAGACTTATCAGAGTGATGTCTTTGACTACTTACAAGGGCATTGAGAGCAGCCCTGCTGGATGCATACATGCAAATGCAATCCTCTTTTGGTTTGTTTTTTAATGTTTGATTTTCCTTTTCTAACGTTTGAAATCTTTCTGACAACTGTGAGAAATCTTCTTTTAATTTGAGGAGTTCTTCACTTTCTAACCTTAGTCTTTCGACTTCCTCGGTTAAACTTGTAATGTGAAGTTTTAATGAAGCATTTTCTCCAACAATCTCATTTTTGATTTCATACATTTTTGCAAATTCTAATGATAGCTGCACTAAATAATCTTGTTCGGAATCGAAATGTGATTCCTCAGATTTGTCTATAATTTGATTGCTAGATGAGTTAGTGGACAATACCTCTGCTTCCTCAGCAGCTAGAGCTGATTCATTGGTTTCCTCAGCATCGTAGTCCGCATCAGCAAATTGATCTTCAGTGATGTTTGCCATTAGTACAAACAAAGCTTCCTCGCTATCTTCTTCTTCTGACGAGCAATAGAACTCTTCTTCATCAGCAATCTCTGTCCTGGTTAGCAGTGCCTTGGTTACGGCTTTAGCAGCGCGTCTTTCAAATCGTTGCTTCAGGCGATCTCGTTCTTCTTTGCTGACCTTCGGACAATCATGCTTCAAGTGATCTGGAGAACTACACTCAAAGCAAGTTCTAATTTTTCGCTCTATAGAGCGGTTAGATGTTGATGATGTAATTTCTTTTACTTCCTTTTCGGCCTTTGCTTCATTCAGCATCCGTTGCATTTTCTTCATTTGTTCTTCCAGATCATTGATCTTTAGATCAACTGCTTGTGTACCTGCACTGGAAGTTCCTTCTTTCGAGGGAGATGCTGAAGTAGGTCTTTCTGGTTTATAGAAAGGTCTCTTTGTTTTGAATTTGTTGTAGTCCTTCTTAGCGAAGTATGCTAAATCTTCAGCGTTCCCAGCATAGTTTGAACCAGCTTGTGCTACAGCTGTTTCATTCTTCTTCGACTGATGTATAATAAATTCATGAGCTTTAAGTTGAGCAAATACCTCAGATGTAGTCATTTTGTTGAGGTCTTTCTCACTCAAGCTTGTTACTTTTGCGAACCAGTCATCTCTTGGATAGAGTTTGGAAATGATTTTATTGTTCATTTCCCCATTGTCATACTTCTTTTCAAGATTCCTTAGCTCTCCAATTATTGTATTGAAGCGTTCCTCCATGATTTGAATAGTTTCTCCTGCACGCATAGAAAAAGATTCATATTTATCTACAGCTACCTGTAGTTTGTTGCGTCTCATTTGTTCCGTTTCCTGAGAAGATTCGCACACGTAGTCCCACATTTCTTTAGCAGTTTCCATGTCAAGTGCTTTGTCTTTCATCAATTTTGGAAGAGAGTCAAGAATGAGTTTCTTTGCCACATGCTCTAGTTGAGCTCTCTTCTTGTCTTCACTGGTGTATTCGTCAAATGGTTTAGGAACCATTTCAGGTCTTGGGGGTCTTGGTTCTCCTCCAGCAGCATCTTCAGCACGTCCTTGTCCTATAAAAGTGTTAACTTTCATAATCTGGATAGGACCTCTTAACAGTATGTCAGCCATCTCAGGGTGTATGCTCTGAAGTTGTATGAGAGCCATCTTCTTCCAGGATGAGAAGTTCTCTCGGTCATACTCTCCAAGGGAGTGGTTCATCATTTTGTATGCTACTCTGAGTGATTTCCTGAGCTTCGTAAAAAAAACAGGTATAAAAGTGCAAGGAAAGCGATAGATCTGGTCTTAAAGCGACTCAGAAGCAGTCGGTTTTTCAACCTCCTGCTCTGATACCACTTGTTGGTCCCGAAATATCAGAGTCGTCGTGTTTGAAGACTTAACACGAAATGCAGCGGAATAGATTAAAGTCACTTGCACTTAATATCGTTAGCAGCAAAATGTTTTCTTAGCTCAAGTTGTTGTTTATATTAGTTTGCAGACATACACTAGCAACTCTGTTGCTAGGTTTTAAATCAATCTTCGAACAGTGAACTAATAAAACAGTAAGTAAAGCAGTAAATGAACACAAGATTTATAGTGGTTCGATCAAATAGATCTACGTCCACTCCTTAGCCGAAGCGCTAAGAATTTCACTAGAAAAGTATACAGAGTACAAGGAATCGCCTTTCCAGTTAAGTAGGCAGTGAACTTTCGGCCGGGCTACTTGACAGCTATCCTCCGTGAATCTGAACTTCTCCGAACACAGCTCCGGGCAAGTCAAGGGCGCACCTTCGTAAAACTTGTCCTTTGCTAATAAGGCGTTCATAGTTTGCCTCTGAACTTAATAAATCTGCGGCTAACGCCCGTGTGAGTCACAATCTTTCACGAGTGACTGTTGGATTCTTTTCTGAAAGAAATGAATCCCAATGATTGAGATATCCTTGAATGCAATCAGGAATATCTTCAATGGAGTGTCAGTACTTCAATGAATGACACCACAGGTTGTTGAGAGTCTTCAGATAGACTTTAAGATGGCTCTCAACTGACTACTTTTAAGAATCACTTTGTCAAGGGAATCTTTTTCTTGAGCGTTCGTGAGTAAAGTGATAAGAGCACTTGTAGATTTGTAAAAGCAGTAGTTTATCCAGTTCTTGTATCTGCCTTTTATAGTTGGAGATTCAAAACTTTGAATCTCCATACCCGTTAGACACAACGGCTTCTTCCTCCAAGAATGGATTAAACTGATAGAACGCCTTTCTGAGTAGAGATGTACTTCCCAGACTACTTAGGGAAAGTTTCGTCCCTTGTGCATCCTTTTTTGTCAGAGTCGCAGTCTGGCTTCAACGTTGCTAAAGGTATATTCCTTGAGATCCTTTGACTTGTGTTATATGTGATTCTTCATTGATTGCTGAAACGTCCGAATGCTAATTCCTTAGCATTCTAGTAACCTTTTCAGCCAAATGCTAGCGCTCCTGTTCGCCAGCTTCTCTAGCAGTCTGTGAATTTGACGCTGAAGTCATCTTATCTTTTCTGCTAGGGATTCTTCATAGCACACTAGTCTATTACAACTCGATGTTCAACTTATACAGGACTTTTACAAGTTGTGTTAGACTCTCTAGATTTCAGCAAATGATCGACCATCTAGATAAGGTTTGATCCAACAAAACCTTTTACAAATAAGTCCTAAGGGAGATTTTAGGGATAATTCCCAACAATTGCGCTCTTCTGCCTCTCGAATCGTAGCCAACCGAGCTTCAAGCTTTGATTCCTCGAACTTTACGGGTGCGCAACCATGTTGGTCTGATTGGTCTGGCCACATTTCCTTCCCCTGTGTGACCATCGTCTTGTACATTGTTCGCAATAGCACCCTCCTGGTGCTCAGCATCTGGATTGCCTTCAACCGGAATATCTGCTGCAGGATTTCCTGGGACGGGATCCTCTTCAACAATTCTTTCAGCAACTGGAATCTCAGCAGCGTCTCTGCCAAGATCTTCATGTGTAGCCATGCCTTCCCCAAAGGGAATATCCTTTGCTGTCTCCTCTTCTTCATCATCAAGCATCTCTAGAATGTCTGATTCAACAAGGATGTTAGTAGGTGTGGCCTCAGCATGATTACTAGCATCATTGGTCTGGTCAGCAGTTTGGTCCCCTGCTGAGTGCGTCTGGTTCGGATTGCAGTCATTCATAGACTTAGTCGGATCAACACGCATATTCTCGAAAGAATTTAAAAATGTTTGATCTTTGACGTCATCAGTGTCATGATTTCTATCCTCTTTTCTGTTGTTTTCTCTGTGCACTAAGGTAGACTCATCAAAAATAACATTGCATGTTATTTCCACAACACCGGTAGTCTTATTTAATACTCTATAACCTTTATGAGTGGGGTGTCCATAACCAAGAAGTACACCCTCATCTAACTTAGGTGAGAAAGTATTAAGTTTAGATTTTCCGTTATTGTGAATATAACATGTAGAACCGAATGCACGGAGATGAGTTATAGAGGGCTTACGACCGTTGTACACTTCGTAGGGAGTTTTGTTGAATCTGCTAGTGATAGCACTCCTATTCTGTGTATAACCGGCCGTCATGACTGCTTCCCCCCAGTACTTAGCAGGTAGTTTTGAATCAGCTAACATCGAACGAACGGCTTCCTTCAGCGTCCGATTCCTTCTTTCTACTAATCCATTCTGCTGAGGAGTTCTAGCTGTAGATCTTTCGTGTGATATTCTAGCTTCAGCACAAATATCAATCAGTACTCTATTACAGAACTTTGTTCCATTGTCAGAGCGAATTCTCTTTACAGTAACTTCTTTATTATTCTGCTCCTTGAGAATTAGCTCTGGTAGGATAAGTTTCACCTCATCCTTGGTCTTTAAAAGTCGTACCCATGTATACCTGGAAAAATCATCAACCACCACAAGTGTATATAGACGTTTACTTATAATGAGTGGAGTGACGGGTCCGAAGAGATCCATATGAAGTAATTCTAGAATCCTCTGTGATGTTTCTTTCTCAGGATTTGTCCTAAAAGATGATTTCGTCTGCTTCCCTTGTTAACATGCTTTGCATATACCTTCTTTGCGAAATGTCTCATTGGGCAGACCCACAACAAGCTTATTTTTGGCAAGGTAATTAATAGTTTTGAAGTTTAAATGATTGAACCTCTTATGCCATAGCCATGTTATCTCCTCTTTGTTTAAAGCTAGGAAGCAGGAATGTTGTTGACCGCTTTGCCAATCAACAATATATAGACCAAGCTTCACTTCTCCTGAAATACCATCAGTAATGGCACAACCAGTATTCACAAAATATACGATATACCCGTTTTCTCATAATTGGCTTATACTGAGTAAATTGTGCTTTAGGTTGGAGACGAGTGCTACATTGTGTTGGGATTATATACTGAAAGCATATATGATTAAGTGTTTTGTACACTGGTCTTCATATATGTTGTTGCAACAATGCTCGCTATCTGATTAAACAAACATACAACGAACTATAATATCCTATTATCTCGCCTATAGGGATGATCATATGGTGTGTAGGAGATCACAGAGGATCATATGAATCGTTTGACCTAGCGAGATATAAACAGTATCACAGCTGAGACGATCCCTGGATAGGCTGTCGGTCTAAGCTGCGGCACATCGGTTCATAAGTGGGCTTATCCTAGCTACTTGATGTGTCGGTACATAGTTATGTATTGATGGGATCAACAATGGGATGTGCCATTCTCATTGACATATGAATGAGCCAGATCCCTAACATACTTCCTATGATCTTAAACCTAATTGAAGGATAAGGGGCACACACAGATTGACCACACTTTGATTTACTAGAGTGGCGAGTCTTACATGTACTCTAATACTTGTATTTTGGGTGTTGGCAATTTGTGTGTGGCCTGCTTAGTCTGGACGTTTAGGTAAGCATATCCGTTTCAGGATGGTGACATTCCCTGAGGAGCTCACAAGGTTCATTATGCTAAACCCTGCAGGTTGAATTATTTAATTCATGCATAAGTGAAAAGGAGTGAGTGGTATTACTCAGGAAATAAGAGATTAATTAATTGTGGCTGATTGTCATAAGCCAAATTAAATAATGAATATCTAAAACATTAAATATGTGGATCATGTTAGTTTGGTGCAACCCGCTCCTAATAACGTGGTAATAAAGGGGCGAGTCAGCATTGTTACCGTGGTGAAGGTTAAAACAATATTTTATTAATTAACTAATTTCGGGGTTGAACAAGGAAGGATTAATTAATAAAGAGGGCCTACTTTATTATTTGCATCTGGTCCCTGGTCTGGCCCATGAATTGCTCACAGCCCATTAGGGAAAGGGTTTCTCAAAACCCTAACACTATATAAAGGCCTTCTCTCTATCCACGGTGCCGCGAGCGGGCTGGCGACGTTGCTGGGCAGCGGGCGAGGCCGGCAACAAAGTCTGGCGGCGTGCTCCGGCGGTGGCGGCGTGCTCCGGCAGTGGCAGCGCCGGAAAGACAGCGGCGGGGCTGAAACCTAGAGTGGCGGCTGGGTTGGGAACTAGGGTTTCCAAGCCCGGGCCGTAAATCGGGCTTCTCAGCCCGGAGGCGGCCCGTTGTTCTGAAACTAGGGTTTGGCACTCCTCTTTGGGCCAGAAACCCTAATTTGAAGCCCAGTTGCTGTTAAATCAATTCAAATTAGATTTCAAGTCCAACGGAGGCCCAGTTTGAAGATATGTATTGCAATTAAATCTTGTAATAGTTAGATTTAATTTATTTTAGTTGTAATCGCATCTGAGGGGCCATGAGAATTTATTTGTTTATTTATTTATTCTCGTATTGATGTGATTTATTATGTGCGCACTAGTAAATAATACGTAGCATGGTTATTTGCTTTAATTATTTACATTTATAAGCATGTTGCAATTTAATTTTTGAGCATGTCTTATGTGATTTATTTTATGTTTTAAATTATGTCTATAAATACCGGGATCATATTAATTTATGATGGAATTTCGGGTGTGACATAATTTATGGGAACATAAAATAATGTGTGCGCATGAAACCTTTAAAAATTAAAATACTAAGCTGGATTTTGGTTCTTTTCTAACCAAAATTATTAGACCTCCACAAATACGACCTCTCATTGGAAGTGGGGCATCTCGAAGCGTAAACGTCTACTTGGGCAGCTTGCGTTAGAGGTCCCTCATCAGTTCCAATGCGATGAAGTTTCCAAATAAAACACTTATTTTAAGATGAGAAGTGGGAGCCTCTGAGCAAACGTCTGCTGGGGCAGCTTGCATTGAGACAACTTTCACTGGTCTCTAAGATTAATCTAAGTGGGATAACAAAGGATGTAAAAGGCACGCGGTATGGGTCGAGTACGTATGCTAAATCGCCTTTTATCATCCGGAGTTAGGCTTGTGGTTACTTTGGCTTAGATGTTGCCTGGAGTATAACTCTTTTGAGATGTCCCTGCTCCGGATAGGTGAACATGGTCTTGAGATCTCCAATATTAATCTCTTTTGCTTAAGATACCTGGCATGTTAAGAAATTAAAGGATCATTTTGGTCTGGTTGAGCGTTTGCTGTAAACGTCTGCTGGGGCAGCTTGCAGTGAATTAGCTTGGGCAATTGGAGGAAACAAATTGTATTGTTTTTATCTAAAGGTTACTATGAAAATTTGTTTCAATTGTTCGTAGTATGTTCTTACTTTAATTCGCTTATTTGTTTTCAGATATGTCTATTATTGCATCACTCATAAATTCAATCATACACAATTCCTTGACTGGTCCGAATTTTCCTGGATGGAAAAGTGACATTGTCAAGCACTTGGATTCATTTGGACATTTGTTTGTTCTGCAAACTCCTTGTCCGAGTTCGCTGACCGATACATCTTTCGATGAGGAGCGTGCACAGTATCACATGTGGATGTGGTCAAATGGCATAGCCAGACAATATATCTTGGCTGGTATGTCAGATGCACTGCGTTCTCGTTATAGTGATGTATGGCTTGCGCATGACATTATGCGACATCTCGACGTAGCATATGGCGGACTCGATGGACATGCTAGATCCAGTCTTATCAAGCGTACTGTAAGACAGAAAATGGGTTAGAACTGTTCGGTACGTGAACATGTGGAATCACTCATCCATCTCATAGATGAGTACACATTAATGGGTGGTCAAATTGACAATGACGTCAAAATTGACTTGATACTTAACACGTTACCGAAGTCATTTGATGACTTCAGAATTTCTGTTGAAAAAAACAAGAGTGAGTATATTGTTCACAGTCTGCTCAAGGATCTTGTATCAACAGAAGCTTCTTCAGTCTTTTCTGTGAGTCACTCTGATTTGCTTCCCAGTCGAAAGAGTGATGTCAAAGAAAATAGGAATGAAGGAAGCAGTGGGAGCAGTCTTACTTTATCAGTTCATTCCAGATCTCTTGCTAAAAGTTCTTCTAAATCGTGTCGTAATGACATGAAGAAAAAGAATAGTGAAGGAGAGAACAAAGGAAAGAAAGATAAAAAGAAGGACAAATGTTTCAAGTGTGGCAAGAAGGGTCACTGGAAAGTAAATTGTCCAAGTTTGATAACTTAGGGACAAGGTACGTCATCTTTTGCAATTCTTGTTGAAACATGTTTAGTATCGGTTTTCTACCCTTTAGTGGGTAGTGGTAACTGAGGTCACTAATCGTGTTTGCTACACTTTGCAGGGAATCAAGCTTAAGGCTTGAAGATGGCGGGATTACCATCTCCAAGATTGATGCTGGAAGTAGCTACTTCAGCTGATGGAGATTTTACTTTGAGTTTATGTTAAAAACTCTGTTTTAATTCAAGTTTCTAAAGAGATGTTGTTTTGGTTTTGATAAACATATCTTTCATCTATTGTAATGGATTATCAGTTATTCGATAGAGTTTATCTATCATGAATTAATAACAGTGTTTTCTATTATAGATGATTATCTCTTCATTACTTGATTACATAAACTATCAGTGTTCTAAGGTATAATTTAAAAGAATCTCTATAGAGATAGGTTACATCAGTCTAAGTAGTTTTAAGTAATTCATGGAATTATGGATTCATTCCAGGTATTCCTAAGAATGGTACTTATGACAACTACTTAGAGGTATAAGATGGTAACCAGGTCTTTTAATAGGTGATTGTATCCCTATAGGTTATTTCGTGATTGCTCTAGTTTGCTGGTTTAAGTCTACTTCCGCAGTTGCCTTAACAGGCATTGATACTGTAATCATTTAAGATTTGGATATGTTTATCTAGTTCACTACAAGTCTTAGTCTCTTGCTTTAATCAAGAGCGTTCAAGACTAAGGTAGAGAATAAGTTAAACAAGACCGTAAAAACATTATGGTTCATTCATAATGGTATATCTTAAGTGATGGGGTTTTACAGTATCGGGCAGAGCAAAGGGATTGCATCCCAGTTAACTACACCTATTATCCCTCGATTGGGATAGTGTAGGTAAAACGAAATAAGATTCTTTAAAAGTTTATAAGTTATGCCAGCTTTGCCAAATTTTCATTTTTGGGAAGAGCGCCAAAAGCAGTTGTGTGTTTGCTTAATCTAGTGTCTTCTAAATTAGTTCCAAATACCCTAGAAGACCTTGACTATGTCAAAAGGGCAATGATGGGTAATTCGGCTGTCAAGCTGATATAGGAAACTGATTAGTTGGAAGAAAGGTTTAAGCTAGTACTGTTTTGTGGTCTATTCCAGGTAAACGAAAAAGATGGTTGCATTGTGTATCCTTGATACAAGCAAGTTGTATAGGATGAAACCATGAATCCAAATGTGAGATTGTTTTCTAACGTTTTAGAGAAGACAATTCCAATCCATCAGGAAATACCCCGTGGCATAATGAGCATACCTTGGAAGGTATGGTACCAATTGTATGGTCACCTGTGTAAGGTGGTAAACCACAAATTAATGCACCATTAACTGACAACGTAAAAGGAGCATCGTTGCAGTGGGAGGTTGCCTTAAACAGGCTTAGTGGTACTAGTTCGTGGAAACAATCTCTGGACTTGTTCCAAGTTAAACGAACAACATCGTACTTATCCCTTAAAGCGCAACGAAGTTGTTAAGACAAACGATGCAGTTTAATGACGTTAAGTCATGGATTCAGAAATGAATCAGTAAAGGTATGGTTGTATATCAGGATCAGTGATTGTCAAATAGCTTACCAGCTATAGGCAACTGATTGATATACATGAAAAGTGCACGAATGGCAACCTAGTATATTCGAGAGTCTAGGTTAGTGAGAAAGGTATGTTTCAAAACAAGACCTTCTCACTAGTTGCAATTATTAAATCCATTCGAATTCTTTTAACCATAACAGCACATATAAATCTAAATATCTGGAAGATAGATGACGTCATCCGTATTTTATAAACGGGTACCTTGATAAAAGGTGACGACATCTGTATGCGACAATCAGATAAGTTATGTGCAACATCATGTCTCGAAGCCAAGGTAGTTCAAGTATGAACTTAAAGGAGCTTCAAAGTCATGAAACAGACATTTCGATATTGTCTATCGAGAATGAGAGTTTCATGTATTAGTTATGTGTCAGCGGAAGCGTGGTTTTCCTTGCACATTATGCAGATAGTATTTTCACATTCGGAAACGGTGTGGGGATATTGTCAGGCATAAAGGATGGTTATCCGAACAGTTTCAGAAGTAGGACTTCTGAGATTTTGGAACACCTTTTGAATTAAAGTCTTGTGTGTTCACAAGAAATGGATGTTCAGGTATCTCAAGTCGCTTAAATTGATTCTGTGATGTGTCGTTCATAGCAAGAAAGATTGTTGTCTTTCTATATTGCAGATGAACGAGTTCAGATATCTGTAATGCTATAAGCATGTTAGACAGACATCAGTTCAACTCTGGATAGGCATATCGGTTTACAAGTGTGCTATGTGAGTTGAATGGCATCGGATATCCAGGAGGATCATTTTGAAAGGAAGTTGACCTCTAACTATGTGTTGGCCTTGGAGGAGGAGTTATAGGAATCTAACACAGGAGTGTGTTGCGGATTCCGGTATGAAGGCTGAGTTTTTGTCAGCTTCATTAGCTTCGCAAGAAGCAGTATAGCTCCGATGCCATCCTCTAGAGGTTTGTGTTCTGAGTTTGCCTAATTAAATCACAAGGAATTGTGATTATGTTGGTGCAATGACAAACTCAAAGGAACCCAAGACTCACAAGGTGGTGAAACACATAGGATGTGTGGAATTATATCATTCGAGAAATCGTGACAAGAGGTGACGTGAATGCAGTGGGAGTGATTGACAGTATAGACACACTTAATACTTTGGTAAAGCAATGGTATTATGCTTTAAGTATAAGTGGGAGATTGTTGGGATTATATACTGAAAGCATATATGATTAAGTGTTTTGTACACTGGTCTTCATATATGTTGCTGCAACAATGCTCGCTATGTGATTAAACAAACATACAACGAACCATAATATCCTATTATCTCTCCCATAGGGATGATCATATGGTGTGTAGGAGATCACAGAGGATCATATGAATCGTTTGACCTAGCGAGATATAAACAGTATCACAGCTGAGACGGTCCCTGGATAGGCTGTCGGTCTAAGCTGCGGCACATCGGTTCATAAGTGGGCTTATCCTAGCTACTTGATGTGTCGGTACATAGTTATGTATTGATGGGATCAACAGTGGGATGTGCCATTCTCATTGACATATGAATGAGCCAGATCCCTAACATACTTCCTATGATCTTAAACCTAACTGAAGGATAAAGGGTACATACAGATTGACCACACTTTGATTTACTAGAGTGGCGAGTCTTACATGTACTCTAATACTTGTATTTTGGGTGTTGGCAATTTGTGTGTGGCCTGCTTAGTCTGGACGTTTAGGTAAGCATATCCGTTTCAGGATGGTGACATTCCCTGAGGAGCTCACAAGGTTCATTATGCTAAACCCTGCAGGTTGAATTATTTAATTCAGGCATACGTGAAAAGGAGTGAGTGGTATTACTCAGGAAATATAAGATTAATTAATTGTGGCTGAATGTCATAAGCCAAATTAATTAATGAATGTCTAAAACATTAAATATGTGGATCATGTTAGTTTGGTGCAACCCGTTCCGAATAACGTGGTAATAAAGGGGCGAGTCAGCATTGTTACCGTGGTGAAGGTTAAAACAATGTTTTATTAATTAATTATGTTCTGGGTTGAACAAGGAAGGATTAATTAATAAAGAGGGCCCACTTTATTATTTGCATCTGGTCCCTGGTCTGGCCCATGAATTGCTCACAGCCCATTAGGGTTAGGTTTTCTCAAAACCCTAACACTATATAAAGGCCTTCTCTCTATCAGATCAAGTTAGACAATTCAGTATTGAAAATAGAGAGAGACGGCGGCGGCTATCCAGTGGGAGGAATTGATCGATTCCTCCAGATCTCGAATTCAACTTGGTAGATAATCCTCACCAGATTTCCAAGGAGCAAGGGAACAGATCAGAAGATCAGATCTGTAGGAACAATTGTTCATCGCCAGTGTTCAGATTCAGATCCAGATCTATTTCATCGTTATTGGCTCCGATCTAGATCTGTAGATCAAACGGTGAAATTAGGTATTCTCTAATCTATCCTCTGCAATTAATTTTGTAGGAGCATGCATAGGATCGCATGGTTTATTTAATTGAAATTTGTTCCTGGTATCCTAAGAACGATTGATAAGCTCATTATTTTACTCGCTTATCTATATTATTTTCTACGATTTTATATAGTTTTATTGAGTTTATATATATATTATGTGCATGAGTCTATATTAGGTGGTATTATGCGCGTGTTGGTGTTTTTGCAGGTTTTAGGCCAAATTCAATGGAAACCCATTCCAAGAGCAGAAGATGTTCAAAGAAACAGTCACAACTTCTTCCACCGTTGGAATCTGAGCTAATGGAGCATATCATTTGAAAGATCTTTGAGTTAGCTTTCCAACGCAACTAGAATCGGGTCAATCGGAGTTTGGAGAAGAAAGTTATGGCCAAAACCGTGAGACCGCGCAGGAGGGCAAAAAGCTGCGTCGACAGACGCCATTCGGAAGCGATCGACGGCGACCAAGAACTTCCGTCGATCGACGGTGAATAGCCACGGTCGACGCGAGGTCTTCTGCTGGAGCGAAAATCTGATTAAATTCGGATTTATTCATATCTTTAGCCCTAGATTTGATAGGATACACATCCACCACTATAAATACCTATAAAATTCGAACCAATTACCATTCCTTATCATATTTTCGCTTTACAATTTGGTTTTGAGAGTTTGGAGACTTGGGAAACACGAAACCCTTTATTTTTTGTAAGTTCTTTACTTTTATGCAATTTAATATGTTTTCTTTTGGATTTCTATCTACGATGAGTGGCTAGAAACCCTAGCGGGTTCTAGGGTTTGAATAATATTATGGATGCATGTTAGGATTAATTAATTAGGTTCATAATTCCTATGTTTATTTTCAATTCTAGATTAATTCAAGGACCGAGAGGTGACGATTAATTTAGATGTCTAGCTATTGATAGAAGGACCGAGAGGTGAATATTAATAGTAGGAATAGGAATACATGATACGATCTACACTATCCAAACAGATATACTAGATGTAGGAATTGAACTGATTTGCTTATCGGATTGACTAATTTGGTGTACTTTGAGACCGAGCGGAGATGAGTCACTAATTAGTAATCTAGGTTATATTTGCAAAACAAGGAGATATAACATCATTGCAGTATTCCACCTGTTAAATTAATTGATTCCTACATGTTATCCATAATAAGAGTTCTTCCCTAGAATCTGTGTTCTTTAATTTGCTTTCCAAAACTCCTTTAATTTTCAAGTATTGTTATCTTTATTTTCCAAACAAAATCCTGATTTTGAATTCCTCAAACAATGAATTTTAGAACCATAGCCAGTACATAGGATAATTTCCCCATACAATTCCCCTGGATTGATAACCTTAGGGTTTACAAATTTATTTGCCGCTGTTATTATAATTAATCTATTAGAAATAGCAGTGATCAAATTGGAGCCGTTGCCAAGGAATTGCTAGATTTTATCTTGTTACTAGTTCGTTCTAGGATTTGCTGGATTGAGTTTTTATTTTCTGTACGTGTGCGTGTGTGAGATTCTATTTTTTCATTCCACGTCGATCGACGCCCTTTAGCGTCGATCGACGTCGACCATCTTTTGCATTGATCGACGGACACCTTTCGTCGATCAACGCCGAGCTCTCTTTTGCATCGATCGACGTGACATCCACGTCGATCGACGCTGAACTGATTTTTACTATTTCCTGTGCAGGTGCATGAACACGCGAGCCAAAGGAAAAACACTCGAAGCCTTTGTCCCTGAAATTGAAGCAACCTGCAGGAAAATCAAGAAGAAAGGAAAAGAAAAACAACGGGAGATGGCTGAAAATCCTGAAGCACCTCTGCAAAATATGACTCCCGAGGAGCAGAGGCAATTTGTGAATGAAGTACATCAGCTGAGAGCACAACTACAAGCAGCCCAAGCTACTCAGGCGGAACAAGCTGCAAGACTGGCAGAGTTGAACGATAGGCAGGTTGTGGTTCCGCAAAGATCCATCTTGGATCGATTTCTTCCACAGCAAGCAGAGGCCGGATTCAGAGTTGGCATTGATGCCAACAACTTCGAGCTACGCACAAGCCTTATTCAGATGGTGCAGCAAAACCAGTTTGGGGGAAGAGCTGTAGAAGATCCATATACTCACCTCAACCAATTCATCGAGGTGTGTAACACTGTGAAGCAGAACGGAGTAACCCAAGATGTGATTAGGATGAGACTGTTCTCGTTCTCACTCAGAGACGAGGCACGGTCTTGGTTTGCTAGACTGGATAAGAGTCAGATCGGGACATGGGAGGAGCTTCGAGCATAGTTCCTTACCAACTACTTCCCACCGAGCCTGCTGCTGAAGAGAAAAGCTGCAATTACTACTTTCAAGCAGCTGTATGACGAGTCACTCTATGAGGCCTGGAAGAGGTACAAAGAGCTTCTACGACTCTGTCCTGGACATGGCATCGATCTGGAAATGCAAGTGTGTCATTTTTATGAGGGACTGAACCCTCACATGAAGGAGCTGGTTGATGCATCTGCCGGAGGAATATTGATGAAGAAGAGTGGTGCAGAAAGTATGAGACTGCTGGCTGATATGGCGCTGAATAGCCACCAATGGCCAACAGATAGGCAGCTACCAGTCAAAGCAGTCGAGACAAAGCCAGAATTTGACGTGGTCGCTGAGGTAAAAAAGCTCCGGGAGGAGATTGAAAAATTGGGCACATCACAAGTTGCAGAGCCAAGCATGGCCATAGTACCCGTGGAGGCTGACTACATCAACAGGGGTGCAAGCAGTTCGTCTGGAACTGCCGGTACAGAGGTGAACTACATTGGCGGTGGTTATCACAACAACTACCGAGGCAATCAAGGGTATCAGTACAACCATGGGCGATCTCACCCGGGTTTTTCTTATGCTAAACCTTCTGCTGCAGAACAGCCTCCGCCTGGTTTTGATGCAGGTACTGGAGGAGAGATCGTTGAAAGAAAGAAATTCGTGCTAGAGGAGACGCTCGAGAAATTCATCAAGAGCTCGGATAACCGGTTTGGAAAAGTAGAAACTGAGGTGAAGGGAATGTCCAACCACATGCAGCTGATGACGAAACTTCTTCAGATGATGGACACTCAATTGAGCCAGATTGCCACCACACTCGGCAATCAACACAAGCCTGGACAGTTGCCAAGTATGACAGAGGCGAACCCCGCAAAGGAAAAGCCAGTCAAAGCCATTACTCTGAGGTCTGGGACGAGCTACAAGGGTCCCGAGATGGTTGTGGATGATTCTGGAGGCGAAAAGGAACAAAACTGCGCAGGAGATGAGTCCACGTCGATCGACGCACCATCCTCATCGATCGACGAAGAAGAAAGAGGCCCGTTGATCGACGCTCCCTTGAGTCGATCGACGAAGAAGTCTGCCCCAGGGACGAAGTTGAAACAGTCTGAAGATCAGCTTCCTCATTTGCCTTTCCCACAGCGGTTTGCAAAGCAGAAAGAGGACGAGAAATTCTCCAGATTTGTGGAGAATCTAAAGAAGGTCAGCATCAACATTCCACTGATCGAAGCACTGAAGGAAATCCCGGGGTACAGGAAATACCTTCGGAAACTGATGAGTGGAAAGAAGCAGTTCGTGGAGAACGAGACGGTGAAGATCCACGAGCAGTGCAGCCTGCTACTTCAAAAGCAGGTGCCCATCAAGAGAAGCGATCCTGGATGCTTCTCTATTCCGGTTGAGATTGGGGGACGCACGTTCGAGAGAGTACTATGTGATACTGGGGCCAGTATCAACCTGATGCCGTACTCCATCTACAAGTGTCTCAACATCGGAGAGATGAGGCCCACGACAATCACCCTGCAGATGGCGGACCGGTCTGTGTCCCGCCCAAAAGGTATACTAGAGGATGTGCTCATTCGTGTGGGCCATCTCATTTTTCCTGCAGATTTTGTGGTGCACGAGATGAAGGAGGACGAGAATATGCCCATGATCTTGGGGCGTGAGTTTCTCGACACTAGCGCTGCTCTCATTGACTGCCGAGGCGGTGAGATCACACTCCGAGCAAATGATGAGAGGATCACCTTTGTCATCGACAAGAACAAGAAGAAGGCGGAGTGCAATCGAATCTCCACTACTGACGAAGGAGATGAATCTGAAGAGGAAGAAGCCGCTGCCATTGAGTGGGAGAGAGGAAACGAAAGGGTAGCAGTGTCTACTGCGCCACCTTTTTCTGCGGTCACCACCATTATTAAAGACCGGAAAGTCTACATGGTGGATACCAAAGGTCGGCGAGTCTGGACCCGACCTCCTTGGCAGTGATTTGAGGTATCGTCGAGCTGCGACGTTAAATTAAGCACTTGTTGGGAGGTAACCCAACATTTTCCGTATTTTCTTTTTAATTTTCATTTTTTTTTTTCGAATTTCCGTTATTTTCCATTAACATTTACTTTTCAGTTAATTATAAAATTAAAAAAAAATTGAATTCGACTCGACGTCGATCGACGCAGCCTGGCGTCGATCGACGCCGAGCAGCCGGCCGATTGGAAACACTTGACCCAAGGAGAGGGTCGCAAGAAGGCTTCACGTCAATCGACGCGAAGTGCCAGCAGTAATTATTCCACGCCGCGCAATGTTCGAAGACTCCGGGGGATAAAAAAGTTGATGTCTGAGATCCACTACCAGGTATCGTTGCCTCTTTTGTCTGATTTTCAAACTTATGCCACTCTTCGAGTTGGAAATAAGTTTGGGGGGATGTGGACAAGAGATGGAACATTCTATCTTTTATTTATTCTGCTTTCCGTATTTAAATTTTGCCTTAAATTTTTAAGTTTATTTTTATTTTGTGGGGAAAATTTTTGAGTTTTGAAATAACCCGAATGAGATTGTGAGAGTTGAATCGATTGAGGGTTGAGTTTGAGTTGATTGTGATTGTGGTTAGATGCCTATGAATGTAGAATACCGCATGATAGGATTGATTTGATACTTATGCTTGCATGCTGATTGAGCTGATTTGAAATTGACTGCGGAAGAAAATTTTTGAACCCTTGTGTGAGAATTTGAGCCTTTTATTCGTTTGATGTGAGATTCACATGTGTGTTTTTATTTCTCTAGAACATGCCTATTTTCTGTGTTGAGACTGCATAGTGTGCACAAGTTTAGGAAATGATCTTAGGCCATCTTTGATAGCCCAATTCCCTAAACACTGTCCCTTCACATAGAATTTTCCCTAGTTAGCCACTTTTGAGCCTATACAAAATTTTTCTTTCCTTGTCTATGAGATTAAGAAGAAATATTGGTTTCGCTCATGTCTTGAGTTGTGGTATATGGGTGGAATGATTGTGATATGGAGATAAGAAAATATAAATTAGTGGTGAAACGATGTGTGAAAAAGAAGCTCAAAGCAAATAATTAGAATTCTCATAAGCTCTCTGAAAAGAAAAAAAAAATTTGTAAAGAGCATAAGAGATTCAAAATGAGCTAGAAAAAAAAAAGAGAAAAAGAGGTTGTGTATTTGTTGATATATTTGAGGAGAAGGGTGAATGAACTTAGATGGTGGTTTGGATTGATTGAGCAAGTACAACTTGATTGATTTTAGTCACTTGGCCATATTTTCCTACCCCTCACAAAAGCCTACATTACAACCTTATGAAAGTCCTTTTTTATTCTAGACTTGTGTGCACATTCTAGCAGTGGAGATATTAGAAAATTTGCAAGCCTATGGTAGAAATTTCTTCATACATGTTTTTGAGTGCTTTCATCTATACCTTAAACACTTGAGAGTTGAGCGATACACTTCTTGTGAGTTCTTCCACTGTTGATGAATTTTCTGTCTCTTTCAAATTGCTTGTGTGGAGTAGATTTTTGTTTCTTGACTGTGATGAATCTTTTGAGGCATTGCACTTTAATCGCATGATCTTTTGATTTCTTTCTTGCCTATTGATTGAGGACAATCAAACGTTCAAGTTTTGGGGGTTTGATAAGCTCATTATTTTACTTGCTTATCTATATTATTTTCTACTAATTTATATAGTTTTATTGAGTTTATATATATATATATTATGTGCATGAGTCTATATTAGGTGGTATTATGCGCATGTTGGTGTTTTTGCAGGTTTTAGGCCAAATTCAATGGAAACCCATTCCAAGAGCAGCAGATGTTCAAAGAAACAGTCACAACTTCTTCCACCGTTGGAATCTGAGCAAATGGAGCATATTATTTGAAAAATCTTTGAGTTAGCTTTCCAACGCAACTGGAATCGGGTCAATCGGAGTTCGGAAGAGAAAGTTATGGCCAAAACCGTGAGACCGCGCAGGAGGGCAAAAAGTTGCGTCGACAGACGCCATTCGGAAGCGATCGACGGCGACCAAGAACTTCCGTCGATCGACGGTGAATAGCCACGGTCGACGCGAGGTCTTCTGCTGGAGCAAAAATCTGATTAAATTTGGATTTATTCATATCTTTAGCCCTAGATTTGATAGGATACACATCCACCACTATAAATACCTATAAAATTCGAACCAATTACCATTCCTTATCATATTATCGCTTTACAATTTGGTTTTGAGAGTTTGGAGACTTGGGAAACACGAAACCCTTTATTTTTTGTAAGTTCTTTACTTTTATGCAATTTAATATGTTTTCTTTTGGATTTCTATCTACGATGAGTGGCTAGAAACCCTAGCGGGTTCTAGGGTTTGAATAAAATTATGGATGCATGTTAGGATTAATTAATTAGGTTCATGATTCCTGTGTTTATTTTCAATTCTAGATTAATTCAAGGACCGAGAGGTGACGATTAATTTTGATGTCTAGCTATTGACAGAAGGACCGAGAGGTGAATATTAATAGTAGGAATAGGAATACATGATACGATCTACACTATCCAAACAGATGTACTAGATGTAGGAATTGAACTGATTTGCTTATCGGATTGACTAATTTGGTGTACTTTGAGACCGAGCGGAGATGGTCACTAATTAGTAATCTAGGTTATATTTGCCAAAAAAGGAGATATAACATCATTGCAGTATTCCACCTGTTAAATTAATTGATTCCTACATGTTATCCATAATAAGAGTTCTTCCCTAGAATCTGTGTTCTTTAATTTGCTTTCCAAAACTCCTTTAATTTTCAAGTATTGTTATCTTTATTTTCCAAACAAAACCCTGATTTTGAATTCCTCAAACAATGAATTTTAGAACCATAGCTAGTACATAGGATAATTTCTCCATACAATTCCCCTGGATCGATAACCTTAGGGTTTACAAATTTATTTGCCGCTGTTATTATAATTAATCTGTTAGAAATAGCAGTGATCAACGATCCTTAGCAAGAAATTAATTAATGGCAACTCGTGTTGTCCATCGTAGACTCAAACCCTACACATTGATGATTCTCTATCCATTTCGTTCAATGCACCCTCTTCCAATGACTTCTCCTTCGCTGTTGTCTCCGAACTTGACCTTGGGACCGTTGTACAGTCTTATGTCTGAGAATAGGCCTTCGTTCCCTGTCATATGTGCGGAGCAACCGCTATCCATGACCCACTCATTAGATAAGTTCATTTCTATAGCTCTCGAGTCCTGTTCCTGCAATTAAATCAGGTGGATTTAGGTACCCGTTTAGCGTCGGGTCCTGCAGGATTAGCACTGACCATAGTTCCTTTCGGAACCCACATTTTAGTGACTTTCAAGATTTTCTTCTTGAATTCACTGTTTACCATTTCTTCAACCTTTGACTTAACATGTTTGACATGCTTATATCTAGGTGCAGTGGTGTGTTTGGCCTTCCTTGCCCTTAAGAATGCGAATGAATTGGGCTCAAGACCTACATAGGTGTTCCACCTATGTAACGTGTTCTCCTGATATATCGGTTTTACAGCATTGTAATGATACTGCTTTCTTTGCTAAAAGGTAGGTTTAGCTGTCCTTGCGTTTGGAACATAACGCTCAGCATACCTTGGTCATGTAGAATACGGTTTAGTATATGCTCTCGAATTTTGCTGAGGTCCAGCTGACACATACGTAGTATTCATTCTATTGTTCCTCTGCTGAGGTATAGCAGACTCATGCACAACATTCAACTTTGGGTTCCTCTGCTGAGGTCCATGAGTTGTATGTTTAGCAGATTCTGTCTTAGGCCTCTGCTGAGGTCTAGCAGACGAATACTTAGCAGTCTCTGCACGAAATCTCTGCTTAGATCCTACATGTGTATTCTGTGATCGTCCATTCTTTTGCTTAGCAATTGGCTTAGCATTGGATGATTCATCAACGACAACTCCTTTTCCCTTTTCAGCAGTGATAGTTCTAGAAGATACAAACACGATTGGATTCTTCTTAGAAGAATCATCATAGGAATTTGACATCCTTTTTGAGGATTCGTATCCAAGCCCAGACTTATCCTTATGATGTCTTTATTGGCTTACAAGGGCATCAAGAGCAGCCTTGCTGGATGCGTACATGCAGATGCAGTCCTCTCTAGGAATACTCTTCAAAGCGAGATTTTCCTTTTCTAAATTTTGAAATTTTTCTGACAGTTGAGAAAAATCTACTTTTAATTTCAAGAGTTCCTCACTTTCTAACCTCAGTTTCTCAACTTTCTCGGTTAAGGATAGAATATCTCGTTTAAGTGAGGCATTTTCACCTATGATTGCATTTTTGATCTCGTACATTTTTGAAAACTCAATTGACAACTTCGTCAAGTAATCTTCCTTGGAATCGAAAAATGATTCCTCCGATTCATCCATGATAGGAATGCTAGATGAGTTGGTAGGTAATACCTCACTTTCTTCAGCAGCTAGAGGTGATTCGTTGCTTTGCTCTGCATCGATGTCCGCGTCAGCAAACTGATCTTCAACAATGTTTGCCATTAACACGAACAATGCTTCCTCATTATTTTCTTCTTCTGAGGAATAGTAAAACTCCTCGTCATTCTCGGGAATGTCAGCAATCTCCGTCCTGGTCAGCAACGCCTTGGTTACTACTTTGGCAGCACGTCTTTCAAATCTTTGCTTCAGGCGTTCTCTCTCCTCTCTGCTAATCTTCGGGCATTCATGCTTTAAATGATCTGGAGAACCACATTCAAAACACGTTCTAATTTTTCGCTCTACTGAGCGGTTAGATGATGATGGTTGAGTTTCTTTTGCCTCTTTCTCAGCCTTGGCTGCATTCATCATCTTCTGCAACTTTTTCATCTGCTCTTCCAGTTCATTGATCTTCAGATCAATGGGTTGTGTATCTGCATTGGAAATAACTTCCTTTGCTGGTGATGCTGGAGCAGATCTTTCTTGCTTGTAGAAGGACTTCTTCGTCTTAAATTTGTTGAAGTCCTTCTTAGCGAAGTACGCTAAGTCCTCAGAGTTGCCAGCCAAATTTGATGTAGCTTGTGCCACGGCTGTTTCGTTCTTCTTTGACTGCTGTATAATAAATTCATGAGATTTGAGTTGAGCAAATACCTCAGATTTAGTCATGTTGTTGAGGTCTTTTTCGCTCAAACTCGTCACTTTTGCGAACCAATCATCTCTTGGATATAATTTGGAGATGATTTTGTTGTTCATTTCTCTGTTTTCATATTCTTTTCCGAGATTGCTAAGTTCACCGATTATGGTGTTGAAGCGTTCTTCCATATCTTGTATGGATTCACCTGCAATCATAGAAAATGACTCATACTTATCAACAGCTACTTGTAGCTTATTTCTTTTCATTTAATCTGTTTCTTGGGATGCCTCACAAACATAATCCCACATCTCTTTAGCAGTTTCAAAGTCAAGAGATTTGTTAGCCATTAGTTTGGGTAGACAATCATAAATTAGCTTTTTTGCTACGTGTTCCAGCTGAGCCCTCTTTTTGTCTTCTGTGGTATACTCCTCATTGGGCTTTGGAACCATCTGTGGTCTTGGTCCTTCACCAGCAGCATGCTCACCTACAAATGTGTTAGGTTTCATAATTTTTATAGGACCTTTCGTCAGCTCATCCTCCATTTCAGGATGGATGCTCTGCAAATTTATGAGAGCCAACTTCTTCTAAGCCTTGAAGTTCTCCTTGGAGTACTTCCCCAATGCATGGTGATTCAACATCTTGTCTCCTGAGCTAGACAAGCGAAACACAGAGAAACAGGTAAAAGTGCAAGGAAAATACAGATCTGGTCTTAAGCAACTCAGAAGCAGTCGGTTTTTCAACCTCCTGCTCTGATACCACTTGTTAGTCCTTAAATATCAGAGTCGTCGTGTTTAGATAGAAACACGAACTGCAGCGGAATAATTCATCGTCACTTACACTTTATGTTTTTCTTTCAAGATTAGTTAAGCTCAAAGATAGATTAGAGTTTCTTCACAGTTATACACTAGCAATATGATTGCTAGGTTTTAAGTCGTGTGAGCAATGAAACAGTAAAAGAACACAGTATTTATAGTGGTTCGATCCAGACAGATCTACATCCACTCCTTAGCCGACACGCTAAGAATTCACTAAGTAAGTATACAGATTACAAGGATTCACCTTTTACAGTTAAGTAGGCAGTGAGCTTTCGGCCTGGCTACTTGACAGCTATCCTCCGTTAACCTGAACTCCTCAGATGTAGGTTTGGCTGAGTCAAGGGCACACCTTCGAAACACCTGCCTTTCCTACTTTGGAAGTTTTATAGTCACTTCCTGACTTTCCTCTGAATACGGCTTAAACGCCCGTCTTAGTCTAGACCTTTTCAGGTGTTCGACTGTTGGATTCTTTCTGAAAAGAAAGGTATCCCAATGATTGAGGATTCTTGAGTGTAATCAAGAATCTCTTCAATGAAGTGTCAGTAAATCAATGAACGACACTTCTGGTTGTTGAAAGCTTTGAATACTCTTTATCACGGCTCTCAACTGACTACTTTTTACTTTGTTCGCTTTGACAAAGGAATCTCTCACTTGAATGTTTGCGAATGTCTGTAGTGATTAAAGAAGTAGTCGATTCTCACTTTTGGACCTGCCTTTTATAGATGGAGATTCAAATCTTGAATCTCCATATCCGTTAGACACAACGGCTCCTTTGTCCGAGAGAGATATGACTCAATCAGTCGCTCTTTGCATCCCATTGTACTTTTCGACCTACTTCGAGAAGGCTCTGTCCTTTTTGTATACTTTCTGTCAGAGTGGCAGTGTGTTTCCAACCTTTGACACTCTTGCTCTGCTAATGCTCCTTAGCGATCTGCTATCGTATATTTGTCACGCTAAGGATTCCCGCGACATTTGATCCTTTAACATCTGCTCTTCTAGCATTTTTCTAGGTTTGCTGAGCGTTAGCAAATGCTAAAGCCTTAGCATTCTGCTAGCGCATGACTTCTAGCAAACCCCGTCCTTCGATGTCTGCTGCGAAATCTTCAAGCAGACTAAACTATTACAACTCAATATATGACCTATATAGGACATTACGTGATATGCTAGACTATCTAGAGTTCAACAAATGATCGACCAAATGCTAAGGTTTGATTCAACAAAACCTTTTACAATTAAATCCTAATGGAGATTTTCTGAATAATTTCTCAACATAAGAGATAGAGATAGGCAATGAATAACTGTAAGAAGAGAAAGGAATCTTTTTTGTTGCATATCAATTCGATAGCAAGTCCTCACAAGATATCCGAAGAGCAAGGGGTACATGCTAGAAGATCAAATTTAAACCAATTATTTTATTGCACAAGAGGTATTCATAAATATTGTATTTAATTAATCATCATGAGATCATGTCTAGGATTTTATTATCTGATTAGTTAGATATACAATTTATTTTGACATCTATAGATCGATCCTATTGAGTTTTTTAATTCGCGATTCACGTTGCAATATTTTGGACCCAGTTCTTACATTCCCAACATACAATATTTTCGATGTAGCCTATCGCTGGGCTTAGCTCAGTCAATTTTAGATATTTCTCTATTATCTTTTCGGAAATTTGATGCTTCTTTATCTCTTCAAATGGTTAGAAACTAACTTAATCATCTTCCTTTACTGCACCATCTTCAACTGCAATTATTTTGCCTTCAGTTGAGACTCATTTTGACTTCCTTAGTCTTCGACTTAAGTTTCCCTGTTCGGTTTACATGTAAGGTCTAATTAATTTTCACTAAGAGTCTATCTACTTGTAAGCTTCTATAAAAATTCTACCTGATTAAAGTTTCGGACATCTCATCAAAACTTATTCCTAACAATTATCTCATTTTGATGATTTCAGAACCTTGAGAGAAGGTTAAGGGATTGCAATCATCATAAGAGAATAAATTGGAAATTCCCTTCTATATTATCTTTCTTCCTACGAAAAATCAAGACATTTATGTTGTAGATTGATTAGTGTGTGTTCAAACTAGAGCCTTCAAATGAGACAGAAAACACTATTTGAGTGAGGGACTGTTAATGTGAGAAGAAAGTTTCAGTTGTCCCTTACAAAGTATTGTTCACCCTATTTATACAAGTACAGTTGAATCTAATTAGGAAACTAAACAATGAAGAATTAGGCTCTAATCCCAGGATTTCTATGATTAGTTACAAAAAGGTTCCCCAAATAAAACATCTGATTGTGACATATATATATCTAAGTGAAACCCTTATCCTTCGACGTTTAGTCAAAGGACTTCATTTCATTCACCCTATTTTGAGCTGATCGAGGGGTCTATGTTTAATTACTTAGTGTAGTTTTCTCAAGAGTAATTTTCCCCCGCACTGGGAACTTAGATTGATTCCTTATTTGTATTGGAGGGTGAAGGGTCTACTTTTCCTTCTTAGTCGGAGGGATTCTGTCCCATGCCTAATTAAGGTGCAGTGTAATATGCCCTTGATAGTAGCCTCGTTCACCGTATGTTATTTTGACCATTGACAGTTTATATCTTACACCAAAAAACCAAGAATAAGGTAACTAATGACTGTTTGCATATTGGAGCGATCCATATCATGTAACAAACAAAACATGTAAACTCTTTTAAAAAAAACAGAATAATAGCCAATCTTTTAGAGAAATATTGTACAATTACTGATGGATTTATATACTAAAAGCAGTATGATTGGTATATTATGTACAAGGTCGATTGGTTAATATACTGGAAATCATAAATGTTGTATTTTCATCTCCTGTCTAAATTAACAAACATGTGTCGCAAACGCAATTATCGTCTTATCTCGTCGATAGGAAGATCATACAATGTGTAGTAAATCACGGAAGATCGTATGGATCGTTTGACCTAGCGAGATATAAATAGTTATCAGAGCTGAGATAGTTCCAGGATAAATTGATGATGTAGGCTGCAGCATACGTAGTAATAAGCATCTTATCTTGGATGGCTTGGTATGCTGGTGTGGGGCAAACATTAATAAGGACCTAAGTCAAGATCGCTTCTTTCATCTGACATTAAAAGAATTTAGATCTCTATGGCCTGATGAGATCCTAAGCCTATATGAAGGTAAAATGTATATGCAGATTGTGAATTACTTTGAGTTGCAATGAAAGGCTCTGGTTGAGCTTGTATATCTGTTTCTTGGATAATAGCAGTTTGTGTATGACTGTCTGGTACTGGAACTAGGTAACCACATCCAGTATAGGATGGTGACATTCCCTTAACAGCTCAAAAGGTTCGTTATGCTAAAGTCCTGCAGGCTGATTAAGTTCAAGCATAAGTGAAAAGATTTGAGTGGATTGACTCAGGAAGATGTTAATTAATTAAATGGCTTGCCAGATCTTAAATTAATTAACGAATGTTTGTAACCTTAAATGTGGGGATAAACCGAGCCCATGCAACCCGTACCTCAAAACGTGGTAGCAAATATGTAGGACAGTATTGATTCTCTGGAGGAATGAATCAATATTGATTAATTAATTATATTCTGGGTTGAATATGGGATTTAATTAATTGATAGACTTTATTTGTTATTCGCATTCTGGTCCCTGGACAGGCCCATGAAACTCAGGCCCAATAGAAGTCCACTATTTTTCTACAAATAGGCCCCAGTTCCTCAGATCTCAACACACCACAAGATCATAAGTTGCACACAGCAAACCAGAATTTGGGAGCTGTGGTGATCGACTAGATCTGAGAAACGAGGAGGAAATTTTGCTTCTCAACCGGGCAAGGAATTTGAAGGGAATCTTCTCCAGATATTAAGATTGAGTTGGGATACAGATCAGAAGATCAGATCAGGAGGATCTTCTTTCTTCTCTCCCTCTTCTATTTTTGAAAATATCATTATATTTTCATCAGATTTAATTCCTTTTATCTGTTAGGGAATTAATCTTTGTGCGTGGGAGAAGAGATCAAGAGGAATCTTCGCGCACTCGTTCTTTAGGGTTTCGCAATCCAGGTATTCCGCATAAACCTTCTTTATGCATAATCAATAGGAGCATGCTAGGAATAATCATAGGCATAGCAATTTATTTTTGATATTCCAATTAACGATCCGGGCAAACGGACTTCGTGATTCAGTTCACGAATCCCTTCAATTAGTATCAGAGTCAGGTTCATTAATTGGCTCTGTGGGAAAACAATAATATTGCCTATGATTTGCATGATTATTATTATTGATTGAATGCTATGAATGCTTTTTGGATTGTATGATTATCTTTTTCGTCCTCGTGGTTCTCGGGTTAATTCGCCCTTTTATAAGAATTCGTTTTTCAGCCAAAAGATAAATCTGTGGTTAGATTTAAATTCCAAATTGTATTAGGATGCAACCCCATGTAATTTTCAATTTTTTAAAATTAAATCTATAAAATGGAAAATGAAGAACACGAAGAATGAAGGAAGAACACGAAGAACGAAAGACCGCACGATAACGCACGACGGCGTCGGCATGGCAGCATGCCATGCACGACGGTCGGCAAGGGCAAGCATGGCGGCATGGCGTGCGGCAGGCCACGGCGGCGGCGCGCGCGCGCATGCAGGGTGCGGGCTGCGCGGCCACAGCCGGCCAGGCAGGTGCGGTGGCCCTGGGCTGGCGACGCAAGGGACGAGGGCGAGGAGGCCGGGACGGCAGCGAGCGCGGCGGGCGCGAGGCGCACTTGCACGGCGGACCTACGCAGCTCCACGCATAGCATCGGCGGCGCTCTTCCCCCCTACGAACGGCATTGGTAGGGTTTGCAAGCGGTTCGTGCGAGCCTCCGGTCTCGTCTCCTGTGCAATTTTTGCGAGTCACGGAGGCCGACGATGGAGAAGAAAAGTGACAGCAATTCGGGTGATGGTCGGGGCTAGCCGGGGCGGTGGCATACTAAGCGGGCGACGACCAGAGGAGGCGGAATTGCGGGCTGCAACCATGCACGTACGTGCATGGCTGCTGCGCAATCCCTGGAGCCCTCATGGCGGCGGTGGTTCGTCGGGCCGAGTTCTTGCGGGCTATTGGGCTTGCAGTGTGTGCCTAGGCCTGCGATTTGGTTAACTGGCCCAGTTGTGCAATTTTTTGATGAATCAAATCTTGGAGGCCCAGATTCAGAAAATAAAGTCAGATCACAGTCCAAGTAATGTGAGCCCAGTCGAAGATCTGTAAAAATAATTCCAACGTGTAATAGTTAGAATTATTATTATTTTTGTATCATGGGGCCACAAGGACATTTTTTATTTGTTTTTTTATCTGTCTTCGCATGATATATGTGTTTATATTAATTGCGTAGCATATAAGCATGTTGTAGATAATAGGAGCACCTTTACTGCTTTTATTTACAGCTTTAAAGCATGCTATGTGATTTATTTTATGTAATTAATTATAACTATAAATTCGGGGTTCATGCTATACATGATAAAATTTTAGCAATGTTATAATTTTGGTTACGTAAAATAATTTGTGCAATTGAATCTTATGAATTTAAAATTACTAAGCTCATAATTTAATAAGACCTCCACAAAGCGATCCTTTATTAGAAGTGGGTAATTTATTAGGTAAACGTCTACATGTGTAGCTTACTTAATTTATTATTCATAAGTTCTAATAGATAGGATTTCTTAAAACAAACATTTATTTCATGTGAGAAGTGGGAGTTCATGCGTAAACGTCTACATGTGTAGCTTGCGTATTGAATTCTCATAAGTTCTCTATGGATTGAATTAAATGGGACAACCTTATTATAGGGATCAGGTGTGTCCTAGTAGGTCCTTATATGGGAGGTTGACTTTGGTTGTAAGCTAGCTTAGATGTTATCCAGAGCATAACTCATTTGTGATGTCCCTGCTCAGTAGGATAATATGGTCTTAAGTTAGTCTCCAATTATTAATTCCATTTGTCTAAGGAACCCAGGCATGGATTGGAATTAAAGTATTGGAATTGAAAGATGCAATCTGGTTAAGTGTTTTGTTGTTAACATCCACATGTGTGGCTTTCAATAGTAATACTTAGGCAAATTGGAGGAAACATTAATATTATTTTATCATAAGGTTTCAATATTTAATTGTTTCAATTGTTTGCGACTATGTTTTTATTTCTGCTTTAATTTTTTTTTCAGACATGTCTATTGCTCACGTTGTCAACCTCTTAATATCAAACCCTTTAACTGGTCCGAATTTTCCTGAATGGATGTTTGCTTCATTGAAATACTCTGCACTGCAAAACATGCCCATGTGCTTTTCATGGACCCTCTATCTCCCAAGTATTGGAATTGTACTGGCTATGAGCAAGAATTCTATGACAGATGTGTAGCTTCTGATGAGTTTGCGCAAACTCATCATGAACAGTCTATCTAGAGAGCTAAAGCTCAAGTACAAGAAGTACCGGACTGCTGTTGAGATATGGAGGGACCTTGTGAAAGTATATGGGAAGGTGAGACGAATTGTCAGTTATGATCTTGTGGAGGACCTGGTTTGCAAGAGGATGACTGGTGGGAGTTCATTGATTCTGCACTTCGTCAGTATGATGAGAATTATAAGAAAGTACAGAAAGAGAGGTGGACGAATTAGTAAGCGGGCAGAAATAAACATTGTCCTACACTCTCTATCGGATTCTTAGAATGATTTCATCGAGTCCCTCGGTACCAGGCGCGAGTTTACTCTTTCGGAGTTACTCTCGGTCCTGATGCGAGAGGAATCTGACCTGATAGCATTAGAATTTGCTCCAACTTTATCAGCTTTTGACAAGATAATTGCTGAAGCAAAAGAAATTCTTAAAAGGATAGATGAAGCTGATCTGGCAGAAGACGTCATCAGGCCATGCAAACGCAAGCGAAGTGAAGGATAGATTGTCTAGTGCCTAGCACGGGTAGACAAGGTACGTCATGTGCATTTATAACGGAAACATGTTTAGTATCAATTTCTACCCATTCTTGGGTAGTGGATACTGGAGCTACTGATCATGTTTGTTATACTTTGCAGGGGTTCAGATTGAGAAGGCAGCTGAAGCATGACGAGATTACCATCTCAATGAGCAGCGGAGAGCGAGTCTCAACAGTAGCCATTAGAGATTTTACTTTATGCTTTGAAAACAATGTTTTGATTTTGAGAGATATTTTATATGTGCCGGTTTTTTGGAGGAACTTAATTTAAGTTTCCAAGTTATTTAGTGATGGATATTCAGTTATTTTTTATAGTGGAGTTTCTATCATTAGTAATAACGGTGTTATCTGTCGTGGCAAACAGATAGACTCACTCTATATCATTGATTGTATGCATAAATCTTCCATGACTGTTGCAAACTCATCCAATAATAATAATCATTTAAAGAGAAAGTTTTCTTCCGATGAGGATCAAATATATCTCTGGCACTTGAGACTAGGTCACATCAATCTAAAGAGGATTAAAAGATTAGCATGCGATGGGCTCTTGGATTCTTTTCAAGTGGTACCGCATCAAATCTGTGAATCCTTTATAGAGGGTAGATGACGACCATGCCTTTTAAGGTAAGTCTATCTCGAGCAGAGGATGTGTTGGAATTGATCCACTCTGACTTATGTGGACCAATGTCCACTCAAGCTCGTGGAGGTTATGAGTACTTTGCCACATTCATTGATGATTACTCAAGATTCAGATATGTCTATTTGCTTCGCCACAAATCTGAATGCTTTGAGAAATTCAAAGAATTTACGACTGAGGTAGAAAAGAAGCTAGGTAAGACTATCAAGACACTACGATCAAATCGTGGTGGAGAAAACCACAGTAACGAGTTCTTGCAGTACTTGTCAGACAATTAGATTACATCCCAGTGGATGGCACCAGGAACCCCTCAACAAAATGGTGTAGCGGAAAGAAGAAATAGAACTCTCTTGGAAATGGTCAGGTCGATGATGAGTTATGCAAGTTTGCCGATTTTGTTTTGGGGATATGCCTTGGAGATAGTGGGCTTAACCTGGTACCTTTTAAATCAGTTCCTAAAACGCCTATGGAACTCTGGTATGGGCGAAAACTAAGTTTGAACGGAGTGATGGTTTGGGGTTGTCCAGCATATGTGCTGACAAAGGAACCTGATAAGTTAGAAAGTAGGTGTAAGATGATGTTGTTTGTAGGATATCCCAGGCAAATGAAAGGTGGTTACTTCTATTGCCCTAAGAATCAGAAAGTGGTTGTGAGTACCAACGCAAGATTCTTGGAGGACAAATATGTAAGAAACCACAGATCCAAGAGTGAAATTATCCTCCACGAGTTTGAGGATAAGGAAGCGATTCCATCAGGAAAGCCCAGTGCAGTGGTAAATCCACCTGTAATAGGTGAGGCAATACCAACACTGCCACTAATGCAAGGTATGGGACCAACGGGTACTGTGCCAACTACTGACACGGTTCAGATACCTCATCGCAGTGGGAGGGTTGTCCAATAACCCGAGAGGTATATGTTCATGGGAGAGTCCTCTGATTTGATCCCGAAAAAAGGATTGGATGATACCGATCACTGGATATATGATGAGGTGGCATCTGATAAAGATGCAGACAACTGACTGATCGCCATAGATTCAGAAATAGTATCCATTACGGCTATGGATGTTTACAAGAAAACTGATTTGCCAGATGGCTATCGAGCCATAGGGTGCAAATGGGTATACAAAAGAAAGAAAGGAGCGAATGGTGAAATTACAGCTTTCAAAGCAAGGCTAGTGGTGAAGGGTTATAGTCAGAAAAAAGGTGTAGACTATGACGAGACCTTCTCACCGGTAGCCATGCTTAAGTCCATTCGTATACTTCTAGCCATAGCCATACCATTATTCATCCACATACCAAAACAAATAGAAAGAATTAAACACATGCAAGCTCGCCATGATTCATCAAAACATTCAATAGAAATGAAAACCAATCAATTTCAACATCCAAAATCCACAATCCAAAGTTGAGGTAAATCAACATTGTTATAAAACCAAATCGAATATCCAAATCATTCAAATTCAACTAAACTAAACTAAACTAAGGATAGAGATAGAGATAAGAGATGAGAGAGTGAACCAGAAGAGGGCACCGGGATACCGACAACTCCCCCCAAACTTAGTCAAGTGAGATTAAGTTTGTAAAAAGGTACACGGTGCGCTCTCACTCTCCTTGATCTGCTGGTGGTTGCCGTGGACGGCGAGAATACGGAATTGGCACTCGGCGATGGAGCTCACGAATATCCCCCTGCAGGATCTCCACATTCCGATCAATACCATCGAACCTCGATGCAATGGTGGCTTGATCCACCAAGTAACCCTCCCGAAAAGTGGCAAAATCATCATGTAAAGAATTCAACCTCGTATCCAAACCCTGCAGAGAAGAAGACAAAGAATCAACTGTATCAGTAGTCCTAGTGAGCATCGTCATCATCTGCTACTGCCATTCAGTGGCCGAAGACTGCCTGGGCTGTGGGGGAGCTCGGGTGCTTGGACCGGCCTCCTGCAATTGCCGTCGTTGTCCCTCAGAAAAATGTCGGAGAATCGTGAAATATCCATCAGGAGATAGCACTCCGACCACATCTTTGTGCTCGTCAGTATCCAGCAACCAGTTGGATCTATCAGACAGATCCGACACTATTGTCCGATCCGGTCGGGGCATCTTCATAGCCAAATTCCCAAATTTATAATAGATCAAACCCCTATGCCCGGGAACCAGAAATCGTCCGGCTAACAAGGAAATTGAATCCAAGAACAAAGCTGGAGCAGAAACACCTGACAGGTCTACACCAATATCCTCAAAGATAGGGGTTAACATTCCACAGCTAAAGGTGCGAGTTGTCGTACTCGAAACCCTACTCCAAGCATCCATAAGCATAGCCCCCAAAGAAAATTGAATACCATTAATCAAAGCATACAGCATAGACAATTCTGGCGTAATCACATTACTAGACTCATACCTCCCACAGACAGAACCACCAACAAATTTCTGAATGTACCTAATCATTGGATTCCTAATTGAGTAACACGACAACACTTAATATTGAAATGATCCCCCGATGGAATACCCGAAATTTCCTCCCAAAAATCGCCTAATCTCACATTCTCATGCACAAAAACAGACTCAAGATCACATCCAAAAATCTCATCAATTTGAGCACGTTGATAGAAATACTTTTTACCTCGGATTTTGAACTTCATAGACAATGGAATTCCCCCTGCACCTTTCATAACAGTGATTGAGGCCAAGAACTCTTTAGACAGATCCATGTATCCGGGCCAATTTGCCTTAAGCAACTTCTTCCACCCAATTCCTTTGAGTAGACTCCAAACATCCTCTAATTTCAGTGCATTCAACGTCTCCCGGCACAAATACTTTGTGCCAACAACTTACCGTGTCGCCAATTTCTTGTATTTGGCAAACTCCTCATCATCAAATCCCTTTGGGCGTCCATCAGAAGAAGAACCCTCACCTCTTGCTCGTTTGCTAGCCATAAGAGAAATTGAAGGGTGAGATAAGAACAATTCAATGCACCAAAGTATGGGAGAAAGTTTTAGAAGAGAAATTTTGACCGAGATGCAACTGGGTCGAGCAATTGCTCGATCGAGCTTTTAAACTTGTGCGCGGCTCGGCCGAGCGAGGAGTCTGTTCGCGCGGGGGTTTGCTGGCACGCTTGGGCTCGGTCGAGCCTATTTTGCTCGACCGAACGAGGCCCCTGTCCAAGGCCTATGACCCAGCTCGGCCGAGCTACCCTTGCTTTCACCACTTTTTGCCCTTTTCCAACATCTTCTCGATCATGTAGCCTTCCATCCTTTCCAAACCTTCAAACACACATTCCTCATACGAAATTGTAGCAACAAAACAATTAAGAATCCTTCAAAACAACAAACATATTATTCCAACAAAAATCATAAACCTAACCATTATTCAACTACGCAAAAGAACAAATTTTAAAAGATTGGGTTGTCTCCCAATAAGCGCTTGTTTAACGTCGAAAGCTCGACGATCATACCTCATCTCAATCATGATTGAATGGTGCGGAACCGGAACTCATACCTTGGTCAATGATCACATGTTCCTCCGGGAAAAGAAGTTTCCTTCTTGCACTTCGTGATGGATCCGTATCCACTCGAGCTTTCTTCATACGAATTTGATCAAGTTCTTCTTCATCCTCTGGATCTTTGTAGACTTCATTCTCCTCTCTCATAAGTTTTAAACCCGGATCAAGCACATCCTTCATCCTTTTCTTTTTCCCAACTTTCTCAACTTCACTTGCATCTACATTCTTCGGAGGTAAAGAAAACACTACTTCCTTGCCACAACAACGGAATGTAAGTTCACCATGTTTCATGTCAAACAAGGCATCGGCCGTGTGCAAAAATGGCCTCCCAAAGATTAGTTGTATACCCCCCTTATTCTTCATGTCGACTACAAGAAAATCTCCCGGGAAAGTAAACATCAACACTTCAACATGGACATCTTCAACCACCCCTTTTGGGCAAAACAAAGCATGATTAGCCAATTGAAGCACTTGACTTGTAGGTTTAAGGTTCCCAACCTCCAACTCCTTATACAAGTCCCATGACATAAGGTTGACACTCGCTCCGGAATCACACAATGCCTTCTCAATACATTTATCTCCAATCTTACATCCTACTACGAAACCTCCAGGATCTTCTTTCTTACTAGCAATATTTCTTTCTCCAAGCTCACAAGTACCACTATTCAAGATCTCTTCTCCTCCAACTAACTTATCCAACATAGGTACCCTTTCTATCTCCTCCGGTAAAGGCATTTCGATGTCACCTTTCTTCACGTAATCAAAGAAACTCACGTTCTTAGTTTGCTCATCCTTCACCGATTCTTTGTTCTCAATTCGTACCTCAACTTCTTTTTCTTCTTCAATGTCTACTTTTGACTCTTCTTCAACTTCCCCCATTTCAATCTTAGGAGTCATTACTTCCAAATTTTCCTCCATTCTATTTTCTCCTTCTATCATATTACAACCCTTCTTTTGCACCATTTTCGTATCACTCGGAAACTTCCCAGCTTGGAGCTTCCCACTTAGTTGTTTTGCAATTGAGGAAATTTGAAGTTGGATTTCGGCAAACATGCCATCATACTTTTCAAATCTCTTGTTCAATTCCTCATTAGGATTTCTTCTTTGTTCTTGATTTGCATACCTACTATTTCCCCCAGCATATCCTTGGCTACTACCTCCCCCTTCAATTTGTAATGGAGGATTAAGAGCGTTGTTTGGATTAGCATAGGAAAAATTCGGGTGAAAACGGTTGGATGGATGATAGTACATGTTCCCCTGTGGATTGTATTGGGGACGAGCGTTGAACCCCATTTTTTGATTCACAAAATTCAAACTTTCCAGATGCGACTCTTCATGCCGAACTGCCATCATATCCTCATTTCTATTTCCCGATGTAGATAACGCATCAAACTTCTTTTGCATGAGCGCAATTCGCTCTTTGAACTCTTCACTCTCCTTAGCCTCATTTACCGACTTAACCGGTCGATAGTCCTTGTGTTCCTTAGGCCAATGGAAACTATTCTCACCCACTTTCTCAATGGTCCTCCTAGCTTCTTCCTCTTCAAGGTCAAGAAATGCTCCTCCCGATGAAGCATATAACATCACTTTTGTTTCATAGTTTAATCCCCCATAGAATTGGCAAATCTGTTGACTCCGAGAAAGTCCATGTCTTGGGCATTTTTGTAGAAGCTCTCGGAACCTATCCCATGCTTCGTATAGAGCTTCATCGTATCTTTGCCCAAACGATGTGATATCAGCTCTTCTTTTCAAAGTCAAACTTGGTGGAAAAAACTTGAATAGAAACTTCTCTCTCAACTCTTCCCAAGTGACAATATTTGATTTGTCCAAGCCTTCAAACCAATTCCTAGCACCATCTCTAAAAAAGAATGAGAATAACCGCAGTCGTATTTGATCTTGAGGCACTTGATTGATCTTTATAGTATCCATAATCTCCAAAAATCGAGAAATATGAACATTGGGATCCTCGGTTAAGTGCCCCCTAAATTGGTTGTTTTGTATCATTTGGACCAACTGTGGCTTTATCTCAAATTGCGTAGCATTTACTCCTACCCGAAAACCTCCCGTTAATGGTTCACCTTGAGGTCGAAAAAGATTTTGTAATGGTCTCCTCGGACCATTCCTCTCACTGATCATGGCCTTCATCAACTCGAGTTGCCTTTCCAACTCTTTTATCCTAACCGTGTCTTCCCCATGATTAGCCATCTCAAAATCAATTTGAATATGTGTTCTTCTTTCTTGTAGTTTCCTTGCCTCAAGCTCTCTAGCCTTTGATCGAGTGATCATAAACTACCTAGGAAAAATCCACAAAAACAATTACAAGTAAACAATCCAACAAAAATAAACAAACACAATTAATCAACAAAACAATGTTAGTAAAAATATTCACACAAGCATTTCCTCAAACACCTAGCATACCACACTTCCACTTTCAATAATTCCACCAAACCTAGTAAAAGACTTCCCCGGCAACGGCGCCAAAAACGTGACCGTCGTGTGAAGTGACACACAATTCTCACGTCAAATTATCAATCCGACATCTTTTTTATTCGCTCTAGTGGAAACTATCTACTCGTAAGAAGATGCCTCAATAGCTAGGCAATACAATAGTCGTTGGTTTTCTTTATCTATCTAGCTATGAATTGCAAACTACACAACAATTTGCATACAATCAAACATTCAACAATTTGCTTAATTCACCAATCAATTACTTTTATCAAAGGTTTAGGTAGATTAGAGTAACAAGTCCAACAATCTTAGAATGAAGTGAGTGTTTGTAAACTTCAATTGAGCCAAATTTAACCGAGCTATGTTGTAAATGATTTTAATTCCTATGAAGCTGAGCAATCGACACTATCCTGGTCAATCCCCTTTGTACCGGTGAATTGTCCGTAGATGAAATTAGAAATCTCAAACAGCTACGTTATCGATCCCTAACTCACTCCAAATCGACCGTCAATTATTGCCCTATAATCCTAGCTCCGCACATGGATTGGAACTAAAACTATATGATTATGCACTTATCACGATGTTTCCGTCCGCGTATTTGCTGCAACGATCACATCAACTACCTATAGATTGGCTATTACCTACATCTAATAGGTATGAACAAGCTCAAGTGCAAATAAGGACTTCATAGAAAAGTAAATAAACATAGAAGGTTCAATCCATCTCAATATCCATATTACAACACTCACTTAGGAATTCAGCTCCTCATACCTTGAATTTGAAGCAATACAGGTTGAAATATAAGAATTGACATTACAAAGCTTCAAGGTCAAAATTGATCTTCTAGGATTGTCTTCGTTGAATCCAATCCACCTAATCTCCCTCTTCAATTATCACCAAGTTGATGGAATGATCCTTGGTTCTCCATGATTCAAGTGGGGAAAGAGGTGTAGAGATGAATCTAGAGGGAAGTTAGTGACGGTTATTTCTCAATTTGGCAAAAAGTTTTTCATTTAATTGATTTTCCCCCTTTTATAGATGAGCTAGCAGGGCCTCGGATCGCCCGAGCTAACCGACGCTCGCCCGAGCCATCCTGGGAACCACAGAAACCTAGAAAATGTGCATTGGCTCGGCCGAGCCAGAACCGCTTGACCGAGCCTGCTCTCTGTCAGCCAGGCTCGGTCGAGCCTGCACTGCTCGGCCGAGCGAAGCCTCTGCCCGGCTCAGCTCGGCCGAGCTTGCTTCACTCGGCCGAGCGAGTCATCCAAGCTTCCGAAACCATCCTTTCGTTCCGCTCGGGCGAGCCTAACCTCCTCGGACTCCAAACTCGGGCAATTTTCCTCCAAAACATCCCAAAATACGATGTATTATGCTCAAAACGTATCCTACATCATTTCAAACACGAAAACACGAAAACAAGACAAAAGAACAACGAAAACATATGATATGAGGGTAAAACGGCCACAAACATGCACGCTCACACATCGAAAAATATGTCATTTTACACACATATCAATAGCAAGAGGTGGACTTCTTTTTGTCTAGGTCTTCCTAGAAATCCGAATCAGTATAACCCACAGGGCACAACTCCTCACACTGATAGACGAGACAATACTCTCTAGACCTTTTCAAGTATTTGAGTATGTGCTTTACCGCGGTCCAATGCGCCTGTCCAGGGTTAAACTGGTATCTCGCTACCATGCCTACAGCAAAGCAGATATTTGGCCTCGTACATTGCATTGCCTACATGAGGCTCCCTATGGCCGACGCATACGACACGTTCCTCATTTCATCTTTCTCCTTTTCTATCACCAGAAACTGATCCTTGGAAAGATATATGCCATGTCTGAAGGGTAACAGACCTTTCTTGGCAGTTTGCATGCTGAAACGGGCAATCACAGTACCCACATCTGACCCTTGAGACAAGGTCAGCATCCTCCTATTGCGCTCCCTAATACTTTTACCCCTAGGATGTTTCCTACCTCCCAAAGGTCCTTCATATGAAACTGCTTGGATAACCACCCCTTTATGCCTGACAATACTTCCACATTGTCGCCAAATAGGAGAATATCATCTACATAAAGTTCAAGGAACACCACGTTTTCGCTGACACACAGACGGTACACGCAACTTTCATTTGAACATTGTGAAAATCCCTAGGATTTAATCACTTCATCAAATGACCGTGAAGCTTGTTCAAGTCTAAACAACGACTTCTTTAGCTTCAGACCAAATGTTCTTCGCCCTTCTGCACATAACCTTCTGGTTGTTGCATATAGATGTCCCTACCTTCTTCAAGGTACCCGTTCAGAAATGCGGTTTTGACATCCATCTGCCAGATTTCTAGGTCCTTATGTGCTGCTATGGCTAGGAGTATACGAATGGACTTAAGCATGGCTACCAATGAGAAGGTCTCGTTATAGTCTACACCTTCTTTCTGACTATAACCCTTTGCCACCAGTCTTGCTTTGAAAGTTGTAATTTCACCATTCGCTCTATTCTTTCTTTTGTATACCCATTTGCACCCTATGGCTCGACAACCATCTGACAAATCAGTTTTTTGGTATACGTCTATAGCCGTAATGGATTCTATTTCCGAATCCATGATGATCAGCCATTTATCTTCATATTTATCAGATACCGCCTCATCATATGTCCAGGGATTGGTATCATCCAATCCGTTTTCCGAGATAAAGTCAGAGGACTCTCCCACGAACATATACCTTTCGGGTTGGTGTCAGTAGTTGGCACAGTACGCATTGGTCCCATACCTTGCATTAGTGGCAGTGTTGGTATAGCCTCACCTGCTACAGGTGGATTTGCCACTACACTGGGCTTTCCTCATAGAACTGCTTCCTTGTCCTCAAGCTCGTGGAGGACAATTTCACTCTTGGATCTGTGTTTTCTTACATATTCGTCCTCCAAGAATCTTGCATTGGTACTAACAATGACTTTCTGATTCTCAAGACAATAGAAGTAACCACCTTTCGTTTGCCTGGGATATCCTACAAATAGCATCAGCTTACACCTACTTTCTAACTTATCAGGTTCCTTTGTCAGCACATATGCTGGACAACCACAAACCCTCACTCTGTTCAAACTTGGCTTTCGCCCATACCAGAGTTATAGAGGCATTTTAGGAACTTATTTAGAAGGTACCAGGTTAAGCAAGTAGGCCGCTGTCTCCAAGGCATATCCCCAAAACGAAATTGGCAAGCTTGCATAACTCATCATCGACCTGACCATTTTAAGAGAGTTCTATTTCTTCTTTCCGCTACACCATTTTGTTGAGGGGTTCCTGGTGCAGTCCACTGGGATGTAATCCCGTTGTCTGACAAGTACTGCAAGAACTCGTTTATGAGGTATTCTCCACCATGATCTGATCGTAGTGTCTTGATAGTCTTACCTAGCTTCTTTTCTACCTCAGTCGTAAATTCTTTGAATTTCTGAAAGCATTCAGATTTGTGGCAAAGCAAATAGACATATCTGAATCTTGAGTAATTGTCAATGAATGTGGCAAAGTACTCATAACCTCCACGAGCTTGCGTGGGCATTGGTCCACATAAGTCGGAGTGGATCAATTCCAACACATCCTCTGCTCGAGACTGACTTTCCTTAAAAGGCATGGTCATCATCTACCCTCTATATAGGATTCACAGATTTGATGCGGTACCACTTGAAAAGAATCCAAGAGCCCATCGCATGCTAATCTTTTAATTCTATTTAGATTGATGTGACCTAGTCTCAAGTGCCAGAGATATGTTTGATCCTCATCGGAAGAAAACTTTAAATGATTATTATTATTGGATGAGTTTGCAACATTCATGAAAGATTTATGCATACAATCAATGATATAGATAGAGTCAATCAGTTTGCCATGACAGATAACACCGTTATTACTAATGATAGAAACTCCATTATTAAAAATAACTTAATATCCATCACTAAATAACTTGGAAACTGAAATTAAGTTACGCCGAAAAACCGGCACATATAAAACATCTCTCAAAATCAAAAAATTGTTTTCAAAGCATAAAGTAAAATCTCCAATGGCTACTGCTAAGACTCGCTCTCCGCTGCCCATTGAGATGGTAATCTCGTCTTGCTTCAGCAAGCTTGTTGGCCTGAACCCCCGCAAAGTATAACAAACATGATTAGTAGCTCCAGTATCCACTACCCAAGAATAGGTAGAAACTGATACTAAACATGTTTCCGTTATAAATGCACATGACATACCTTGTCTACCCGTGCTAGGCACTAGACAATTTACTTCACTTCGCTTGCGTTTGCATGGCCTGGTGATAGCTTCTGCTAGATCAACTTCATCTAATCTTTTAAGCATTTCCTTTGCTTCAACAACTGCCTTGTCAAGAGCTGACAAAGTTGGTGCAAACTCAAATGCTATCATGTCAGATTCCTCTCACAACAGGGCCCTGAGTAACTCATGAAGAGTAAACTCGCGCCTGGTACCAAGGGACTTGTTGAAATCATTATAAGAATCAGGTAGAGAGTGCAGGACAATGTTCATTTCCGCCCGCTTACTTATTCGTCCACCTCTCTTTCTGTACTTTCTCATAATTCTCATCATACTGATGAAGAGCAGAATCAACGAACTCCCATCAGTCATCCTCTTGCAGACCAGGTCCTCCACAAGATCATAACTGACAGTTCGTCTCACCTTCCCATATATTTTCACAAGGTCCCTCCATATCTCAACAGCAGTCCGGTATTTCTTGTACTTGAGCCTTAATTCTCTAAACAGACTGTTCACGATGAGTCTGCAGGCAAACTCATCAGAAGCTACCCATCTGTCATAGAACTCTCGCTCATAGCCATTACAGTTCCAATACTTGGGAGATAGAGGGTCCATGTAAAGCACATGAGCATGTTTTGCAGTGCAGAGTATTTCCATGAAGCGAAACTTCCACTCAGGAAAATTGGGACCGTTTAAAGAGTTTGATGTTAAGAGGTTAACAATATGAACAGACATGTCTGAAAATGATAAATTAAAGCAGAAAATAAAACATAGTCACAAACAATTGAAATAATTAAATATTGAAACCTTATGATAAAACAATATTAATGTTTCCCCCAATTTGCCTAAGTATTACTATTGCAAGCCACACATGTGGACGTTTACAACAAAACACTTAGCCAGACTGCATCTTTCAATTCCAGTCCTTTAATTCCAATCCATGCCCGGGTTCCTTCGACAAATGGAATTAAAAATTGGAGCCACCGCCACCGGCAACTCGCCGCCACCGCGAGGGCTCTCGAAATCGTGCAATAGCCATGCACGTATGTGCATGGTTGCAGCCCACGATTCCGCCTCCTCCGGCCATCGCCCGTTTAGCATGCCGTCGCCCCGGCTTGCCCTGACCGTTGCTCGAACTGCCGTGCACCATATTCTCCACCATCGGCTACCACGACTCGCTGGAAAATGTGTAGGGAGTGCGACGTTAGAGACGCGCGCGCAGCACGCACACCCTAGGGTTTGTGTTACATCGCTCGCGCGAGCCACCCTATCGGACCACCCCCAGCCCGCGCCTCCATGCCACGAGCCAACGCCTGCACCACCTGGCCCCCGCCGACGCCGATCGAAGGGAGGGAGGAGCGCCACCGGCATTGCACGCAGACCACGCAGGCCTGCCGCACGTGCGCCCTGTCCGCGCCGCCACCGTCCCGGCTCCCAGCCTTGCTGCCCCTCGCGTCGCCTGCCCCGGAGCCCTGCACCGTGCCTGGCTAGCCTCGACCGTGCGGTTGCTGCCCGTCGCGTGCGCACGACGCACGCTGAAATCCTAGGGTTTCCGTGCGGCTGTGCCGCCACGCATGACCGCCGTGCACGGCCTTGTGCCGTGCTGGCGCTGTCGTGCATCGTGCGGTCCTTCGTTTTTCATGTTCTTTGTTCTTCGTGTTCTTGATGTTCTTCGTTCTCCGTTTTACATATTTAATTTTTAATTAAAAGATTACGCTGAATAAACCTAATTACAATCTAAAAATCCAAATCAAACCACAGATTTATCTCATGAGTGAAAAACGAATCCTTATAAAAGGGCAGATTAACCCGAGAACCACGAGGACGATAAACATAATCATACAATCCAAAACCCATGCAATCATTCAATAATATTTATCATGCAAATAATAGGCAATATTATTTTCTCCGATAGAACCAATTAATTCAACCCAGCTCTGATACCAATTGAAGGGATTCGTGAACTGAATCACGAAGTCCGTTTGCCAAGGATCGTTAATTGGAATATAAAAAATAAATTGATATGCCTATGATTAATCCTAGCATGCTCCTATTGAATATGCATAACGGGGTTTTTGCGGAATACCTGGATTGCAAAACCCCGAAGAACGAGTGCGCGGAGATTCCTCTTGATCTTTTCCCACGCACAAAGATTAATTTCCTAACAGATTGAGGGAATAAATCTATGAAAATTAGTAAGCAATTTTCGAAAACAAGAAGGAGAGAGAAGAAAGAAGATATCTGATCTTCTGATCTGTATCCCGACTCAATCTGAATATCTGGTGAAGATTCCCTTCAGAATCCTTGCCCGGTTGAGAAGCCGAATTTCCTCCTCGTTTCTTAGATCTAGTCGATCACCACAGCTCCCAAATTCTGATTTGCTGTGTGCAACTTATGATCTTGTGGTGTGTTGAGATCTGAGGAACTGAGGCCTATTTATAAGAAAATACTAGACTTCTATTGGGCTTGAGTTTCATGGGCCAGACCAGGGACCAGAATGCAAATAGAAAATGAGGCCTATCAATTAATTAATCCCCATATTCAACCCAGAATATAATTAATTAATTAATATTGATTCATTCCACCAGAGAATCAATACTGTCCTACATATTTGCTACCACGTTTTGAGGTACGGGTTACATGGGCTCGGTATATCCCCACATATAAGGTTACAGACATTCGTTAATTAATTTAAGCTCTGACAAGCTATTTAATTAATTAACATCTTATATCCCTGACTCAATCCACTCAAACCTTTTCACTTATGCTTGAACTTAATCAGCCTGCAGGACTTTAGCATAACGAACCTTTTGAGCTGCTCAGGGAATGTTACCATCCTATATTAGATGTGGTTACCTAGTTCCAGTACCAGACAGTCATACACAAACTGCTATTACCCAAGATGCCGATATACAAGCTCAACTAGAGCCTTTCACTGCAACTCAAAGTAATACACAATCTGCATATACTTTTGTACCTTCATATAGGATTTGGAACTCATCAAGCCATAGAGATCTAGATTCTTTTAATGTCAGATAAAAGGATCGATCTTGGCTTAGGTCCTTATCAATGTGTGCCCCAAACCAGCATACCAAGCCATTCAAGATAAGATGCTTATTACTGCATATGCTGCAACCTACACCGACAGTTTATCCTGGAACTGTCTCAGCTGTGATAACCATTTATATCTCGCTAGGTCAAATGATCCATACGATCTTCCGTGATCTACTACACACCGTATGATCTCCCTATCGATGAGATAAGAGGATAATTGCGTTTGCGACACATGTTTGTTAATTCAGACAGGAGATGAACATACAACATTTATGATTCCCATTATATTAACCAATCGACCTTGTACATAATATACCAATCTTAATGAGATCAAGAGGAATCTGCGCGTACTCGTTCTTCAGGGTTTCGCAATCCAGGTATTCTGCATAAATGTTCTTTATGCATAATCAATAGGAGCATGCTAGGAATAATCATAGGCATAGCAATTTATTTTGATATTCCAATTAACGATCCGGGCAAATGAACTTCGTGATTCAGTTCACGAATCCCTTCAATTATATCAACATTAGCAACTGCCTGAACTACTCTAGACAAAAGAGAATAGTAGCCAAATCATTATCGAGATATAGTACAATTCTTCTTCAGCGGAAGTTTTCGACTTCCTCTCTCTTGTCCTGAGATGGCAAATTACTACGCCTTGCTGCCGCTCGATCTTCTCCAATTCTTTACGAAATAGGCCAGCCTCTTAGAGAGGGACGTCCTACACATTCATGGTAGGAGAATAATTTTCCCTTAACTATGTTGTGCCTACCTTGAGCAGGGAGGAGGAGTATTTATGCTATAGTAAGAGAGGGAAAATAGAGCCATATGTGCTTAAGAGCAGCCGTGTTTGCTTCTATCTTTGTTTCTTCAATCTTCCTTGAAGGGTTAAATCTCTTCTCCTTGTAAGAAGTAAGGTGTGAGCATATAGGAAACATTCTCCCAGTTGTTTATTGGAAACTGCTCCGCACTAGTGCTTTTTTTGTGTTGATGCAGATTGGAAGAAGTCTTTTATTTCCTCATAACTTCTTATTTTGTTGGTCATGGTCAGATCTTTAATCTTCGGCTAGATTTTGTTCACATTCCTTTCTGCTAAACTTCATCTTTCTGCTTCTGTCAAAACAATCAATGTAAAGATGTGATTAGAAAGACTAACTTCCACTCCAAGATCAAAACATGTTTCTCTCTAGATTATTGTCTATCATGATGCTAGATCTGCAAAACAAGCAAATATAAATGATGTTTTGCACTAATTGTGCATAGTCAATTCAGTTATTCTTAGAAATATATATTTGATACAAAAAGATCCTATCCTTAAATGTTAAAATAAACTAGTTGAATTAGTGCAACAATAACAACCAACATTGAAATCTCTTTTCACAACAAGTCTTAAAAATAATTCTCCTAGATCAGTGTCTGAGGTTACTTGTTCCTTATCTTGCTATCTTGTTTTTTAGTCTGTTGAGCTTTTTCTTCTTTCTTTCCAACCTGATTGTCATGATCTCTAGCCTCCTCTTTCTTTTATTAGCTTTCCCTTTGCGCTTCTCTTCCCCCTTTTAACAACATCAGAAAGGTGAGAAACTTCATCTCGAAGAGAGGTGACTACTTTAACGTGAGTTTGAACACATGGTGCCCTGTTGAAGAGAAAGTGTTTTAAGTTTTATGTTAGCAGTGACTGGTTGAATGGAAATGAGATCATCCTAAGTATCTTGGTTATTCGCCATTGGACACCCACGGTTTGTACAACTGCTTGACAAGATAAGCTTTCAATAGTTTTTTTGGATAGAGGAATACCGTCTGATCCAGTTAACTGACGATACTCAATAATTGATTTGGCATGTTTTCTCAGTTGATCAAATAAGAATGATTTCTCAAGGTTCTTTTGTACATTTAACAGCCAATTCTTCTTTGCCTCTTAGTACATGAGAATATTGGAGGCTGTCCAGTTGTTCATCACCATACACTCTGAGACATCATAGATTCATATGATCAACCATTAGAGATAGAGAACAGAGAAAGGAACACAAACATTCATACCATGTAGCTGGAAGTTATGGATATCACCATCTAGTGGAAAAACGGAAGCGACATGTCGCTACCTAATTTTCAAACTATGAAAAATGCATTTGGTGTTTTGTTGGTCCCCGTGAGAGTTATCCTAAATGCAGCTGAATATTAAATGTGTTGCACTTATCTTGCTGAAGTCACGAATTAGTATGTCTTTATAAAATATTTGTTTAAGCTCGAGAGGTGTTTAGGTTTATTGCAATTTATACACCAACACTTGAGGTGTTGTGTTTTAACTCAACTGATAAGCAATAAAACAGTAAGAAGTAAATAATAGAAAGGTTATAGCGGTTCGAACAATAGTTCTACGTCCACTCTCCAGTCTGCTGACTGGAAACTCACTAGGATTGATTATACAAGGTAGAACTTGATCACTAACTGCAAGCAGCTCCTCTGTATGGTCACAACACACCTTCGAGAACCTTTGATCTCAATGTTCTCGACAACACCTGGAGTGCGGACACACCTCCCTTTTCCTTGAATTTTGGATTAGGAATTTTAGAGTTATTCCGGGAACTTCTCTTCTTTGTGGCAGTAGCCCGTACTAGTCAACCTTGCAGGTCAAGGTGACTGCTAAGTTCTTTCTTAGATAGAAATAACTCCAAGAATAACCTCAGAAGAAAGCTTCCAAAAGGTGTCGAGATAAACTCAGATAGCTTTTGCAAAGCCTCGATCATTTACTTGTATTTACGTAAATGTCGTCGAACTTCGTACTTCGTGTGTAGCAGTTGAACTATGTGAATCCTTCAATTTATAGACAAGATTCAAACATAAATGTTTGAATCTTTTGTTCGTTAGACACTTTTGGTCTACCCGCCAATCCTCGTTCTTCCTTTTTCTGAAAAGCACAAAGACTCTTCAGATCTCTTCTTCATTTGATTGACTCTTTTCTCATTTAGCCGACTTGTCATAACGGATCTCTAAGTTATCTTTTGGAAATATCCTTTCTGTATTTTGATAATTTAGCTTTTCAATTTCAGGAGATTCCTTGAACTCTGGAAATTGAAGATCCTTTGATTTCGCGGCTTAAGATGATTGTTGATTGCTATCAGACATTTTGCTGAGTTTGTCATTTTTGTTCTAAGATCTCAGCAACCTTGCTGAGATTCAGCAATCTGTTTGCTATATACCTTTAGCAACTTGGTTTATTCGGTGAGTGCCTTTAGCAATCTCCGTATGTTTTCTTGCCTTCTGATACTTCGTTGTTTGCTAGCAACCTTAGCAATCTTTGTGTTTGTTGAATCCTTCAACAATCTCTTCACACTTTGTTTGAGTCTTCTAGCAATCTTCTCATATTTTGCTGAATCATTCAACAATCTTCAAAAAAAAAATTTATCTCTATTACAACTCGATTATAATCATCTTATATAGGACTTTTACAACTTTGACACAATTCTAGGTTGCTAGAGACTAGATTATCTAGCTTTAATGCACCAAAACCAATATAAAGAAACAATAAGATCTAAAAAGGTATATTCCAACAATTTCAACATCATTCCCAACAATCGGGTACATAATATCCATGCTTGTAGATGAGAGTTTTTATAAGGAAGCAAGATGTAATTCAAGGAAAAATAATCATTTCATACAATTTTCCAAGCACGAGAGCAAAACATAAAGAACGTCTTCCCGAAATAGATCGTAGCTTCTCGGGATTACGAGTAATGGTTTTAAGAAGACATATTTGTACATCAAATGGAGTTAAGCTAGAAATATAAAGTTAAATAATGAAGTGCATATATGAAGATACATACATCATCCTCTAACTATTACAAAATGAGATTTCAGCTCGACTAGTAACTCATCACTTCATCAACTTTTACATTGTAGAAATATCACATAGGACTAAGTACATAGATTTACTTATTGAACACTTGCCAAAAGTAATACTCCCTCCATCCCATTCGAATAGGTACCTTTTCCTTTTCGAGACGTCCCATTCAATTAGGCACCTTTCTTTTTTTTGGCAAAAAATAGGCAATATAATTAAACTTTTTAATATCTTAATTAAGATTAATATTACTTACCTTAATTAAATCAAAACCCTACAGTAGTTGCTTCATCTCTATCCTCATTCCCACCTTTCTACACCGACGATGCCTGGCCGTGATGATGAAGGGTGGGTTAAAATTCATCACTTGAAAGTCTCTCTTCACCTGCAAACTCTTAATCTTCAGATGTGTCATCCCTCCACCGTAATAAAAAACGAGAGCAATGGGCTCGCCGGAGGCAGACATGAATTGTTGGTGACTAACGGCGATGATGATGGGTGGATTAGAAATCATCAATTTACGGCCAAAGGGGGACTCAATTTCACCGATGTATCTAGATTTGACACGATGCTACCTATTTCTTGCAACTCCCCTCACTCTCGAGCTCCTAATATTCAGATCTGTCAGCCCCCTGCTACAATGACCGATGGGAGGAACGAGCACGTTGGTGGTGCATTTCATTTTGAGTTTGCTAATTTTATGGAATCCGAGGAGCACGACTTAAGTCCAGTTCGCTTTCCATAGAACCTGACGACAGAGGAGTGAGCAACGATTGAATACGAAAGAAGTCTTGGCATGGATGAGGTAAAAATAAAAATGAAATGAATGTCATTCTCTTAGATCACTGTTTGTGAATTACATGAAAGATGCAAATTATCTGATTACACATTCAGACATTTCTATGAGATAATTGATGCATTATCTTATTAGCTCCACTGAATCATCCAATGTTATGGGTAGTTGATCTGATCTTCCTAATGCTTGCTTGGCCATGTGTGGAATTTTTTAGGAGTTTTGGCCCTTTACCATCATCATTTCTAGTAGGCATCCTTGTAGACTTAAGAATACATTGTTAAGTGTTACGGGTGAAAGTCTTTCAAATGATTCAAATACTGCATTCACCAGCTCATGCATTGTCTTGCATGATGTTTCTACTTGATTAGATTGGATGGCTCTAAACCATCCCAAATCATTAAGGTTGCAGTCCAGGTAATTTGGAGATTGTTGTACTAGTCTGATATTGAACCCTTGTCCATTTGCTTCAGCCCTAAAATCTGAGTCATCATCTTTGATATGAGGTCTTGCATTATCTTATTGTATATAAATGTCCTTGCTTGCTCCATTCGGCCATTTTGGCTTGATTGTTGGGTTAATCTGACATGATTCAAAAACATGATTATTAATGTTTATGTGGTGATGATAATAAATCTTTAAAACTTAACTTGTGGCATACCTTGGAGATTAAACACTCTTTAGTCATATCTTTTGTTCTCGAAATCAATTGCTATTGTTTCAACCTCTTTGTTAGAACTTGTTTTGTGAGGGGATACATTCCTACTTTTCCATTGAACAGTATTTGTCCATCATCTGCAAATATTAGCCTGCAAATGGCACACATGAACATGACTTTTGTAAGGAATTTTTTGTTTTGACATGTTAGTGTGGCTCCGCTTCTCCGGGTGACAAATAATATCTTTGTGAACCTCACGTTATATAAAACCACTTCTCATCAATATGGACTGTATTGTGCCTGCTCTTGAACTTTATTTGGTTTGGAATCATATCTAATTTTAAGGATTGCATACAGAATTTCAAGGGTAACATCTTGTTAGCAGCTGTTAAATCAGTTTTATGGATAACGTGTGAGACCTTATCTTCCCAGCTTGCACCTACCTCCCCACGGTACTTTCACTTTGTCCTATTGCAACTTCTAATTTTCGATCATAGTTCTCTTTGAGTATTCTAAACTTGAAATTCTTTCAAGATCAAGAGTCACTCTTTTTGGAACAATGATACCCTTTCTACGTACAACATATATAGCTTCACCATTTTATTGTTTTTTTTGCAGTTGTCCATAGTCGTCTCACAATAGTTCTTTATACAACGAATTTTTGTTGCGATTCCACAAGCTTGCCTCGAGCTGGTTTCCCATCGATACAACTTCAAAGGATGAATTGGATGACTTGATTATGCTGTTGTGTCGATAAATCTACCTTCCTCCCCATCATTTTTCTCTTCTTTGTATTGGGAACTTGCTGTTTTTTTTTTTTAGGATGACCTTTATAATACTGCTGCCTTTTGAATTGGTGGGTTGAATTGAAACTTCGAGTTTTTTGTGGGATTATGTTGAGCTTTGGTGGGAATCAAATTATCATTTAATTGGTGATGCATACACTTGGGAAGCTTAGAATTATGGATGTTCATGCAAGATTTGTGATTCCTTAGGACATAAAAACTGTAAAAGAAATTTAATTATTCAAAATCACATTATATAAAAAAGTTGAGTTATTAAAAAAATATCAGATTATATAATTTAAATATAAAAGTAATTATAAAATGAACTCTGAACTTGCTTAAACTATGTTTGCATCCAAGAAAGAATTCATTGATTGTCTTAAGAACTCATTTAGAAGGTACTTGGTTCAAAATATATGACGTTGTTTCCAATGCATATCCCGAAACGAAATTGGTAGGTTTGCATTACTCATGACCGATCTCACCATTTCCAAAAGAGTCATATTTCTTATTTCAGCCACACCATTCTGCAGAGGAGTACCTAGTGCAGTCTACTGGGATGTAATCCCATTATCGGTCAAGTGTATTTTCCACCATGATCTGATCGTAGTGACTTGATAATTTTCCCGACTATCTTTTATCCCTCCTTCTTGAACTCTTTGAATTTCTCAAAGGAGTCAGACTTGTAGCGAAGCATGTGAACATATTCATATCTTGATTAATCATCAATGAAGGTGATAAAGTACTAACAACCTCCACGAGCTTACGTGGACATGGGTCCACACAAGTCAGAATTGATCAATTCCAACACATCATCTGCTCGTGCTTGAATAGCCTTAAAAGGCCTAGATGACGTCTTTCCCTCGATGTAGAATTCAAAGAATTGTTGAGGTGCAGGCCAGACTAAATCAAAAGTACCATCATCCACAATTCGTTGAATCCGCTTCAAGCTGATGTTTCCAAGTCACAAGTGCCAGAAATATGTAAAATCCACATCAGAAGAAGAAAACTTTCTCTTTCTAGGATTCTCGATATCAGATAAATTCCATACAACATTCACGGAAGATTTATGATGACATTTAATGACATAGAGTGAGTTAATTAGTGTTCAACAATAATTAAAATTGTTATTTCCAATGATAAAAAAATATCATAAATACCTAAATATTCATCTTGATAAAGTTTGAAAACAAAAATAATGTTCCTCCTAAAATCTGGTATATATAAAACATCTCTTAAAATCAAAACAAAATCTGCAAAATACAAGGTGCCATCTCCAATGGCTGCTGCACTGACACGCGCCGCATTTCCAATTGAAATGGTAAGCTCGTCATCGTTCAACACCTTCCTCGGTGTGAATCCCTGCATAGTGTGACAAATATGATCAGTAGCTCTAATATCCACTACCCACGAATGGGTATAAACAGATGCTAAACATATTTCCTTTACAAATGCAAATGACATACCTTGTCCTTTAACACCCGGACAAATCACCTTTCCGCATCCAATGCACCTCTTCTTCTTCTTTGGAAGGAACTTCATTTTCTTTTTACTTATTGACTCGATTTCACTCCCTATCTTCCTAAGCTTGCTTTCAGCGCCATCATTGCCCACCTTATAAGTATACTGTAATCTGTCAGAGTAGGTTTCCGTGTAAGCATTGTAGACTGTTCCACTACAAGGTTCTCGAGTAACTCATGCAGAGAATACTCTCCCTTTATCGTAGCAATCTTTGTAAAGTCACATAATGCTTCAAAAAGAGAATTTAGGATGATATCAAATCTCGCCTTTGGCATCAATACATCTATCTCGCCCCATAAACCGTCTCTTGGTGTCAATCATGAACATTACGTGCGATGTCACCGAAATCCAATAAGTCATTTTCTTGCAGAAGAGATCGTCAACAAGATTATAGCTAACAGTTTGTTCTATTTCCCCATAAGCTGTCAAGAGATCCTTCCAGATTTCTCTAGCACTATTGAAGTTCTTATACTTGTGTCTCAAGTCTCTAGACAAGCTCGCTGAGATAAGTCCATAGTCAAAATCATTGACTAGCTCCCATCTATTATAAAAATCAAGTTCAAGGTCAATAACCTCATCATAGCCGGGAATAAGTGGATCCATAAAAAGAACATACACTTCATTTCTTTAATACAGAATGTGTTTAATGCAAAAACTCCATTCTTGAAAATTAAGACCAGTAAAAGGGTTAAGAGCAAGAATATGATCAACAGTTGGCACAGACATATCTGAAACAAATAAAGGATCAAATAAGAACATACATGCAGAACATTCAAAACAAAATTCAGTGTAACTTTTTGGTAAAACAATAAATTATTTCCAGTAATAGCCCAACAAATCTCACCGCAAGCTACACATATAGTCTCTTACGATGTGACCCTCAACCAGACTACGAGGCCTACCTTAACGAGTTTAGCCCAATCCTTTAATTCCATACCATGTCAAGAATCCTTAGACACATGGAATTAATAATTAGTGAAAGACTTAGACCAAGCCATCTATCGAGAACATGGAAGTAGCAACTGTATTACATCCACAAATGATTCTAAGCAACTAACTACAAATCTTACTCTAGCTACAAGAGATCGATTTGGCATGCAAACTAGACCAATACCACATGACTCTCATAACCTTTGTTATTTTTAATTGAAAGCAATCCTAAAATACAAGTGAGAAGCATAAGTACGCAAGCTACACTCGTAGACCGTTTACGCACAAGCACTCCCACTATTCACATGATTTTAATTGTTTGTTTAGAAGTCTCAACTACTGCAACCCATGAACCTCCGAGAATTAGCAAGCTACACTCATAGACGTTTACTAAGAAAAAAGGCCCACTTACAGTCTAGGACCGCTTTGTAGATGTGTATTGATTTTAATTAAAAAATATAGCTTAGTATTTTTAATTTAAAAGGTCTCAATTGCGCACACATAATTTTCATGCTATTGTATTTTACTAGATTTTTGCATGCAATAATCATGTTCCAAAAATCCAAAATATAATTCACAACCTGAAAAGAAACACATAAGCATGCTTCAAAAGCAATAAATAATAAAGCAGAAAAACATGTTTCCCTATTATCTACGACATGTCTATTGCACAATTAATAAATCACGCATCATACGAGAACAAATAAGTATTATCATCTGTGCTTGAACTTAATCAGCCTGCAGGAAATCAACACGACGAAACTCATTGAGCTCCTCAGAGAATATCCCCATCCTAATACTCGCATATGGTAATCTAACTCAAGTCATCAGAACGTTTACAGAAGTTGTTGTCTCCCAAGTGTGGATATACGAGCACATTATTTAGGCTCTACAGCATGACAAGTCAAAGTGACATACAACTTGTGCATACTTCTGAACCTTTGTTAGGATTTAAACTCAACCAAGTTAACGAGATCTTATTTCTTCTTAAGTCAGGTAGAAGAACACATCTCACTGTGGCCCTATCAATACACAACCATGCGTACCAACATATCAAGTGATGAAGACAAATCAATTTTTTCTGACTATGCTGCAACCTATACATACAAACTAATCATCAACACTGTCTCGACTATGATACCAATTTGTATATCTCGCTATGTCATACGGTCTATACGGTCATCTGTTATCTCTTACACATCGTATGATCTCCTTATCGATGAGATAAGATGATTCTATTGTTCTCACAAGTATGTTTGTTTATAGTTATGAGATAAGTCAAATGTATACACACTACAATAAATGCTTTTAGTATACAAATCCGAACAATACGTGATTCAACCAGAGGGGTTCAAGGTTAGAAAGAATGAGCACATGGTGTTGAAGTTAAAGAAGGTACTGTATGGCCTTCGTCAAGCGCCTCGTGCTTGGAATCTGAAGCTCGATCGAAGTCTAAAATAGATATGTTTCACAAGATGTACACAAGAGCATGCAGTGTACACAAGAGGTAGCACCTACACGAGATTGATAGTTGGTGTTTATGTGGTTGATTTGATTGTGTCAGATGAGGATCTGAAAGTGGTTGGAGTCTTCAAGAAGCTAATGATGGGGAAGTTCGAGATGAGTGATCTCGGATTACTATTGTACTACCTAGGGATCGATGTTACTCAGTTCGAGTGAGGTATTTTTGATCAAGCAGGCAACTTATGCCAAATAGGTGTAGGGATTTCTTTGTCGTGAATTAAATCACTTAATACAAATTGGCCCGAATCGTTCATGGATGTTGTAAACAATTACCAATTGATAATAAACCCTATGCATGCTCCTATGAATTCAATTTGATGGTTTTATGGTTACCTCAATTGCGTAGGGTCTAAATCTCAAACCACGTTGAATCCAGATCCAATTGCACCACGCGAATAATTTGAATATTTTGAAAGAGAATTAAATAATATTTCAATTTAATTCAAGATTCAAATATAGAGAAAGAGATTAGAAATCATGTGTTATCCAAATCCGGTCTTCAGATCTGTATCCCTTTGCATTCAATCTTGCTACTGGTGAGGATTCCACAAGATTGTACTGCACGAGACAGAGTCAAATTTCTTCGCTTCCACTGCAGGTAGGCACCACCCCTCACTCTCTTACTCCAGGGTTTCAGTTGTTGTGACTTGTGAAATCTAAGGAGAGAATGGACTATTTGTAATACTAAAGTTAAACCCTAATGGGCTCCTCTTCAGCAATTAAATTGGGCCAGACCTTGGACCTTATGCAAATAATAAAGTGGGCCTTTGAATTAATTAATTCTCATATCCACAACAACCCAGGATACAATTATTAATTAATATCAATTCATTTACACCACAAAATTAATACTGACCTAGCCCTTTATTACCACGTTATGAGAACGGGCTGCATTAATTTGATAAATCTCATATTTATGGTTATTGAATATTCATTAAATAATTGGAGCTTCTCACATGCTTCACACAATTAATTAATTTCTTATTTTTCTTAGTAGTACCACTCAAACATTATCACCCGTGCTTGAACTTACTCAGCCTGCAGGACTTTAGAATGATGAACCTTATTGAGCTCCTCAGGGAATGTCCCCATTCTATTACACAAATATAGTAACCTAACTCCAGTCATCAGGATGTTCTACACGAGGTGCTGTCACCCAAGATGCGGATATACGAGCACGTTACTCAGGTTCTCCATCATGGCAAGTCAAAGCAACAGTCAACCCGTGCATACTCCTGAACCTTTGTTAGGGTTTAGATTTAATCAAGACATGAGATCTTGTATTCTCTAAAGTCAAACAGACGAATACATCTCCAATCAATACGCAACCTCACGTACCAGCATATCAAGTGATGAAGATGAATCATTTCTATCCGACTATGTTGCAGCCTACACCGGCAAACTTATCCTCAACGCTATCTCGGTTGTGATAACAATATTTATATCTCGCTAGGTCAAGCGATGCATACGATCTTCTACGATCTACTACACACCGTATGGTCTCCCTATCAATGAGATAAGAGGACACCATTGTTCTCGCATGTAAGTTTGTTAACAGATATGAAATAAAGTTGAATGTATACACACTATAATAAATGCTTTCAGTATACAAAACCCAACAGAAGGTACTTACCCAAATCGAGATGCTTGATTGTAACTCTACTAAAATATTAATGAAGCCTAGGGCTCAACTCCACAAAGATCTTGAAGGAAAACCATTTAATGAAATAGATTATCGAAGAGTCATCAACTGTGTATGTTATCTTCTTCACACGAGGCCAGATCTTTCCTATGCAGTTGGAGTTGCCGACAGATTTATGGAGAGGCCCACGGAGATGCATCACAAGGTAGTGAAGCAAGTGCTTCGATACCTTCGAGGCATTATGCACTTTGGACTAGTGTTTCAAAGAGGAGAAAGAGGTGATGAAGAGATAGTGGGTTATTCAAAAAACACAAGAGGCATGTCATTCTACATTAATGACTTTCTTTTCTCGTGGAACTCGTAGAAGCAGAAGAAAGTTGCACTTTAGACGTGTGAAACAGAATTCATGGTAGCAGCAACTGCAATGTGTCTAGTGTTGTGGTTGAAAGTATTGTTGTTCGAATTGACTGGTTCGAGATAGAAGATAGTGATGCTTTTTGTCGACAACAAGTCTGCACTCGCACTAATGAAGTATCCAATCTTTCATGGTCGAAGCAAGCATATCGACACGAAGTATCACTGCATTCAAGAATGAGTCGAAGCAGGTTAGATCAAGGTAGAGTTTGTTCGAACCGATGAGAAAAGGCCGACGCACTAACAAAATCCTTACCAGCACCAAAGTTGGCAGTGATGCAACATTTTCTCGAAATTAGAGACCCCAAACCACTCAAGGAGTAAGGGGAGAATGTTGAAGACATACTCCTTGACTTTAGAAGATTTGATTTCCTTATCTAATTTGGATATAAATATAATCTAACTAGGAAGATATAGATATATCCCAAATTATCTTATTTTCCTTATTTATACATCCTAGTTTTTTTATAATGATGAGTAGTAGTTTTTACTGTTTAGAGTAAAAATCTTTATTCAGTTTTTCATAGAGTTTTGTAACAGTGTTTACAAGAAATATAACTTTGAAAATTCTGCCATATTTTATTGTTCTTTCTTCGTGTTTTCTATCGATTGTTTATTATTTTTGGGTCAAGTTATTATTGTAAGTTTAATATAATTTATTTTATTTTATTTTTCAATTAATATGATTTTTGTATTATTATTTTTTTTGTATTTTAGTTATGAGAGCATTTTTAGAAAAAAAAATTAATTTTTTAAACTTATAAAAATTATTGATTTTTTAATTTAAAATAATATGCACATTTTAGTTGAGATATAAATAGAAGTATATTATATAAATTTTTAATATATATAAAGAATAATGGATAATATAATAATTGAAAAACGTAATAGGAGAAACAAGACAAAAAATGAGGTGTAACACATGAGGAACATAAGCCTCCATCTCCTACACAGTTTACTTATCTCACAATCTTAGGGTAGATTGTTGTCGAATTTAATTCTTTTGTAGAGGAACGGTAGGACATGGTCGATATATGCATAAATTGTAGATATTATTCCACCTCCACTTTTATTTTTTTATTTTTCTTGCAATATCTTTCCGCACATGATTAGGGAGTATAAATATATTGAATTAATATTAAATCAGTCAAATCTTAATTCAATAAAATTTTATTCAAACTCATTTATTATAACTTATGAATAAGCTCTTTAAGTTATTTTGAGATTTCGAAATTACACTTATAAAATTTATATTTTAACTAAAAAAGTATCACAAGTTTAATTTGATGTCTTTATTAATTATATGAAAGTTATAAATTTGAGTAAATTTATTTATATGTGAATTAAATCATTTATTTATACAAAAAAAAGTTTAATGAATATGTAATGAAAATTATATTTAGATGGTAAGTTTAGATTCAACTACAACTCCATTAATTTTGTAAGCTTTGAAAAATTCAATCATATTGTTTTAAGTTATAATTAATAATATATTAATATAATAACAAGTACGATAATATTCAAATTAATTCGATACAGTTATACGCTTATAAATGATGGATTTCTAGTTCTGATCAAACGTTCGGCGGACTCAAACTTTCATCATGTTCCTTAAAATAGCATTCTTATAATCATGCAAATGATGCAATATTTTGGTCTTTTATTAGATTTTTATAAATAAATGAGTTATTCATTTGAGTGAAAACAACTCACAAAAATATAATTGAGACAAAACCTTCTTTTTCTATATCTACAACTCTTCTCTTTCTTCATGATTTATCAATTGAGAGATTATTTTATAAAATCATCACATCACTTTATTATTAAAATAAATTATTTTATTGAGGGACTATGTGCATCCGACAATTTACATAGATTGTCCCTCATAGTTTCTTTTTATTTTGTTCTTTTTTTTATTAAGTTATAATACTAAATTAAGATTTTTAAAAAAACTGACTTCTGAATTCCTTATTTATTTAGGAATAATGGGTACTATTATGTTACAACATCGCTAGCATGTTTGATAGAATTTAGTGTCCAATTTGTCAAGAGTGTTAGTTTTAAAGTATTGAAGAATTCAATACAACAGAATAAAAATGTTCATGAGTTTATTTTTAAACACATGAATGCCTAATTTATCACAAATAAGTGTTAAAATATTGAAAAATTTGGCACGGACAAATAAAAGAGTTCGTAGGTTTATTTTTAAACCCTTGACTCGCTCACGACTAAAATGATTTTAAAATTACATAGCAAAATGAAAATCAAATAAATATTGAATTTCTTGTATGTTCACTCTTTTATAAATTCAACAAAAGCTTATTAACTATACGACACTAACAAAACTAAACGCTCCTCTACCGTATGATGAACTCTCCGAAGATAGATTCTAACTTAAATTTGTTGAACTTGTGTTGGATGATTCATTAGGGTAGATACCGTACATTTGAACAATTTCTTCGAGAATATTTTGATTATCTTGGTCACTCAAATCTTAACCTTGGAGTGCACGTTCGTAAATCTCACGTCCTTGAGGTTGTGGGCTAGCTTTCCTTCCACGTCCACTTCCTCGGTCCCACAAACTAGCCACAAGCTCACGTGGGTGATTTATACGTTCATGAAACACTCCCCTTTATTTTTCAAGAAAATAATAATAATATAATTTTTGGTCCCAGATCAGAGCATGTGTAATGTAAAGCGGAAGTATTAATACAGTTAAACACTCTAATTATGAGCAGTTCAGTTTCTAATCAACACAGCTTTGCTTAGTAGTTTTAGAAACACAATTTATGTTAGCCAACAGATTAGGTTAACAGTTTTACTAGTACGAACAGTTAACAGTTTATACAGTTCAACACTTACAGGATAAGTGTTGAAAGTTTCAATATATAATTGAAAACTGTAAAGTGCGTAAAGTAAGTAAAGCTGTAAACGGCACAAGATATTTATAGTGGTTCGGAGCCTTAAGTCCTACGTCTACTCATCGGATATCTGATCCTGTAATTCACTAAGTTATGAAGATACACTCCTCACGGTCTATAACCAGTTGCTGTAGAAACCTCCATCCACAGCATAATGGATCACTCGCCCAGGCAGTTGTACTTCACTCCTTGTTCAGTCCGACGAAAGCTCTATGCCTTCTCTGTGGACCGGCTCGAAGTTGGACTGAGGACAATCCTCCCTTTTCCTTCTCCGGTAGGTTGGATGGTTGAGTTCTTCCCAGAATGTACACAGTTCGGCAGTTGCCCGTAATAACCTTCTCTTCCTTTGCAAGAGGAGGCTGCTGTGTTCTTACTCGAAAAGTAAGAACGCCAAGAAAGTAGATTAAGTTAGCTGACATAATCCTCGTGTACCCAAGGTCACACGGTGAATCTCGAAGGACTCTTTGAGTAGTAAATGCCTCGTGTTCAATAAATGAACCACGGAGTTAATGCCTTCTTGCTTGAGAGCATTAAATGCTTTGAGCGCTAATTTCTGTAGATAGGCAAGAATAAATATGTCGAGATTCAAAGATGCAAAGGTTTTTCTGTCTCTGTTGTTCCTGCTATTTATAGGTGGGAAACCAGAAAATAGCCGGTAGAGACATTGAGAAGGATGTCCAATCATAGTCCATCCTTCTCTGAAAAAGTCGCTTGCCTCTCTGCTTTTTCTGCTACAACGTCCTGCTTTTCTGAGCAGTTTTTACTTGTTGTGTTAGACTCTGAACAACGTTGTACGCCAGTCGCAGCGGAGTATCTGTCTATCTTTTATCATTGACTTCCTTGAAGTTCTCCTGCGACTTCTTCGACATCTTGCTGTGTATGCATTCCTTGACGCGAAACTGTCTTGTTCTGAAACTGTGAGCGCCTCTCAATAGTTTCTACGTGAAGACTATGTCCATAGTTTTCTTGAGTATCTAAGCCTTGGCAGGACAACCTGTCAGCGCAGTTTTTGTGACCTTTGCTCTGCTCTGCTTGTCTTCGTCTTGTGTTCGACAGTTATCTCGTCTGAATGACATCTTCTTCAAAACTGTTCCACAGTTTTGATGGTTTCCTTCTTACTAGACTATTACAACTCGATCACCCTACACAAGGATTACATGAGGTAATAACTCTAAGGCCTAGACTTTGGTATATAGTTTTGACACATCAAAACATCAAATTAAGGTGGGATTTCTACATCAATACCAAATAATAATTACAATAGATAATAATGTATGGTTAAGATATACTAGATACTCGATCCATAATAAATAGGATCTGAAAGAAACTAAAATCACGGTTGAAATATTCAACCTTATAAAATAGGTATGTGTTATAATAGTTTTTATAAAATATGAAAGAGTAAGTTTAACAAAAAGATATAAGAGTACGGTGTTAGTCCTTGGAGAAGTACACTAACACTAATGTTTTTTATATTCATCATTTGTTAACTCTACCCGAAATAGGAAATAATAATAATAATAATAATAATAATAATAATAATTGTTGGTAATTCTGGTACTTTGTGGTACATTCTCGATGAGAAATATTTATTTTTGAAGTAATTAAATATTACCAACTTAATCTACGCGAAGAGTAGATGATCGTGGTATATTTGTTTTCTCAAATCCGAATTCCGGTGAGTGAGAAATGAGTCCAAGAAGTGACACGGTTGGTGGGATTACTACATAAGTGAAGTATATAATAAATGAAGTGTATCCCACATTGATTAATTAAAGTAATTAATCTATGTTTATATACCATTATGGTTGAGGTGTGTAATAAACAAGTGTGCAGTGTTTGTGGCACCCGGTGGCTCGTCTCGCGCGCTGCCGCCGCTTGCTCCGCCCCGCCTCGACCTCAGCAAGGCCGTTGGCCGAGCGCCCGCGCTCGTGATCCGTGACCTGAGCCCGACCTCGGTCTCAGTTTCGGTTCTTGGCAATTAGTCTTTGGATGGTCTTTGGGCTCTAGGGTCCTTGGCTTGGCTTGGTCCATGGTGCCTTATCTTTTTGGGCAAGTGAAGTTAGCCTGCGGGCTCGACATGTTGATGGTCGACGTGGCTAGACCAGTCGACGTGGTGTACACGTTGCATGTGACGTGGCTGATGAGTTAGCCACGTGTTGCAATTGAGTGCTGAACGTTTCAGCACATTTAGCACATGGTAAATTACATTCAAAAGTTGTAACGGTTGGTGCCTTGAATGGCGCGTCGGTTACTCCGTGTCTCACGCCTGTAACGGTTCAGCCTTGATGGCTGA
>JAPKLW010000031.1:159571-325559 GCA_026898455.1 Plectranthus barbatus | reverse complement strand
GGTTACTCCGTGTCTCACGCCTGTAACGGTTCAGCCTTGATGGCTGAGACAGGCTCCTCCTTGTGGAACATGTCTATAAATAGGCATGCATTGTGTTGTCTCCTGTTGCTGGTTCCCCGAACATCAGACATAAGACAACTCACATAGCCAGAGATACTGCATCTTTAGTCCCATATTGCTACATCTTTTTCGTTGTTCGTCTGCAACTCAGTTTTACCTCTATTCAGTTTGCCGGAGCCTTTACAATTGTGGTGCTGCCTCGAAACAAAGCCGTTTTAACTTTGGGGACAATCGCCGTTCAACGAGCACTACGTTGGCGAATTTGTCTTGCGGGAAGAGGGCTTTCTCGACTCGGTTGTGCTTCTTTGCACTTTATTTCTTTTATTTTTTTTAATTTAATTTTATTTCTTTTTGTTCTCGAACTAGTAGTTCTTGTAGTAATACTTGTAAAAACTTGTTGTACTAGATATAATTTCCTGCAGTGTTTTCAGTGTTGTAATGCAAATCTTGTATCTAACAACAATAATAATAATAATAATAATAACAATAATAATAAATGGTGTCGGTATGTTTAGCAACTTATGACAAACTTGAGAGCCGGTGGGTGACGGCGGGATAACACAAGACACGTGGATTCAAAAGAAGTCGACAAGTATCTAATATCCATAATTTCTCCATCGCTTTCACAAATTAAATTAAAATGTCATTTCTTTTGATCTCCATTATTACAGCTATAATTAGTTTTTTTAAAAAATAAGATGATCCATTTCAAAATTTTGAAATTTTCATATTTGAAATAACAGGATTGTTAAATATCCATGATCTTTAAATATTAATATTCGATAGGGACATTCTAGCTCCATTTATTTGAGACATTCCTAATGCATACACGTTGAACAAAATATAAATATGAGATATAGTGTGCATTAATTAGTCCACATGGTCTCCAATAAATATGCATTATCGTTTCTATGTGATTCATTTTTCGGATACACTTTGATTAAGAAAATAAAATATATTGAATACATAATATTAAGTAGATTGTATGCTGACTTAATTATTACTAATATTTTTCCCGTAATTACACAAAATTATTAAATTTACGTATTGTTAATTGTAGTTAGTGTTTAATTTTAGTAAACTAATGTATGTCAAATATATATATAAATATTATTTATATAATATTTATGTATTTGATAGTTATGATAAAGTGAGAATACATACAAATAGCCACTTTGAATAAGTGGCTATGTTTTATAGCTACAAGGATAAAAATATAAATTTTCTACCCACTTTATACTTTTGTCTTTTTATCTCTTTCATTTTCGGCTATAGGACAAAATCAACTTTATTAAAGTTATTACCATTTTTGAAAATATTTATTATATCATTTATTTCCAACTACAAAGGTTGTTGTAAATTTATTACAAACTTTTACAAATAAATCTGTCTTTCTATTGTACGAGGAAGCATTCAAATTTTTTTAAAGATAGTTGAGAGAGTTTAGAGAGAAAAAAATCGAAGGTATGCTAATTTCAACCATTTTCCTTATTTTTCATTCATTTTTTGCATCATTATGATGATATGTTTCAGAATTGATTAGTATATCATAGTTTTTTAGAAAATATAGTGATTTTAGGAATGTTCTTCGTAAAAAATATGTAGAGAACTTTGGAAAAAGCCCAGGAAAATTGAGATCTCGAGTTGATTTCGAGAGATCTCAAAATCAACTCAAAATCTTGGTTTTGTTACGAGATTCCATTTTTTTAATATAACTCCGAGATCTCGGATTGTCTGTTGTTTCATGCTGTAAATTTTATTTAATATTTTTGTATCATTTATCGCAGATGTCGTATCAATATTTCATCATACATCATGGAAGTGCATGCGACAGATCCGAGTATATGGGCAGAGACGAGCAATTGATATGTTTAAGGCGTGAGCGAATTTCCTACAATGTCATTTTGTCCGAGATTCATGAAATCATGCACTGTGATCTCCTCACAACTAGTTACTGCTTGTTTTACACGAGCAGTATATCTGGGGCCTCGAGGCATGTGAAGGCTAGACTGAAGACCGATGAAGATATAATGCGGATTCTATGTGAAAATAACATTGATTTAGTTATATACGTGGTTACCAAAGTGAAGCAAAATCTGTCCGAATTTCAGGCACCTCAGTCACAGTCACCGCAATCAACACGAATGAGTGGTCCTAGAATCTCGTTAGCTGATGATTTTGTAGATGAGTATGAGGCGAAATTTACTGATGATGATGATGATTATTGTGATGACGAGGAGGAGGAGGCAGGTGAGGAGGAGAGGGACGAGGAGAAGGAGGGCAAGATTCGGTTGTTTGAGTCCTTGGTTAGTGATTTTTTCTAGATGGATTCTAGCTCGTGGGTGAATGGATCTGTATGGACTATCTAACAATAACTTGAGTCAGTCCATGGCTGCTGCTCGACATGATCAGGAAGTAAGGAGTTGGATACTTCCTTTAATCGAGGTTCATGCTCCTGAGTGTTTGGAGTGGATTATGCCTGCAGATTGGGCCCCAACTGAGCTATATATTGGAGCGACATTTAGCAGCAAGGATGAACTTGACCTTGCAGTAGGACTGCATCACTTGCATCACCGGTTGGAATACTCCACGGAGAGGTCCGACACTACTCGGCTCAACTTCAGTTGCAAGCATGGGAATGATTGTCCTTTTATGCTACGTGCAAGACAATCTGGAACTGTTTGGAAAGTATTCAAGTGTGATCTTATGCACAGTTTCCAGACGATTATTGATCGTGTTGCTCCCCGCAGAGTGCCCACGAGAGTGTTGGGTAAGTATTTCTTAAGTAAGTTGGCGGCGGAGGGCGCTATTCTAAAGCCGAAGGTGATGATGTATGAATTATTGATTCAATTCGGCATTAAGATTGATTACAGCTTTGCCCTACAGGCAAGAAACATAGTCACTGCAATGGTATTCGACGAGTGGGAGAAGTCTTATGAGATGCTATCGGGCTACTTAAACATGCTACAGTCGCGTAACCCTGGTACGATGTATGATATATCTACTTCTTCGTAGAGTTTGTTCAAGCACATGTGTCTGGCGCTCGCTCCTTGTATCGATGCATTTCACAACTGCATGCACCCAATGATCGTTGTTGATGGCACACATCTGAAGTTCAAGAAAAAGGGAGTTTTTTTTGTTGCGGTGACGAAAGATGACAATGAACAGTTATTTCCTCTTGCTATCGATATTGGATCCATAGAGGATGATGAGTCGTTGATGTGGTCCATGCATCGCTTGCATGTTTTCTGTGGAGATCGCGAAGGACTGATCATTGTCATTGATCAGCACAAGAGCTTAAAAATACGGTGGAGTTAGCATTTCTGAATGCTACACATGCTATTTGCTAGTACCACTTGGCGAATAATATGTCGAGGTACGTTCCTTAGGTGGATGCTATTTTACGAGATGCAACTTACTGTTATAGGCATGATGCATTTCAAAAGCACATGCCTACTTTGGAGATGCTTAGCAAAGACGGAGCTTACAAGAGGCTTCAGGATATAGGAGTCCACTGTTGGTCTAGATATCAGTGCCCTAGTACCCGATTCAGCTTCATGACGTCCAAGGCAGCCGAATCCCTCAACTCTTTTTTGTTATGGGCAAGACGATTGCCCATATACGCCCTTCTTGAGACTTACAAATCTATGGTTGAGAGATGGTTTCACGAGCGATGGGTGGCTGCACGTTCTAGAGATCATGCTCTAACACACATAGCTATGACAAAGTTAGCGAAGTCGGTCAAATATGTGCAACATCTTGTAATCAGAGGCACCACCACTACACACATTTATAAGGTGGAAGGGCGACAGAGGAGTTACAATGTCGACTTAGAGCACAAAACGTGTAAGTGTTGTGAGTTCGATCTCGATCTGATTCCATGTTGTCATGCGGCTTCCGCCCTCAGGTAATATGTTAATTTGAACTTTAATTATTGCACATATCTTTTAGTTAATAGCTTAAAGATTATTATAACATGTGTGTCTTATTTTTTGATTGTCAGATATACTTTGCAGCCGATATTAGAGTACGTGCCACACTACTACTGTTAGGATTTTTGTTAGAGAAATCCTTTCTTACTTTTGATGTTTTGGTGGGTCAAAGAATGTAAGCCATGTTAGTGTTTTTCCAGTTTCTAGAGTTCTAAACTATAATCCTTGTATAGGATCGATCGAATTGTAATAGAATTTAGGCTGAAGATCGAGCAATGGTGAATGCTCGAGAACTGACTATAATCATGCCTAGCCTTAACCGAAAACTGAGTTGGAGAGCTTAGTTTCAGGTCTATCCATACTAACAAGGAGAAGTTAGTGTGAAGGCTTTCCCAAACTGACTAAGGAGAAGTCAGTTTAAGGGATTTCCATACTGATCCGGAGAAATCAGTATGAGGGTGTTTCCCATAATGACTATGGATAGACAGTATGAGGATTTACCATACTGACCGTGGGAAGTCAGTATGAGGGCTAAGTTGTACTGACTCTCAGAAGTCAGTATAAGAAGCCTCAGTTAGACTCACACATTTGTAAATGCCTAAGTCAGTACGAGGTTATCCAAACTGGGTTCTTCGGGCTGCAAAGGATTCTGACATAAAGTTAGTGTATAGTACACTAACAATGGGCATAGCAGAAAGGAGACATAAGACATGGGCTACGATAGGACAATATAATCCATGAGTCTAATGTCTGGATTTATGTGTCTAACAGATAGAAATTCAAATTTCCATAGGTTCTCTTATCTATATAAAGACCTGCCCTCTCAATCTTAACAGGTTACCTGAACAGAATTCAAAATCTACTAGTCTAAAGAGACAAAGGGCATATTCAGGTGAACTCTCCCATACAAACTCTCTCGAAAAAATTTTCCATGTTCTAAACACGAGGCTTGTATTTATTTAGTGAATTATTCAGACCTTGGGTCTAAAGAGTGGATGTAGGATATTGAAATCTGAACCACTATAAATCTCTGTGTGCTGTGATAAGCTCATTATTTTACTCGCTTATCTATATTATTTTCTACTATTTTATATAGTTTTATTGAGTTTATATATATATTCTATGCATGAGTCTATATTGGGTGGTATTATGCGTACTTTGGTGTTTTTGCAGGTTTTAGGCCTAAATTCACTTGAAAACCGTTTCGAAAGTAGTGACGTGTAAGAGTAGCAGTGAAGAGATCTTCCACAAGAGGAATTCGGGCTATTGGTTCATAGAAATGGATGAAGCTTTGAGTTATCTCTCCAACGCAATTGGAATCGGGTCAATCGGAGTTCGGGAGAGGAACTTATGGCCAAAACCGTGAGACCGTGCAGAAGGGGTGAGAGATCACGTCGATCGACGTGAATCCACATCGATCGACGCCGAAGAGAGAGCCACGTCGATTGACGCCAATCCAAATTGATCGACGCGGGTCTGCTGGCGCAGGAATTTGATGAAAATTGGATTTATTCATATCTTTACCCCTAGATTTGATAGGATACACATCCACCCATATAAATACTTAGTATATTCGACTTTTTCAGAGGAAATATCATATGCATCATCATATTTTTCAGTTTTTAGAGTTTCGAGACTTGGGAAACACAAAACCCTTTTTATTTTCTTGTAAGTTCTTTACTTTTATGCAATTTACTATGTTTTCTTTTGGATTTCTCTCTGCGATGATTGGCTAGAAACCTTAGCAGGTTCTAGGGTTTAATATTACTATGGATGCATGTTAGGATTAATTAATTAGGTTCATGATTCCTATGTTTATTTTATAATTCTAATTTAATTCAAGGACCGAGAGGTGACGATTAATTTAGATGTTTAGCTATCGATAGAAGGATCGAGAGGTGAATATTGATAGTGGGATTAGGAATACATGATACACTCTACACTATCCAAAAGATGTACTAGACTGTAGGAATTGAACTGATTTGCTTATCAGATTGACTAATCTGGTGTACTTGAGACCGAGCGGAGATAGTCACTAATTAGTAATCTAGGTTATATTAGCCAAACAAGGAAATATAGCATTATTGCAGTATTCCACCTGTTAAATTAATTGATTCCTACATGTTATCCCTAATAAAAATTCTTCCCTAAAATCTGTGCCTCTTTAAATTTGATTACAAAACCACTTTAATTTTCTGTATTGTTCTCTTTACTTTTATAAAACCAAATCCTATTTTCGATTCACTCAAACAATAGATTTTAGAACCCTAATTAGTACATAGGATATTTTCCCCACACAATTCCCCTGGATTCGATAACATTAGGGTTTACAAATTTATTTGCCACTGTTATTATAATTAATCTGTTAGAAAAAGCTGTGATCAAATTGGTGCCGTTGTCGGGGAATTGTTAGATTTTATTTTGTTACTAGTTCGTCCTAGAATTTGTTGGATTGAGTTATATTTTTCTGTACGAGTGCGTGTGTGAGTTATTGTGTCTATGTCTCGCGTCGATCGGCGCCCGTTACCATCGATTGACGTTGATCATTTTTGGTGCATCAATCGACGCCGACCACTCTCTTGCATCGATCGACGTGACATCCATGTCGATTGATGCCAAATTGATATATACCTATTTTCTGCGCAGGTGCATGAACACGCGAGCGAAAAGAAAAACACTCGAGGCCTTTGTCCCTGAAACTGAAGCAACCTGCTGGAAAATCAAAAAGAAAGGAAAAGAAAAATAACGAGAGATGGCTGAGAATCCTGAAGCACCTCTGCAAAATATGACTCCCGAGGAACAGAGGCAATTTGTGAATGAAGTACAACAGCTGAGAGCTCAACTACAAGCAGCCCATGCTACTCAGGCAGAGCAAGCTGCAAGACTGACAGAGTTGAACAACAGGCAGATTGTAGTTCTGCAAAGGTCCATCTTGGATCGATTCCTTCCACAGCAAGCGGAGGCCGGATTCAGAGTTGGCATCGATGCCAACAACTTTGAGCTGTGCACGGGCCTTATCCAGATGGTGCAACAAAATCAATTTGCGGGGAGAGCTGTAGAAGATCCATATACCCACCTCAACCAATTCATTGAGGTGTGTAACACTGTGAAGCAGAATGGAGTAACCCAAGATGTAATTAGAATGAGACTATTCTCGTTCTCACTCAGAGACGAGGCACGGTCTTGGTTTGCTAGATTGGATAGGAGTCAAATCAGGACATGGGAGGAGCTTCGAGCCGAGTTCCTTACCAACTACTTCCCACCGAGCTTGCTGCTGAAGAGGAAAGCTGCCATTACTACTTTCAAGCAGATGTATGGTGAGTCACTCTACGAGGCCTGGAAGAGATACAAAGAGCTTCTACGACTCTGTCCTGGACATGGCATCGATCTGGAGATGCTAGTGTGCCATTTCTATGAGGGTTTGAATCCTCACATGAAGGAGTTGGTTGATGCATCTGATGGTGGTATACTTATGAAGAAGAGTGGTGCAAAGAGCATGAGGTTGCTGGCAGACATGGCGTTGAATAGCCACCAATGGTCGACCGATAGACAGATTCCGGTAAAAGTTGTGGAAGCCAAGCCAGAAATTGATGTGGTTGCCGAGGTGAAAAAGCTCCGGGACGAGATTGAAAAATTGGGCACAGTACAAGCTGCAGCTGTTACAGAGCCAAGCATGGCTATTGTTCTGGTGAAGGCCGACTACATCAACCGGGGTGCAAGCAGTTCGTCTGGAACTGCCGGGATGGAGGTCAACTAAATTGGCGGTGGTTATCACAATAACTACCGAGGCAATCAGGCGTATCATTACAACCATGGGCGATCTCACCCTGGTTTTTCTTATTCTAACCTTTCTGCTGCAGAACACCCTCCGTCTGGTTTTGATGTAGGTACTGGAGGAGAAATCGTGGAAAGGAAGAAATCCGTGCTGGAGGAGACGCTCAAGAAATTCATCAAGAGCTCGGATAATCGGTTTGGGAAAGTAGAAACCGAGGTGAAGGGGATGACCAACCACATGCAACTGATGACGAAACATCTTCAGATGTTGGACACGCAACTGAGCCAAATTGCCACTACTCTCAGCAATCAGCATAAGCCGGGATAGTTGCCAAGTATGACAGAGGTGAACCCCGTAAAGGAAAAGTCAGTGAACGCAATTACTCTGAGGTCTGGGACGAGCTACAAGGGTCCCAAGACGGCTGTGAACAATTCTGGAGGCAAAAAGGAGCAAAATTGCGCAGGACAGGAGGTTCTCCAGATTTGTGGAAAATATGAAGAAGGTCAGCAGCAACATCCCGCTGATCGAAGCACTGAAGGAGATTCCGGGGTACATGAAGTACCACCAAAAATTAATGAGTGGAAAGAAACAATTCGTGGAGAACGAGACGGTGAAGATCCACGAGCAGTGCAGCCTGCTACTTCAAAAGCAAGTGCCCATCAAGAGAAGCGATCCTGGATGCTTCTCTATTCCGGTTGAGATTGGAGGACACACGTTCGAGAGAGTACTATGTCACACTGGGGCCAGTATCAACCTGATGCCGTACTCCATCTACATGCGTCTCAACATCAGAGAGATGAGGCCCATGACGATCACCCTGCAGATGGCGGACCGCTCTGTGTCCTGCCCGAAAGGTATACTAGAGGATGTGCTCATTCGCGTGGGCCATCTCATTTTTCCTGCAGATTTTGTGGTGCACGAGATGAAGGAGAACGAGAACATGCCCATGATCTTGGGGCGTGAGTTTCTCGACACTAGCGCCGCTCTCATTGACTGTCGAGGCGGCGAGATCACACTTCGAGCAAACGACGAGAAAATCAACTTTGTGATCGACAAGAGCAAGAAGAAAGCGGAGTGCAATAGGGTCTCCACTACTGAAGAAGGAGATGAATCGGAAGAGGAAGAAGAAGTTGCCATTGAGTGGGAGCGAGGAAACGAAAGGGTGAAAGTGTCAACTACACCACCTTTTTCTGTGCTCACCACCATTATCAAAGACCGGAAAATTTACATGGTGGATGCCAAAGGTCGGCGAGTCTGGACCCGAAAACCGTTTCGAAAGCAGTGATGTGTAAGAGTAGCAGTGAAGAGTTCTTTCACAAGAGGAATTCGGGCTATTGGCGCAAGGCAATGGATGAAGCTTTGAGTTAGTTCTCCAACGCAACTGGAATCAGGTTACTCGAAGTTCGGGAAAGGAAGTTATGGCCAAAACTGTGAGACCGCGTAGAAGGGGCGAGAGACCACATCGATCGACGTGAATCCACATCGATCGACACCGAAGAGAGAGCCACATTGATCAACGCCAATCCACATTGATCGATGCGGGTCTGCTGGCGCGGGAATTTGATGAAAATTGGATTTATTCATATCTTTAGCCCTATATTTGATAGGATACACATCCATCCTTATAAATAGTTAGTAAATTCGATTTTTTCAGAGAAGCTATCATATGCATCATCATATTTTTCAGTTTTTAGAGTTTCAAGACTTGGGAAACACGAAACCCTTTTTATTTTCTGGTAAGTTCTTTACTTTTATGCAATTTACTATGTTTTCTTTTGGATTTCTCTCTGCGATGAGTGGCTAGAAACCCTAGCGGGTTCTAGGGTTTGATATTATTATGGATGCATGTTAGGATTAATTAATTAGGTTCATGATTCCTGTGTTAATTTTATAATTCTAATTTAATTCAAGGACCGAGATACGACGATTAATTTAGATGTCCAGCTATCGATAGAAGGACAGAGAGGTGAATATTGATAGTGAGATTAGGAATGCATGATACACTCTACACTATCCAAAAAGATGTACTAGACTGTAGGAATTGAACTGATTTGCTTATCAGATTGACTAATTTGGTGTACTTGAGACCGATAGGAGATAGTCACTAATTAGTAATCTAGGTTATATTTGCCAAACAAGGAAATATAGCATTATTGCAGTATTCCACTTGTTAAATTAATTGATTCCTACATGTTATCCATTATAAGAATTCTTCCCTAGAATTTGTGCCTCTTTGAATTTGATTACAAAACCCCTTTAATTTTCTGTATTGTTCTCTTTACTTTTATAAAACCAAATCCTGTTTTCGATTCACTCAAACAATAGATTTTAGAACCCTAATTAGTACAAAGGATATTTTCCCCACACAATTCCCCTGGATTCGATAACCTTAAGGTTTACAAATTTATTTGCCACTGTTATTATAATTAATCTGTTAGAAAAAGTAATGATCATGCTGCTTTACTGTTTTCTTTATAATTGCTCAGTTTTTCTGTTTCACAAACTGACTATTAAAACCTTCAATACTTATCCAAGTATTGAAGAGTATAAACTGTGAAACTGACTTAAGACGAAACAGAGATTTATGCTTAAACTGACTACACACAAAACTAACTTTACTATGTCTGAACGAACCTTCTGCTGCTTACATAAAACTCTGCTTATCTTTACTTCCGCTGCTTGCATAAAATCTTCTACTGCACATATTTGCACTCTGATTTTGGGACCAACAATTGCTATCACGTGCCAAGGTTCTTACAAACTACGATTTTGTTGAGTCACTTAGGAATAGATCTCTATTTTTCTTCACTTGGTTCTATTTTTCTGCACCTGGTCTCTATTTTGTGTGTTTAAGCTTAGGTACACAGAGATGGCTCAGATCACAAAGCTTCCAAAGTACTCATGATAAGATTTTGAGAAATGGAAGAAACGCTCATTGATCGTGCTGAAGAATGTACATCCAGAAATGGTAGAGGTTCTATCTACCGGACCAATAAAGACCACTAAGGTGAATACTCAGCTCGGAGGAGCAGAAGGTCAGGAGATACTAAAGAAGCCTTATGCAGAATAGACAAATGACGACAGAGTTCATTTTCAGCTGGATGCAGTGGCCATGGAGCTCATCTTACAATCTCTACCAGCACCACTGGTTGTTGAAGCCTTAGAGCACAACAACGTTAAAAAGATGTGGGAATTTCTTGGCTCACTTAGTCAAGAAACAGCTCTGATGAAGCGAAATAAGCTTCAAAACTTTGTGGATAAGTATGAATCTTTTCAAATGCTTCCTGGTGAAATTGTCAAATTAATGGAAGCAAGAGTCAATACTATTATTTACGAGCTAAAAAACTTGGGCAGAACATATGAAATTGCTGATATGAATGCAAAAATTCTCTACAAGATGCCCAAGGAGGATTGGTTTGTCAAAGCTACGAGCTTGAAGGAGAAGGATCTCCCAGATGATGACCAAGGATGTGTTCGCCCAGCTTTAAGCCCACGAGTGCGATATTCAAATAGTGAAAAAAAATGAAGCAGTGCAAAGTATCAACACACATCCAGAAGGAGATGCTGCAATTTTCGCAAAAAGGGAGTTCAAAAGAAGGCCTCAAAAGCCTTACCAAGCTGATAGATCTTCCGGATAGACGTCCACATCCAAGTCAGCACCAACACCTTCCTACCAGAAAAGGAGGAAGAGAGCTCAGTTGAAGAGCTTGTAGAGCAAATGAGAAAGCGAACTACACTTCTTAAGATTGCCAAATCCAAGAAGGAAGGTTCACAGTCAAGTGAACTGAAATTCAACGTCAGACCTCCCAAAGGATGCTTTGAATGCAACTCTCCAGATCAACTTAAGTACGAGTGCCCATTAGTTTCCAAGGAGGAAAAGGAGCGCTTGACGAGGGTTTTAAAAAAGAAAGCCTCCAGAGTGATGCATGCAAAATTCAACCAAACAAGTTAATTAAACTCAAGCACATACAAGTAATAAAAATTAATCCAAGTTCTTCCCGATTCGCCTGCTGGAGTACGAGAAACTCAAGTATTGTTTCGTATCTAAGAATGACTAGTCGTTAAGTTGTGAACTATACTAGAAATCATTAAATCCAACTATCTAAACTAAGAAAGCTTTAACTATCATGCAATCTCTAAACATTCAAAAACTTACTTCCACACTCTTTAGCAATTATAATACTCGAACACAACATATAAAATTAAACAAGGACGAAACAAGGACATTGGTAAGATATCCACTTTGAAACCATGAAACTGAGTTGAATGATGTAAACAAATATTTAATCCATATAACGATGATCAACCTACTTCCAAGCTTCCTATCCCCCTTAGTACCGGTGAGATAGGAGTAGATGAAATTAAACACACAAACTATTACGTTATAGTATCTAATTCCACTCAACATAGTCTGTAGGTTATCGACCTATAGGCAATCTCCGCACAGGGATTGGATCAAAACCTATATGCATCTACACTTCTCACAACACCTACATCCACGTAATGGCTGTAATTTTGGTGTCTAAAACACACATAGTTGGTGAATGCCTACACTATGTGATTTAGGAAAAAGCTCAAGTGTGTGCAATCAATTGAATGGAAGTAAACATACAATCCAAGCTCAATTAAACATTTCAAAGCTTCAATCTACCAATATCCTCAATGGTTTAGTTACACATACCTTTGGTAAGGTTCAATTGAATGTAAAATGCAAACAAATCCATTACAAGAGTAAAGCAAGGTATAGAATTTCCCCAATTGGGTGATTTAACCCTAGATCTCCTCCTTAGCCTTCATTGAACTTCAAATCGAGTTGATTTGGCTTGAAATCCACATTGGTTGAGGTTGTGGATGAATGGGAAGTGAAATCCTCAATAATAACTGCTCCAATCTATCCTAAAATCTGATTCTTCCCTTTAAATTCATTTTTCTGTCTTTTATACATAGTTTTCAGATCCCAGGATCGACCGAGCCAAAGATGGATCGCCCGAGATATGTCAAAAATGTAAAACCATCGAACAACACGATTTGGATCGCCCGATCTGAAATTAGCTCGACCGATATTCTCCTCTGAAATGTCGGATCAGATGAGCCTACAATGGACCGACCGAGCTAATTCTTTGAAATGCTAGACCGGTCAAGCTCTGCAGTGGACCGGTCGAGCCATCTCTCTGAAACTCCAGATTTGCCAAGCCTGCACGAGACCGGCCGAGCCGGCTCTTTGAAATCCTTCTGCTCATCTCGGTCGATCTTCACACCCTTTGTAGCTTAGGCCGGTCAATTTTCTGCCAAAATTCCATCCAAAATTGTTAATTATGCTCCAAACTTGACTTACACACTCCACTTCACGCAAAACACGAAAACACAACGAAAACATCACCAAAACATATGATATGGGAGTAAAATGAATGCAAACATGCATGCACAAACATCAAAATATTGGTTATTTTATGCACATATCATAATCCCCCAAACATGAACCTTTGATTGTTCTCAATCAAAACAAAGTAAAGTAATCATTCTACCTTATGCAATACGTCATAGCTCATCCTATCCATCTTAGCATGCCTTAATCAAACGAGATTATCACCTAACTTTGTGATACGGTTAATGCTAAAGACTCAAACAACTCAACAAAATCGGATAAAAGCTATGAATTGCACTCCTTCACTTAAATAGGGACAATTCACTCAAGCACGAGTTTTCAAGCTCGAATTCCATAGGCTTGCATCTATTCTCACCACTATACTACGAGCTAGCTTCTAGAATTAAGAAGGTCTTTGTTTTGGTTATAACGTGGCTAACTAATAAGTAGGGTGTTTTGGGCCAAACCGACTAAACTCCTCAAATTCCCAAGAACCCCCCAACCATCGACTTCAAACCACTAATCCCGAGGCATATTCTTTCCTTCTCATTTTTCCTTCTCTTTTTTATTTCTTTCCTTTTTCTCTTCTTTTTTTCTTCTTTTTCATTCTTATCATTTTTTTTTCTTTTCCATAACAACACCAATTTTTTTGTAGGTGCTTATTTTTATGACTTTGCACCTTTTCCTCTTTTCATTTCCATCTTTCACTCATTTCAATCTAGCCTCATTCATTGGGATTCAACCAACAATCATAACACAATTCCCGTCCCATTCTCCCAACACTGTATTCATCCTCAAACTCTCATCCACCAAACTTTGTCCTAAACATATAAAAGAATATTCTTCAATAAAGCTCAATCACGGGGAACAAAGGTAAGAAAGTCAAAAAATGATCAAATAACACCATCTTATACTCCTAATGTGCAAGGTAGGTCTAAGAATCGATGGCCTAATATCATTTTCTAGTTACATGCTCATGCTAAATAGATTGAGAACAAATGCAAGTTCTAGATTTGTTACTTTCAAACTCGCCTCTCACAACCGAGAATATGACAATATCATGGCTCAGTTCTCACGGTTTTTTGTTTAGTCTAAAACATTAACCACACACAAAATTCGGCAATTCAAAAGCTTAACCTAGGCATGCTTCGACATCAAAGATTCCACCCGATCATTGATTTAGGTAAACTTCAAACTCTACTAGTAAATCATGAGTAAATCCCAAGCCTTGTTTGGGTTCATCACAGACACACAATCACACAAACTAAAACAATCAATTAACATGCAAACAAATCTAAATGGCAAGAAGAAAAATAGAATGCGTTACCCATTGGTATCCACGATCGAACCGCTCCTCCCATTGCCTTATGTACATACTCACATCAATACAAACACCAGCAATTGTTTTTTAGCATAATTCATTTCCATTAAAAGTTCATATCAACAATCACCAAATCTCACTTCAAAACACTTCCACAAATTAATTCATCCAAATCGTCTTTCCACCAATCATTCCACAATCCAAAATTTATATAAATCAATCATTTTTCCACAAGCACCACCATACATTCCACCATAAACCATCAATATCCAAAAATACCAAAATATAGAAAGAGTAAGCTCATGTACAAATCCAAACAATTCCATTCATCAACAAGATAAAACAATAAAATCATCCATCCATATCATGAAAAGTCCAAATCCAAATCCAACATCAAAAGCTAAGGTAAAGTATCAGTATAAGTACAACCCAATTGAAAATCAAATTCAATCCAAGGGAAAATATCTATCAACTATACTAATAAGCAAGATAAAGATAGGAGAGAAGAATAAACCGAAGCACCAGCTAACGGCACATCCCCCCAAACTTAGTCAAGTAAGACTAAGTTTGTAAAAAGGTAGACGAAGCTCGTCACTCCTCTCGTCCCTGTGGTGATTGGTCATGGTGGCGTGGTACAACCTTCAATCCAGTGCTTTGCTCCCTGGCTATCCCAACACTCACTGTTCGATAATCAATCTCACAATATCCAAATGCTTCTCAGAGTTCATCAACCAGTTAGATCTATCCTTAAAATTATCAACTCCCGTCAGTGCACAAGAAGGAACCATAAACGCATTAGCAACCAACACAGTGGTATCAAGAGGCAATCCAAGGGAAAAACACTAAACAGATTATTACAAAAGAGTTCAAAAATAAGAGTCAATATAGGACCGCCACAAACAAATGGATTTCCCAAATTCAACTATCCAGTAACAGACCTCCAACTGAAAACTTCTTCCTATTCAACAAAGCAAACAGAAATTATAGCTATGAAAATCCTATAGTGCCAGACACTTCGTTACCACATGACAACCCTCCTATAACTTTATGAAGATACCGGAGAATAGGGTTTCTAATTGAGGATGACTTACAAGACTTGATATAAAAAACACCCACAGTTTGATCCCTAAAATTGACTCCCAAAATTCAACAGGATCATGTTCATCAAAGATAAACATGAAATCTTCCTTACACCCAAACATGTCATCAATTTCTGACCTACTCAAAAAGAACTTATGACCTCTGATTTTGAACTTCACAGACAGAGGATTACATTCCAAATCCTTCATGACAACCATCAAAGCCAGGAATTCTTTGGTCAGTGCCACGTACACCGACCAATTTGCAGTTAAGAACCACCTCCAGCCAATACCAGTGAGAAGATGCCACACATCACCCTTGAACCCCAGTGCTTCCAATGTCTCCCGACAGAGATACCTAGTCCCCATGACTAGCTTGTGCATCAAACTTTTGTATCTTTCAAACTCTTCATCGTCAAATCCCATTGGGCGACTAATGGAAGAAGATGAACTCCCCCTTCCTCTCTTGCTGGCCATGACTAAAGTTAAAGCGTGAGAACTTCTCAAATAAAAGTAATTAAGTACAATAGAAAATTAGGGATAAGAAATTTTGACAGAAATGATGATGGGGTGAGCTGAGCCCTAATTTTCTTTTAAATCTACACGTGGATCGACCGATCCTAAGGAAGATCGGTCGAGCCGAGGGTCTGTCAGCCTGAATTAGGTCTGCCCAATCCAGATCAATCGAGCCTGCAGCAGCTTGATCGATCTCATGCCCTAACCGCAAAAAATTTGAATTCTTGTTGATCTCTGCCGATCCCACAACAGCAAAGGTTGGGATCAGCCGATCCTACCTGAGCAAAAGCGATCCGAAACAGTCCCGAGCGAGATTTCCCTCTATTTTGCAACTTCCCATCATTCTTTCTTTAGTTTTTCAGCTCCATTTCCGATTTGCACCCCCCCAAATTTGAATTCTCATCTACAAAAACATGTAAGCCTTGCAAAACATCCACAAATCAGTCATCCTATATCCATTATTATCAATGCAAACAAAACTAATAAAACTAAACAACCTAAACATTTATTCCAAAAAAACAAATTACCAAAACAAGTAAACATTGGGTTGCCTCCCGACAAGCACTTCTTTATAGTCAATAGCTTGACTTCTTACCACGAGCTTATCAATCATGATCAAATGGAGAAGAACCGGAGCTCAAACCTAGCTCCGAATGCCAATGATCATCCGTAAATGTTAACTTCCTTCGTGCACTCCGGGGTGGATCACTCTCCACTCTAGCCTTCTTCATTCTTCCTTGCTCTTCATCCGAATAATCCCCCGGATCCACATCTATCTCCTTGACTTCGTCCATTGTAACCACTCTTGGACCATCATCATCCTTAAACCTCTTCTTTTGAACTCCTTTTTAAATTTCAAATTGCCTTTCATCTTTCATTTAATCCATTCCTTTTGGAGGTAAAGTAAAAAGTACCTCTTTTCCACAACATCGGAAGGTAAGTTCACCACTTTTCATGTCAAACACAGCATCGTCCGTATGTAAGAATGGCCTTCCAAAAATTAGGTGAACACCCCCTTGTTCTTCATATCCACAACTAAAAAGTCCCCCAGGAATGTAAAACACAAAACCTCCACGTGCACGTCCTCTACAACCCCTATTGGGCAAAAACAACGCATGGTTAACCATTTGAAGGACTTGACTTGTGGGTTTCAAATCTCCAATATCCAACTTTTTATACAAGCTCCAAGACATAATGTTTACACTCGCTCCCGAATCACACAATGCCTTCTCAACACTTGTATCACCAATCTTGCAACTTATGATAAAACTTCTCGGGTCCTCTTTCTTGTTAGCAACTTTCTTCTGTCATTGATCCTCACATTCACCTCTCAACTCTTCTTCGACTATTCCAAATTTAAAGGAATCACCATCCAAGTTCGACTTCATTTATATCAACACATCAAGTAGTGAGACTCGTTGAATCTCTTCCGGTTGAGGCATCTTAACATCGCCTTTTTCACATAATCAAAGAAATGAACTTCTTCATTTTGGGCTTCTTTCTCTGCCTTCACTTTTTCAACTTCCGGTTCCTCAACCACTTTTTCATTCACAACCTTGTCTTGAACTTCCAACTCTACATTCTCAAACTTCGGAGACATTACCAACATCGTCTCATCTTGATTTTGCTCTCCATCCACCACATTGCATTTTTTCTTTTGTATCACTTCCGTGTCACTTGGGAATTTCCCAGCTTGGTGCTTCCCACTTAGTCGCTTGGCATTCGATGAAATTTGCAATTGGATTTCAGCAAACATGCCATCATATTTTTAAAATTTATTTTCCAAATCCTCACTTGGATTCTTTCTCACCTCTTGGTTCCCAAACCGACTACCCCCTCCAACATACCCTCCTTGACCACTACTTCCCCCATTTTCCAATTGCATAGGAGGATTAAGGGCATTGTTGGGGTTAGCGTAAGAGAAATTGGGATGGAAACGATTGGAGGGATGATAGTACATATTACCTTGTGGATTGTATAGAGGTCAATTGTTGTTGTACCCCATTCGTTGATTGAGAATATTCACATGCTCCGGGTAAACCTCCTGTTGCTTCATCAACATCATATCATCCCTTCTATCCCCCGAGGTAGTTAATGCATTGAGATTCATTCTCATCATGGCGATTTGCTCCTTCAACTCTTCGCTTTCTTGCATCTCATTCACCGACTTAACCGACCGATAATATTTTCTCTCCCTTGGCCATTGGTAACTATTCCCCGCCATCTTCTCTATGGTCCACCACGCTTCATCTTCCTCTTGATCTAGGAAAGAACCCCCCCCTCCCGAAGAAGTATCCATCATCACCTTAGTCTCGTAGTTGAGACCTCTGTAGAATTGGAAAATCTATTGACTTCGTGATAACACGTGCCTCGAGCATCTTCAGAGAAGATCTCTAAAGCTGTCTCATGCCTCATATAGCGGTTCATCATACCATTGTCCAAAGGATGTAATGTCGGCTCTTCTTTTCAAGGTTATGCTGGGAGGAAAGAACTTGAGCAAAATCATCTCTCTAAGTTCTTCCCATAAGGCAATAATAGACTTGTCAAGGCCCTCGAACCAATGCCTCGCATCATCTCTCAAAGAGAATGAAAATAATCACAGGCGAATGTGATCTTGAGGCACTTGGTTAATCTTGATCGTGTCTATTATCTGAAGGAACCTAGAAATGTGAGTATATGGATCCTTGGTCGCATGCCACCAAACTGGTTAATTTAAATCATTTGGACAAGTTGAGGTTTAATCTCGAATTGAGTTTCATTCACTCCTAATCGAAAACCTCCGTTGGCTTGCTCTCCTTGAGGCCTAAAGAGATTTTGAAGTGGCCTTCTCGATTCATTCCGTTCATTCATCAACGCTCTCATCATTTCCAATAGCCTCTCTAGCTCGTCTACCCTCCCCATGTCTTCATTCTGGTTCTCCATTTCAAGCTCTATTTCAACTCTTCCAACTTCGAACCTTTGCCAAAACTTTTGTTTCTCAAGCAACCGAGCTTTGGATCTTGTTAACATGCAACACCTACAAAATCCAAAGACTCCAATCAACAACAAACAAATTTCAAACAAACAATTTAACAAACACTTAGACTACGGACATTACACTTTATCAAATATCTAGCAACCTACTCAATGAAGATCCCCGACAACGGCGCCAAAAACTTGAAGCAAGCAAAATTCAACCAACCAAGTTAATTAAACTCAAGCACATACAAGTAATAAAAATCAATCCAGTTTCTTCCCTATTCGCCTGCTAGAGCACGAGAAACTCAGGTATTGTTTCGTATCTAAGAATGACTAGTCGTTGAGTTGTGAACTATACTAGAAATCAATAAATCCAACTATCTAACTAAGAAAGCTTTAACTATCATGCAATCCCTAAACATTCAAAAACTTACTTCCACACTCTTAAGCAATTATAATACTCGAACACAAGAGATAAAATTCAACAATGACGAAACAAGGACATTGGTAAGATATCCACTTTGAAACCATGAAACTGAGTTGAATGATGTAAACAAATATTTCATCCATACAACGATGATCAACATACTTCCAAGCTTCCTAGCTTTCTTAGTACTGGTGAGATAGGAGTAGATGTAATTAAATACACAAACTGTTACGTTATAGTATCTAATTCCACTCCAAAAAGTTCGTAGGTTATCGACCTATAGGCAATCTCCGCACAGGGATTGGATCAAAACCCATATGCATCTACACTTCTCACAACACCTAGATCCGCGTAATGGCTGCAATTTCGGTGTCTAAAACACACATAGTTTTTGAATGCCTACACTATGTGATTTAGGAAAAAGCTCAAGTGTGTGCAATCAATTGAATGGAAGTAAACATACAATCCAAGCTCAATTAAACATTTCAGAGCTTCAATCTACCAATATCCTCAATGGTTTAGTTACACATACCTTTGGTAAGGTTCAACTAAATGTAAAATGAAAAAAAAAATCATTACATGAGTAAAGCAACGTATAGAATTTCCCGAATTGGGTGATTTAACCCTTGATCACCTCCTTATCCTTCATTGATCTTCAAAACGAGTTGATTAGGCTTGAAATCCACCTCGGTTGAGGTTGTGGATGAGTGGGAAGTGAAAACCTCCAAAATAACCGCTCCAATCTATCCTAAAATCTGATTCTTCCCTTTAAATTCCATTTTTCTGCCTTTTATACTTAGTTTTCAGAGCATAAGATCAACCGAGCCAAGGATGGATCGCCCAAGATATATCGAAACTTAAAAACTATCCAACAGCACAATCTGGATTGCCCTATCTGAAATTAACTTGACTAATATTCTCCTCTGAAATGTCAGATCAACCGAGCCTATAGTAGACTGGCCGAGCTAATTGTCTGAAATGCTAGACCGGTCGAGCTCTGAAGTGGGTCGGTCGAGCCATCTCTCTAAAACTTTAGATCGACCGAGTCTGCCGGAGACTGGCCGAGCCGGCACTTTGAAATCCTTTCTGCTCATCCCGGTCAATCTTCACACCCTTTGTAGCTTGGGCCAGTCGATTTTCCACCAAAACTCCATCCAAAATGCTGAATTATGCTCCAAATTTAACCTACACACTCCAATTCACACAAAACACGAAAACACAACGAAAATAACACAAAAACATATGATATGAGATTAAAATCAACGCAAACATGCATGCACAAACATCAAAATATCGGTCATTTCACGCACATATCATAGAGCAGTTGCTAAGGCCATGCTTACTAGAACTGAGGTGCCTGACATCTCAGACAATAACGTTGGCTACTACACATCAGACGATGAGGCGGTGGAAGAAGCCTTCCTGGTGTTGATGACAAAGCTTGGAGAAGAGGAAGAAATTGAAATAGATTCAAATACTCCGGTACACATTTCTATCTCATTTTTTATTCCTATAGTATGTATAGAAGATAACTCTAAATCCTATTGCTCCGATTTAGAGGATGTTACTCTTTAAACTTTGAATAGATAATTTGCTAAGTTTTATAAGTTAAAAAATGTCTTGGCATGTGAAAATGCTTCACTGAAACTGAAAGTTTCAAAACTGACTGAAGAGATCCAAGGTTAGAGAAGAGCATTCTATGTTACTTCAATCGTTTAAATCTATTTCTGAAGAAAGCGCATCTCATAAACTGAAAATTGCTAGTAATAAAAAACTTATCTATTCACTCTACTCTAGTACTAGCAAAGTTTCAGAAGCTCTAAGTTTACAAAGACATTTCTCTGATAGGTCAGGATTAGGATTTACAGAGAATGATTTGAGCAATCAGACTTCAAGTTCTGAAACTGGGAATGTCTCAAATCATCACTTTAGGAAGAATTCCAGGTTAAAAGTCAAGCTGTTATGTAAAGGAGTAGTCAGTATGGACAAGAACTCCTCTAACGCTAATCAAGAAAGAAAGGGACAGTCAGTTTCAAAACTGACTTCAACACCAAGCTCAAAAAAGATTTGACTTTCAAGTCAAATAAACCTGAGATTAAGCCATCATACCTAGGAAGTGGAGTAAGCAACATGCCCATAACTTTAGAAAACCCACTTCAACTGCTAAAACAGAACTTTATAGAAAGTCAGCTTCATTTCCAGACTCTAGGAATCCGAGGTTCTCAACTCATGAGAATAAAATTTATCCGTATAGAAAGAACATCTATACAAGGTCTCAGTCTAACCTACACTCTAACTTTAGGACTAGAGAGACCACATACTCCAGACCAAGTTTCCAAGAACCCAACCGAAACTCAGATTCAAGGAAGTCAGTTCCTAGATACTCAGTTTTAAGAAACTCGGTTTTAGATCAGGTTTCATACACTCACCTTTTCTCTCCGAACATGCATAGAAATAACGTGAATAATTTTAAAAGGAAGAGAAAGGTAGAGGACTTTGCAACACCTAGGTATAAGGAAGCAAGTATGGATTCCTTAAGAATGGATCCATAGCACTAACCCTGTAGGACCCGCCGAAACCCAGGTACCTTTTGTCAAACCTGATATGTTATGTAGGTACAAAGTCACCAATGTCAATCTAAAAACAAGAAAATAGCATGGATCTTGGACAGTGAATGTTCAGCTCACATGAAAGGTGACAACAATCTTTTCTCAAAACTGAGAATGACAAGAGGACCACTTGTCAGTTTTGGAGATGATTTAAAAGGCAGAGTAATCAGTAAAGGATGCTTGAAGAGCAATGGAATTATTATTAATGATGTATCCTTGGTCACCAACCTCAACTACAATCTGCTGAGTGTGAGTCAGCTTATCCAGTCTGGATATGAGGTGACTTTTGCCGAAGGAGAATGCTGGATAAATGACAAAGACTGCAAAGAGACTGTGCTGAAAGGTGTAAAGAAAGGAAGTCTATATTTTGTGGATTGGGAAAGCGAAAATCCAGACACATGTCTTGTTGCAATGAACTCATCCCAAGAAGGAGTCAACTAGCTATGGAATAAGAGGCTTAGCCACCTAAATTTCCAGTCAATCAGAGTTCTTGCTAAACACAAACTTGTGGAAGGCCTACCACAAGTCAGTTTCAAGAAGGAAGAAGGTGTATGTAGAGCATGCAAGATGGGAAAGTAAATCATATCATCATTCAAGAATCAAACCATCACAACAAGCACAAATAGGATCCTTGAAGTTATTCATATGGATCTATTTGGACCAGTCAAGCCACCTACCATTAGAGGAAAAAGGTTCACTCTAGTTGTAGTAGATGAACATTCTAGATATACTTGGGTAAGGCTGCTGACAAACAAGGATGAACTAAAGATTCAAGTTCCAAAGCTCATCCTTCATGTGCAAAGCAGCAAAGGGGTCACTGTCAAAAGAATCAGATCTGACATTGGAACTGTGTTTTGCAACGGTCCACTAATGGATTTTTGTGCTAATGCTGGCATTGCTTATGAGAAGTCAGCTCCAAGGACTCCTCAACAAAATGGCCTAGCTTAACGAAGAAACATGACACTTAAGGAGACAGTCAGGAAAATGATCGTTGAAGTCGACTTGAAAGAAGGTTACTGGGGAGAAGTATTGATGACGACATGCTATACTCAGAACAGAAGCGCCATCAACAGTCGCCATCACAAAACGCCATACGAAGTCTTCATTGGTCATAAGCCTTCTATAGCTCATCTTCGTGCTTTTGGTTCACCATGTTACATCCATAACAATGGAAAATCAAAACTGAATACTTTCAATCCCAAGGCAAATGAAGGAGTGTTCCTTGGATATGGACATCCTTCATACAAGGGATACAGAGTACTCAATAAGACAACCAGACTTGTGGAAGTAACATGCTTTGTTGCTTTTGATGAGTCTGTTTTAGTGTGCAAAACCTTGAAAGAACTAGAACTTGGTGATCCTGTTATCAACAATAGAATGAGAAACTGTGTACCGTTATAGAAGATCAAAGGTAAGTTTCTTAAACCAAATTTGTAGATGATCACACAAGTGCTCCAAATGATGAGGTTAGTCCATCAATCGACCTTGCCAAACCCTTTGGCTCATTAACGATGATCCCAAGCACTAAGAAAGGGGGAACTTCAGAAGATCAAAACAGAGCTCAGTTTGAGGGTCAAACTGGAACAGAGTCACCAACTCAAACTGACCTCACTGAAGAAGAAAATGCTCACTCTGAAGCTGCTCAACCGGTCACGACCGAAGAGAATCAAGGAATCTATGACATAGGAGTCATCACTAGCGAAGGAAGCTCCAGTCAAACTGACTTGTTTGGAGTTCCAGTATCTGGAGCAGACGGTACAGAGTACCTAGAAGATTTCATCCAAACAATTGAAGTTACCCAGCTCCAAAGGCCGAAATGGTTAAGAAACCATCCTTAAGAAGTTGTGTTCGACAGTGTTGCCAATTCAGTTCGCACGAGACAAGGAAGTGCATTACTTACTTGTTTCCTATCTCAGGAGTCAGAGCCAATGAAAATTGGAGATTCTCTGAAGTCAACTGACTGGATCAATGAAATGCAAGAAAAGCTTGCTGAATCCAAGAGAAATCAGGTCAGGAACTTGGTAGACAGACTTACTCATCAGTCAGTGATCGGCACAAAATGGGTCTTAAAGAATAAGAGAGACTAGTAGCAAAAGAATATGCTCAATTTGAAGGAATTGATTTCGACGAAACATTTGCTCCAGTGGCCACACTTGAAGCAATCCGCTTATTCCTTGCTTATGCTGCGCAAAACAACTTCACAGTTTTCCAGATGGATGTGAAGAGTGCCTTTTTGAATGGGGAGTTGAAAGAAGAAATATATGTGGAACAGCCCCCTGGCTTTGAAGAAGGAGACCAAGTTTACAAATTGAGGAAGGCTCTTTATAGGTTAAAACAGGCACCCAGAGCTTCATACGAGACATTGTCTTAGTTTCTCCTCAAAAATGGTTTCCGAAAAGGCAAAATCAACAAAACAATATTCAGAATCAAGGATGGAGTAGACACGCATCTGGTACAGATATATGTTGACTACATCATTAACGGATGCAGAAACTTGGATAGGTGCGAAAAGTTTGCCAAACTGATGCAAAGCAACTTTCAGATGAGCATGATGGGAAAACTGACATACTTCTTGGGTCTCCAAGTTTTTTAGTTTGAAGGAGGAATCTTCATCAATCAGAAGAAATATACCAAGGACTTGATCTGCAAGTTTTGTCCAGTAAAGACCATTCCCTTGAGGATTCCAATGAGCCCAAGTGCTCAGATCAATCAAGATGAAGAAGGCGAGACAGTCAACCCAACAACATACAAAGGCATTATGGGGTCACTTTTGTACCTAACTGCCAGCAGACCTGATATCTCTTACTCAATTGGGGTCTGTGCGAGGTTTCAAGCAAATTAGAAGAAGTCGCAAATGGAAGCTGCCAGAAGAATAGTAAAATACCTAAAAGGAACTGAGTCTTTAGGTATTTGGTACCCAAAATCTGACGAACTGACTCTCAATGCTTATTCAGATTCAGATTTTAGAGGATGCGGAATCGACAGGAAGAGCACAAGTGGAACATGTCATTTCCTAGGTCATAAGCTTGTAAGTTGGTTCGGCAAGAGACAACACTCAGTTGCCACGTCTACAACTGAAGCTGAGTGTGTTGCTGCTGCAAGCTATGGTGCTCAAGTGCTTTGGATCAAGCAATAATTGCTTGACAATGATGTAGAAACTGGGTGTGTGATGCACGTGCAATTCAACACAAAAACCAAGTTAAATTTTCAATCCAATGTTCTTTCGATTCGCCCTATAGACTATCATTTACTTGCTTAGGAGTTTATAGCTAGGCAAGGCTTTTGTCGTTGTTTGTCAATTATCTAGGCATCATAGCTAAACTAAACATACATGAAACAAAGCACATTTCTAATCATGTTCAAACTAATTCAATTACCAAATCAATTAATTCTCTCAACTTAGGTAGAAAGAGTATCAAGTGCAACAATGGGACAAGTGTGTGTGTTGTAAGAATGTCTAAAGTGTTCAATTGCGATCAAATCGTGTTGTAAACATATTTAATCCCTAGAAGATTGAGCAATCCACCCTGAATTAGTCAACCCCTTGTCACGGTGAGCCAACCGTTGATGATACTAGAACTATCAAACAGTCACGTTATCAAATCATAGACCACTCCTTCTAACATGTGAATTATTGCCCTACGACCTATCTCCGCATAGGGATTTGATCTAGAATTGTATGAATCTACACTATTCACGATGATTCCACCCTTGTGTTGGCTGCAGTGTTTACATCAAATACCTCCTAGGTTGGCTATTACCTACACCTAGGTGGTAAGGATTAAGATCTAGTGCAATTCAAGCTCTAAAAGGAAAGTAAACAATCATATTCAATCTCAATATCACAAATCATCCATTCAAACAACACTCACTTAAAGGTTTAGCTCCTCATAACTTCAATTTCGTTCAATACAATAGAAAGAGTAAGAGAATCCATTACAAATTGAAGGTAAAAATGCAGATCTTCCTTGATTTGTCTTCCTTGTCCTCAATCTACCCCTTGGTCTTCCTTGATCTTCACCAAATGTGGAGGAATGTGGCCTTGATCACCTTGAATGTGGATGAGAAGTGGATGGAAGATCGATTGGGAGAGAATTTCTCTAGTGTTTATTTGAAAAATGGGCAAAAGTACTCTTCAATCTCGAAAATCCCCCTTTTATAGGCGAGCAAATGGGGCCTTAGCTCGCCCGAGCCTCAGACGGCTCGCCCGGGATGGCTCAATAACCATCAAAACTACCGGAAATCGCGATCTGGCTCGGCCGAGCCAGATTAGCTCGATCGAGCCCGCCCTCTGTTGGCAGGGCTCTACCGACCCTGCACAGCTCGACCGAGCGAGCCCTCTATCTACATGGCTCTACCAAGCCTGGCTCCACTCGACCGAGCACTGTCTCTGAACTTCAAAAAATTCCCTTTCTGCTCTGCTCGGGCGAGCCAATCCTCCTTTGACTCCAAACTCGGACAATTTGCCTCCAAAACTCAACCAAAAGTGTCGTTTTATGCTCAAAACTCAACCTACACCATTCCAAACACTAAAACACGAAAACACAACAAAAGAACAACAAAAACATGTGATATGAGAGTAAAATTGCCACAAACATGCACATTCACATACCGAAATGATGGTCATTTTACGCACATATCATAATCCCCCAAACTTGAACCTTTAATTGTCCTCAATCAAAACAAAGTTAAGCAAACAATTAACCTCATGAAACTGCCTCACAGCTCATCTTGATTACCTTAGCATGCCCTTATCAAACGAGATTATCACCTATCTTTGTGACACGGTTAATGATAAGGACTCGAACCACTCATCAAATATGGATAAAGAAACGAAAGAACTCCCTCACGTGTTTAGGGGTGATGAGAATCACTCAATCACAAGATATCGAGGTCAATTTCCATAGGCTTGCATCTATTCTCGCCACTATACTACAATGAGTTGGCTTCTAAAATCAAGAAGGTCTTTGTTTTTAGTTATAACGTTGCTTACTAAATGGTATGTGGTTTTGGGCCAAAGTGACTAAACTTCTTGATCACTCAAAACCCCCAAAACTTGTTTCTTTCGAACCACTTCAATACCCGAGGTTTATTTGTTATCACAACACTTTTCTCTTTTTTTTTTCTTTTGTTTTTCTTCTTCCTTTTCATCTATTTCTTTCTTCTTTTTTTTATTTCCTAACACCAATATTCATGTAATTCATGGTGTCTCTCTTCCTTTTTTCATACACTTGCACCAAAATTTTGTTGGTGCCTCATTTTCCTCATTTCTAGGATTCAAATCAATACTTTATTTCATAATATTCATACCTCAATATTTTTCAACCATCACGAATCCAATCAATTCCCAACCCAACTCACAACACCGTATTCACTCTCATACACTTTCCCCCCCAAATTTGGTCATAATTAAATCAAAGAAATATCTCCAAATAAGCTCAATCACAGGGGTCAAAGATACGAATGGCAAAAAATTGATCAAGTTAATCCACTTTATACTCCGGATGTGCAAGGTAGGACTAAGAATTGATGGCATAATATCATTTTCTAGTCACCAAACTCATGCCAAATAGATAGAGAATAGATGTAAGTTCTAGATTTTCACTCTCAATCTCGCCTCTCTCTAACGAACAAGATATGACAATATCATGGCTCAAATACTCTCAGCTTTTTGTCTAGTCCAACACATTAACCACACACAAAACTCGGCAATTCAAAAGACTAAAACATGCATCGATATCAAGATTTTGCCCTATCATTGGTTGAGACAAAATTCAAGCTCCACTAAGTCAATCATGATCCGATCTCAAGTTCTTGTTTGGGTTCAACACACACACACACAAGCACAATACATCCTAACAATCTATATGCAATGAACAATTGGCAAGAGAAACGATAGAATGCGTTTCCCATCGGTAGCCACGATCGAACCGTTCTCCCATGCCTTATTTGTACCTACTAAATCAACACAAACACCACCAAACAATTGAGCATAAAACAAACCAATTAAGCTCTCATTTCCACCAAACTTTCCACAAACTATAATCAACAATGATAAAACAATATCCACTAGCTCACTATACATACCAAACCATTCAACAATCCACTAACCATGCCAAATAGAAAGTATTAAATCATGTAAGCTCGCTAATAATCCATCAAAACATATCATAATCATAAAAATCCAATCATCCAATGCACATCCAAATCCAAAGAGTAGATCAAATCATTATACAACCCAATCGAAGATGAAATCATTATTCAATTCAAACAAACTAAACTAGAAAGCAAGGTAAAGAGATAGAGGAGTAGAGTAAACCATATCACCGATTACCGACACTTCCCCCCAAGGTAGGCGGTGAGGCATCACTCCATCCTATCCTGCGATGGTTGTCGTCAATCCTCATCATCCTGTGGTGGATGGTCACTGCAACAATGCTGGCATGGAATTTGGATCTCCTCCTCACAATGAACAACAATCAATCGAGTCACATCCAGATGAGCTTCAGAACTTATCAACCAGTTGGAATGATCCAGCAAATCATCAACCTCAGTCAAAGCACGGTTAGGCAATTCAATTCCCACATCACAAAATTTGTTAAAATAACAATCTTCAAGCTTAGATGGAACCAAAAATGCCTTAGTAACCAATGCGGTCGTATTTAGACTCAACCCCGAAGCTAAAACTCTCGACACAGCAACACCATAGAATTCAAAAATAGGCAACAACAAACCACCACCATAAATAATTGAATTCTCCGATTTTAAGGTGTTATTCCAACTCTCCATTAACCAACCACCGACTGAGAATTCCCTTCCATTCAACAAAGCAAAAAAAATTGAAAATGAAAAGTACCAACAACACCAGACCCATCGAAACCACAAGACCAACCCTCTATCATATGGTGAAGATACCGAACGACACGATTCTTAATCATATACGAGCTACAAGACTCAACATTAAAATCATCCGAAGGTGTAATTTCAGAAATTGATTCCCAAAATTCATAAAGATCCAGATCATAAAAAATACACTCTGATTCATCAGAACACCCAAATATCTTATCAATCTCTTGCCTACTTAAGAAAAATTCCTGACCTTCAAGTTTGAATTTTACCAATACCGGAAGACCGTGTGCACTCCATGTAACCCGAACTGAGGCCAAAAATTCCCTTGTCAGCTTCATATACGCAGGCTATCTCCCGTGAAGCAATTTCTTCCATCCCATGCCAGTGAACAAATTCCACACATCCTTCTTTAAATCCAGTGCCTCCAAAGTTTCCTGACATAGGTATGTAGTTCCAACCACTTGCCTTTGTGCCAAAACGATGAACCTAGCATATTCATCATCATCAAATCCTTCCGGCCGGCAAATTGAGGAAGTGGGAGCTCCACATTCATGCCGACTAGCCATGGACAATTTAAGAGGGTGAGAATCGCACAAATTTAAGCAATAAAATGTCAGAGAGAATTTGGGAATGGAAATCTCGACCGAAATGAAGTTAGGGCGAAATGGGCATTGAAATCCCTTTTAAATTTGTGTGCCGTTCGATCGAGCGACAGATGGCTCGACTGAGCGATGCGTCTGTCCGAGCAGCAGCAGGGCCGCAGTCTAGCTCGGCCGAGCCTCAGCCGCTCAACCGAGCGGCCCCCTGATCCCTCCAAAATTTGAATTTTTCCAGCTTTTTCCGATCTCAGATGATCCGTATCAATCCCAGATGAGCTTCCTCTCTGTTTTGCTGCACTTATCACTCACCATTCCAGGCACTTGGCCTCCTCACTTCTCCGGTCTCTCATCATAACACAATGTAAGTCCGAAGAGCACTATCAATCAAGAAACCTTCAACACAACCACACAACATTAAACTAACACAAGCAAATAACAAACATTTATTCAAAACATGAAAGTAAACAAGATATAAAACCATTGGGTTGCCTTCCAACAAGCGCTTTTTTAATGTCGAAAGCTCGACGACCATACCTCGATTTCAATCATGATCAAAAGATGCGGACCCGGAACTCATACCTCGTTCTATTATCACATGATCGTCCGGGAAGAACAACTTCCTCCGAGCACTCCGGGGTATATCACCATCAACACGAGCTTTCTTTGTTCTACCTTGATCGAACTCAATATCATCCCCGGGATCATCCTTCTCATCATTCTCTTCCCCCACAAGGTCCAACCCCGGGTCAAGCACATCCTTCAATTCTCAGCTTCATTCTCATCAACATTCCTCGGAGGTAAAGAAAAGACAACTTCTTTCCCACAACAACGGAAAGTGAGCTCACCATGTTTCATGTCAAAGAGTGCATCGGTCGTATGCAATAATGGCCTTCCAAAAATCAATTGTATTCCACCTTTGTTCTTCATATCCACTACAAGAAAATCACCTGGGAATGTAAATGTTAAGACCTCCACATGTACGTCTTCAACAATTCCTCATGGGCAAAATAGAGCATGATTTTCCAATTGTAGGACTTAAATCGTAGGTTTACGTTCTCCAATATCCAATTCCTTGTATAAGTCCCATAAAATTACGTTCACACTAGCACCGGAGCCACATAAGGCTTTCTCGACATTTACATCTCCAATTGAACAACCAATAACAAATCCCCCCGGATCCACCTTCTTGCAAGCTATGCTCTTTCCTTCGTGTTCATTATTCCTCAAATCATATAGCTCACAATCTGGAACTAGTTCAACTCCAACAAGTTCATCCAACATTGGCACACATTTTATTTCTTCCGGAAGTGGCATCTCGATATCTCCTTTCTGCACATAGTAAACCTTCTTTCCTTTTTCCTTCACTACACTCACTTCTTCCACTACTTCCACACTCTTAACTTTTGGAGTCATAACCTCCAATTTCTCATCCATTCTACTTTCACCGTCAACCATATTACACCCTTTCTTTTGTATAATTTTGGTGTCACTTGGAAATTTCCCAGCTTGATGTTTTCCACTTAGTTGTTTGGCAATTGCGGAAATTTGCAGCTGAATTTCCGCGAACATTCCATCATACTTCTCAAATCTTTTATCAATTTCTTCATTCGGGTTTCTCCTCATCTCTTGGTTGGCGTATCTTCCACTTCACCCAGCATATCCCCCTTGACCACTACTCCCTCCTCCTTCCAATTGCATTTGAGGATTGAGAGCATTGTTGGGATTCACATAGGAGAAGTTCGGGTGAAACCGGTAGGAGGGATGGTAATACATGTTTCCCAAAGGGTTGTATTGAGGCCGATTATTGTACCCCATCCTTTGGTTGACAAAGTTAACATTCTCCGGATAAGCATCCTCATGCTTTATCACCAACATATCCTCCTTCATACTTCCCGAAGTAGATAATGCATCGAGCTTTCTTTGCATAGCAGCTATTTGGTCTTTGAAGTCCTCGCTTTCCTTGGCATCATTTACCGAGTTCACCGGTCTATAATCTTTCCTTTCTTTTGGCCATTGGAAACTATTTTCTGCCATTTTTTCAATTGTCCGCCATGCTTCTTCTTCATCTTGATCGAGGAAAGCACCCCCCGATGAGGCATCCATCATCACTTTCGTATCATAATTCAATCCCACATAAAATTGGCAAATTTGTTGACTACGGGAGAGACCATGCCTAGGACATTTTTGAAGCAGCTCACAGAACCGATCCCATGCTTCATAGAGCGTTTCATCATATCTTTGCCCAAAAGACGTTATATTGGCTCTCCTCTTCAACGTCAAACTTGGTGGAAAGAACTTGAACAAGAACTTCTCTCAAAAATCCTCCCATGTAGCAATGTTGGATTTATCTAACCCTTCCAACCAACTTCGAGCTCCATCTCGCAAGGAAAATGAAAATAACCGCAATCTAATTTGATCTTGGGGCACTTGATTGATTTTGATCATATTCGTGATCTCCAAGAACCTAGAGATGTGGATATTAGGATCCTCGGTCATATGCCCTCCGAATCGGTTATTTTGAATCATGTGTACCAATTGTGGCTTGATTTCAAACTGTGTGGCATTCACTCCCAACCGGAATCCTTTGATTTTCGGTCCCCCTTGCGGTCTAAACCAGTTTTGTAACGGTCTCCATGGTCCGTTCCTCTTATTCATCATTGCTTTCATTAATTCAAGCTACCTCTCCAACTCTTCTATTCTAACCGTATCCTCACCACGGTGATCCATCTCAAACTCAACTTCAATATTATCTCTCCTTTGACGAAACTTCCTTTCTTCAACACACAAACCAAGTTAAATTTTCAATCCAAGGTTCCTTCGATTGGCCCTATAGACTACCATTTACTTGCTTAGGAGTTTATAGCTAGGCAAGGCTTTTGTCGTTGTTTGTCAATTATCTAGGCAAAATCATAGCTAAACTAAACATACATGAAACAAAGCACATTTCTAATCATGTTCAAACTAGTTCAATTACCAAATCAATTAATTCTCTCAACTTAGGTCGACAGAGTATCAAGTGCAACAATGAGACAAGTGTGTGTGTTGTAAGAATGTCTAAAGTGTTCAATTGAGATCAAATCGTGTTGTAAACCTATTTAATCCCTAGAAGATTGAGCAATCCACCCTCAGTCAACCCCTTGTCACGGTGAGCCAACCGTTGATGATACTAGAACTATCAAACATTCACGTTATCAAATCATAGACCACTCCTTCTAGAACGTGGATTATTGCCCTACGACCTATCTCCGCAAAGGGATTGGATCTAGAATCGTATGAATCTACACTATTCACGATGATTCCACACTTGTGTTGGCTGCAGTGTTCAAATCAAATACCTCCTTAGTTGGCTATTACCTACATCTAGGTGGTAAGGATTAAGATCTAGTGCAATTCAAGCTCTAAAAGGAAAGTAAAAATCAACATTCAATCTCAATATCACAAATCATCCATTCAAACAACACTCAGATAAAGATTTAGCTCCTCATGCCTTCAATTTCATTCAATACAATAGAAAGAGTCAGAGAATCCATTACAAATTGAAGGTAAACATGTATATCTTCCTCAATTGTCTTCCTTGTCGTCAATCTACCCCTTGGTCTTCTTTGATCTTCACCAAATGTGGAGGATTGTGGCCTTGATCACCATGAATGTAGATAAGAAGTGGATGGAAGATGGATTGGGAGAGAATTTCTCTAGTGTTTATTTGAAAAATGGGCAAAAGTACTCTTCAATCTCGAAAATCCCCCTTTTATAGGCGAGCAAAAAGGGCCTTGGCTTGCTCGAGCCTCTGACGGCTCGTCCGGGATGGCTCAATAACCGTCAAAACTTTAGGAAATCGCGTTCTGGCTTGGCCGAGCCAGATTGGCTCGACTTAGCCTGCCCTCTGTTGGCAGGGCTCAACCGACCCTGCACAGCTCGGCCGAGCGAGCCCTCTGTCTACATGACAGAAAATTCCCTTTCTGTTCCGCTCGGGCGAGCCTATCCTCTTTTGACTCCAAACTCGGACGATTTGCTTCCAAAACTCAACCAAAAGTGTCGTTTTATGCTCAAAACTCAACCTACAGCATTCCAAACACAAAAAAAAGAAAACACAACCAAAGAACAACGACAACATATGATATGAGAGTAAAATGGCCACAAACATGCACATTCACATACCAAAATGAAGGTCATTTTACGCACATATCAGTGTGTGGCAATCTATTGTGATAACTGCAGTGCAATGTGCATCATGAAGAACCCAGTTCATCATTCCTGAACAAAGCATATTGACATGAGGCTTCACTTCATCAGAGAACATGTCGAAATGAAAGATGTTTCAATAGAGTATATCCGAACTGAAGATCAACTGGCTGACATTTTCACCAAACCACTCCCAGTGACCAGATTTAAAGAGCTCTGCATAAAACTGGGTCTTCTGGAAGTTGATGAAGTCTTTTTTGAAGAAGAGTAATGGCGAATGAAACTTAGTCCAAGCTCTCAGTTTTCAAAACTTGATGCTCCACTCAGTATGAAAAGGAGACTCATCAGCGCATCCGAAGAACAAAAACTTATCTTCATTCAAACGGACTGATAAAGAGATATTCAGTTTCTTGTTGTACTTAGAAGATCTCAAATGACGGATGCGGAATTAAACTGAGTTCTAACTCTCAGTTTAGAAACTGACTCTTAATTAGTTCCTGGAATTTTGAAAGGCGGGATTTCTAAATTTGAAGGTGATGGATGCGATACATTGCAATTAATGCGTATCTTGCATCGATTAATCAAATTTCGACACATGGATAACGTTCCTTTCCACGTTGCTCCAGTCAAATCTGAAATGCGCATCGTGAGGCCACAAATCTCAATCGTCGCCGAATATCCAGAAACCGAAAGGTCACAAGGTACACCTACCTCATTTAAATGAGCTTTCTCTCTGCTATAAATAGGGTTCATCATTTTTGATTTCTTTGTGTTTGAAAATACTTCTGAAAAAAAAGTCACATGAAACAAAAATATTCTCCAAATTCTCCATTGTTGAACCCTTCCTTCCAAGTTTCTACTCCTTCTTCACCAACAACTTCCCTCAGATCCGGGAAAATGGTGTTAGAACCTAAACCTCCAGACATAAACTCACCACCCTTTTTAGGTGCGGTCAAAGAGGGGAAAAAGAAGTATGGAAGGTGCAGAAGACATTAGAACTGATGAGGCAAACATCAGTACCGTGAGCCGAGGAGGTCCAACAATTGGTATAACTTCAGAATCCTTGGTTCTATCTACTTGATTGTTTATACTTTGAAACAACAAAATATGGACTGCTCTAGGCTCATGTCTTATATAGAAGCCCAGAGGAAACAGGAAAATCATAGGCGATGTTCTCGGTACTGCTGATGGACTGATGGATTCCATGACAATGTCAGCGCCAACAGATCTTCAAGGGGGTAAAGCTACTGAAAGCCAGGATGAGGGGGTAGAAAGCAGGTCAACATATCAAACCTGCCTCTCTCAGACAATGTTGAGATGTAAGTGGACCAGTTTTTTCTTGCCATCAGCAGCACATCTCAACGAATGGCTTTCCAGTCTAAAAACTCATGGAAGACAAATCCAAAGAAATGGAAACACGAGTCAGCTTCCCTCCTTAGACTAGGAGTTTAAAACAGACTAAAGTAGCAGCCAGTTTGAAGAAATCTTGAAGACCGGAAGCAGCCTAGTATAGACTTGAAAAATAATTTGTAATAGGTTTCTTTTTGTTAGTGTATCCATGTACTTGTAATCTATATATTATACTAAAACGGTTCCGAAAAAATATCTTAAATTCCCGCTCAAATCCTTAAAAAGCGTTCACCAAAGGTGTGTAAAATTGTCCCAGCTCTTGCCCTATCCGCCTATAGTTAGCCAATTTTTGCAATTTATTTATAATAAATAAAAGATAATTTTAAGTTTGCCTAAAAATGTCCAATCACTGTAAAATGGCCTCTCAAATTTCACACATGACATGAATGAAATAACAATATCAAAATGAATTTTTACAGTTTCCAATGAAGTCTATGCCACCATAATTAAATAGGCCCGTAGTACCATTTTACAATGCATTTCTTTATTGAAAGTATACATTTTATATTCAAATTTGTAACTTTTAAATTTAAATATTATCAAGTAAAATCGCTCTACATATATAAATTTGCTACCTCATCTATTTAATATACTAATGCAAAACCGTCCTAAAACAGTATTCTCGCCTAAAAGGCTTACCAAAAGAAAAAAAAAATGCATACTTCCAATCCAATGAATAAAATCATATTGAAAAATCTCAAGTCAGATTTAATTTAACATATTTTTCAATTTAGAATTTTTAAAAGTACAACTAGTTATAAAAAGATAAGCAATTTATTATGTGACAGATCTAAAAATTTCCTTGAGCTCTGGAGTTCTTCTAGCCTTTACTGTGACTTGACTAGAATTGAATCCCGTTGTAAGTGTTTAAAATCTCTTTTAATATTTTGTCCTCTACATTTCAAGTCATAAATCTTAAGCACCCTCATGATGCGTGCGTAAAATGACCCACATTTCGATGTGTGCGCATGCTTGTTTGTGGCTATTTTACTCCCGTATCATATATTTTTGTCGTATTTTGGTTGTGTTTTCGTGTTTTTGTGTTTTGAATGTTGTAGGATAGGTTTTGGGCATAAACGAGCATTTTTGGTGGAGTTTTGGAGGAAAATCGCACGTGTTTGGAGTTTGGAGGCGTCGACCGGCCGAGCAGAGCAAGACCGGCCGAGCCAAGCTGAACAGAGAGCTCGACCGACCGAGCGGAGCAGGACCGGCCAAGCGAGGCCGGACAGAGGGCTCGACTGGCCGAGCCCATTTGGACCGGCCGAGCCAAGCCAACAGACAGGTGGCTCGGTCGAGCCACTTCGACCGGGCGAGCCTGGCCGAGTTTTTCCAGCATTTTGGCGGTTTCCAGCTTCGACCGGGCGAGCCATACTTCGACCGGGCGATCCGAGGCCCTGTTTGCTTGTCTATAAAAGGGGAAAATTCAGTTATTTAGAGAGCTTTTTGTCATTTTTCATTAGATCGAGTGAGGAGTTTCCCTAGATTCCAATTTCCATCACGATTTCATCTCAATCCTAGAGTATCAAGGAGCTTAATTCATCAATCCTTGGAGGAGAATTGAAGATCCAAGGGGGTAGATCAAGTCATACAAATCCAATTGAGGAAGATTCCAATCTCTACTTGTCAATTGTAATGGATGTATTTGATTTCAACTTTGTATTGTTACAATTGAGATGAATGATGTTCTAATTCAATTTGGATGTTGATTTGAATAAGGATGCATGAAGATTAGGTTTGATAATTGTTTGTTTACTTTCCTTTGAGAGCTTGAATTGCACTAGAACTTGTTCCTTACCTCTTAGGTGTAGGTAATAGCCAACTTAGGAGGTAGTTGACGTGAACGATGCAGCCAACACGCGGGCGGAATCGTCGTGAATAGTGTAGATTCATACGATTTTAGTTCCAATCCATGTGCGGTGCTAGGTCGTAGGGCAATAATTGACGATCTATTTGGAGTCGTCTAGGGCTTAATAACGTGACTGTTTGCAAGTCTTAGTATCATCAACCGTTAGCTCGCCGTGACAAGGGGTTAGCGAGTGTAGGGTCGATTGCTCAATCTCATAGGGATTAAAATGTGTTTACATCAATGATTAACCTAATTGGATTGCATCTACGTTCATTTCAACATCCTATCTTCCTAATTTGAGTATTTGCTTGTCTTGATTTACCGATTTGTGGAAAGAATTGATTGAAAGTTGATTTTAGTTTAATTGATTGTTTGTGATATGATGTTAGCATAGATTGAAATTGATTGCCTAGTAGATTGAATCTTCTCAATGATTATATTTTGCCTAGCTATAGGACTTTGCTATAGTATCTCGGTATTCTAGCGGGCGAAGGGAAGAAGGACCTGGATTTGACAAATTTTATTCTTGTGTAGCTAGGAGTTTAACTTTGATTGAACTTTTAGCCGCATCAAGTTTTGGCGCCGTTGCCGGGGACTTCATTTAATAGGTTGCTAGATATTGGGGGAAAAGTGAAGCTTGTAGGCTAGGTGTTTGTGTTATTGCTTGTGTGAACTTTTTGCCTTTTTGCTTATTGTTGATAGTTGTTTTTCCTTTGTTTGATCAAGTTGTTTGTTTGGTAATTGGGCTCTTTTGTGGAGTTGTAGGTTGTTTATGATCACGAGGTCCAAGGCTCGTGAGCTCTTGGAGAGGAAATTACAACAAAGGCAAGGAAATATTGAGATTGATTTGGAAATGGCTAACCCGGGAGAAGATATGGTTAGGATTGGAGAGTTGGAAAGACAGATAAGAATTGATGAAAGCTTTACTAAATGAGAGGAATGGTCCTCGTAGACCACTTCAAAATCTTTTTCAACCTCAAGGGGAGCCGATGACTGGAGGTTTCCGGTTAGGAGTAAATGCCACGCAATTTGAGATAAAGCCACAGTTGGTCCAAATGATACAGAATAATCAGTTTGGGGGACATGCAACCGAGGATCCGAATGTTCATACATCTCGATTTTTGGAAATCATAGATACCATAAAGATCAACCAAGTTCCCCAAGACCAAATACGGCTGCGGTTATTCTCATTTTCTTTGAGGGATTCGGCAAGGAATTGGTTCGAAGGTTTAGACAAGTCAAATATTGCCACTTGGGAAGAATTAAGAGAAAAGTTCCTATTCAAGTTTTTTCCACCAAGTTTGACTTTGAAGAGAAGGGCGGATATAACGTCGTTTGGGCAAAGGTACGATGAACCTATCTATGAAGCTTGGGATCTGTTCCGGGAGCTTCTACGCAAGTGTCCTCGACATGGTCTTTCGAGGAGTCAACAAATTTGCCAATTCTATGGTGGATTGGATTATGAGACAAAAATGTTGATGGATGCATCATCCGGAGGAGTGTTTCTTGAATTGGAAGAGAATGAAGCTTGGAGTTTGATCGAGCGGATAGCTAATAATAGTAGTCAATGGCCAAGAAAAAGAATGGAACCTAAAATAGTGAAAACGGTGAGAGAAGCAAGTGGGATAGAAATGTTGCGAGATCATATGGCTTCAATGCAAGAAAAAATGGAGAGGTTGATGTGTGAATTCGAGAGAAAAGGTGATGGATATGGAAGAGATGTATATACTCTGGAAAATCATTTGAGGAGACATCAAGAAATTGAGTATGAGCCATATAGTGGAGACTATTCATTTGACCCATGGAAGGAGGCAAGGTTGTCATCGCAATCTAAGTGGAATGATTCGAATCATTTGTACTTGGAAAAGGAAGAGAAGATACTGGAATTTGAGGAGGACCTTGAGTGGAAGTGTGAAAGAAATAAGGAACTCTTGAAAGAAATTAAGTCACAAGTAGCGTGTATAGTGCATCGATTAAATCAAGAGGAAGAAGGTCCTCTTGAAGGCGCATGTGGAGTCATAACCACTAGAAGTGGGCTTTCTTATGATGGACCGAAGCAAGGGGCAAAAGAAGGTGAAAAGGAAAAGATCGATGGAGGTACTAAGAAGAAGGTTACGTTCAAGGAGGAAGAAGAAGTCATACCAAAGGAAGTTAAAGAACAAGAAGTAATTGTGAAAAAATCTGCAGAGAAAGATGCAATCCCTCTTATGCCTTATCCTCAACGGTTTGAGAAAAGTAGGAAGAACAAGAAGTTTGCTCGATTCCTTGAGCACATGAGCAAGATTCAAATAAATCTTCCTTTATTAGAGGTCCTACAAGAAATGCCGGGATACATTAAGATGTTGAAGGAGATGTTCACTCAAAATAGTAAGTATGGCATTGGTGAATATGAGACGGTGAATTTATTTGAAGAATGTAATGTTGTGATCTAAAGGAAGATGCCATTTAAAAGGCAAGACCCAGGCAGTTTCACTATTTCGTGTATAATTGGTGGAATTGAAGTGACTCGGGCTTTGTGTGATTCGGGGGCTAGCATCAACCTAATGCCTTTATCCTTGTTCAAGAAATTGGCAATAGGGGAGATTAAGTCCACCACCATGACACTCCAAATGGCGGACCGGTCTTTGTCGTACCCCAAAAGAATTGTGGAAGACGTTTTAGTAAAAGTGCGAGATTTTATATTTACAGCTGACTTTGTAGTACTTGATATGGAAGATGATGGAGATGTTCCTCTTATGTTGGGAAGACCATTTTTGTCTACCGGTGGAGCATTGTTTGACATGAAAAATGGTCAATTAACCTTTCAATTTGATGGAAGAAAGATCACTTTCTCCTTCTCGGAAGCTATGAAGAGAAGTGTGGAGGATGAGAATGAGGAGAAATGCAATATGATAGAAGTTGTGCAAGGTCAAAGTTTTGAGGAGGGAGATGGACGTGACCCATTAGAAGAGGTTTTACAAAATTCCATTTTTACAATCAATATGGTTGGTAACAAAGAAGAAGTAAGGGAAGATATTGGGGAGTATGTCCGAGTGTTGGATAATTTTCCTATTGACCCATTACATGAGGAGGCTAAGTTCTTGGAATTAAGAACAAAAGAAGAGGAAGATAGGGCTAAGCAAAGGAAATTGGAGATGAAGAATAAAGCACCGGAAGTTGAATTGAAGAAGTTACCGGATCATTTGAAGTATGCATTCTTGAGAGAAAAAATGAGACATATCCGGTGATTATGTCAACTGGACTTTCGGGGTGTGAAATTGAGAAATTGCTTCGTGTTTTGAGGATGCATCGGTCAGCTATTGGTTGGCAACTTTTCGATATAAAAGGAATAAGTCCCGCCATTTGTATGCACAAGATACTTCTTGAGAAAACGTGCAAACCTAAACGACAACCTCAAAGGATGTTGAATCCTATGATGCAAGAGGTGGTGAAGAAAGAGGTGCTTAAGCTGCTTGATAATAATATCATCTATGCTCCGAGTGATAGTGAGTGGGTAAGTCCAACACATATGGTACCAAAGAAAGGGGATTTGAAAAGGTGGTAAAGGACAATGGCGACGAAGTCATGGAGAGATTAACCAAAGGGTGGCGGTTTTGTATCGATTATCGTGCTTTGAATTTAGCTACTCGCAAAGATCATTTCCCTTTACCATTCATTGACCAAATGCTTGATCGACTTGCAGGGCGCTCTCACTATTGTTTCTTGGATGGCTATTCTGGTTACAATCAGATTATGGTGGCACCGGAGGATCAACACAAAACTGCTTTTACATGCCCTTACGAGATTTTTGCATACCGACGGATGCCATTTGGGTTGTGTAATGCACCGGCTACATTTCAACGATGCATGATGGCTATATTCCATGAGCTTATCGAGGAGATTATGGAGGTATTCATGGATGATTTTTCGATTTTCGGTAATTCCTTTGATGCATGTTTAAAAAACTTGGAAATTGTTCTTGCTAGATGTGAAGAGACAAACCTTGTTCTTAATTGGGAAAAATGTCATTTTATGGTTTGTGAAGGAATTGTGCTAGGCCATAAAATTTCTTGTAAAGGTTTAGAAGTAGATAAGGCTAAGATTTGTGCTATAGAACAATTACCCATTCCAAAATCGGTGAAAGGGGTTAGGAGTTTTCTAGGACATGCTGGGTTCTATAAGAGATTCATTCGAGATTTCTCTAAAATAACTAAACCTTTGTGTAGTTTGTTGGAGAAAGATGTGCCATTTGTTTTTGATGAAGCGTGTGTTTGTGCTTTTGAGAAGTTGAAGAAGGCTCTTGTGACTTCTCCGGTTTTAATTTCACCTGATTGGAATGAAGAGTTTGTGTTGATGTGTGATGCAAGTGATGTTGCACTTGGGGTAGCCTTAGGTCAAGTTATGGATAGAGTGTTTAGGGTGATTGCCTATGCTAGTAAAACTCTAAATCCGGCTCAATGTAATTACACTGTCACTGTCACTCAATATTTGTTTAAAAAATCGGACGCAAAACCTAGACTCATTAGGTGGATTTTACTGTTGCAAGAGTTTGATATAGAAATTCGGGATAGGAAAGGTTGTGAGAATGTGATAGTCGATCATCTGTCTCGTTTAGAGGAGCCGGTTCGGGGTGATGAGCATGAATCAGGCATTAATGATAGTTTCCCGGATGAACATGTTCTATATGTGGCCTATATAACATTCCATGGTATGCTGATTTTTCAAATTTTCTTGTTGCCGGAGTGTTTCCTCCTGATTTGAAACCCCATCAAAGGAAGAAGTTCCTTAAGGATGTGCGGTTTTATTATTGGGAGGAGCCTTTCTTGTTTCGTAGGTGTGCAGATGGAGTCATTCGGAGGTGTGTGCATCAAGGAGAGTGGAGACGGATAATAGAGGAATGTTATTCTTCAGAAAGTGGAGGTCATTTTGCTGCTAATCGCACGACATTAAAGGTACTTTCTTGTGGTTTCTATTGGCCATCTATTTATCGCGATTGTATGAATTTTGTCAAGGCTTGTGATAGGTGTCAGAAAATAGGATCGATAACCCGTCGGGATGAGATGCCTTCTAAACTTTTTATTGAAGTTGATTTGTTTGATGTTTGGGGGATTGATTTTATGGGACCATTTCCTTCTTCTTGCGGGTATCAGTATATATTGCTTGTCGTTGATTATGTATCCCGTTGGGTAGAGGCTTGTCCAACCACTACTAATGATGCTAAGGTTGTGATGAAATTTTTGCAAGGATTAGTTACACGCTTTGGTATTCCTAGAGCTTTAGTGAGTGATGTGGGCAGTCATTTTTGTAATAAATTGTTAGAAAATTTGTTAGCAAGATATGGAGTTAAGCATTGGATTACTTCCCCGTATCATCCTCAAGCTAATGGTCAGACGGAGCTTGCCAACCGAGAAATCAAGGCTATTTTAGAAAAGACGGTAGCTTCTCAGAAATATTGGTCTAAACGTTTAGATGATGCTTTATGGGCTTATCGCACGGCTTTTAAAACTCCGATTGGTATGTCACCTTATCAATTAGTATTTGGGAAGTCGTGCCATTTAACGGTCGAGTTGGAACATAAAGCATATTGGGCATTGAAGATGGTTAATGTTGATTGGAGAAAGGCTCAAGGGGAGCGTGCTATGCATTTGAATGTGATGGATGAATTCCGGAATGAAGCCTTTGAAAACTAAAAAATTTACAAGGAGCGTACCAAGAAGTTCCACGACATGCACATCAGAAGTAAATCTTTTGCTCCCGGTGAGTTGGTGCTACTCTTCAACTCACGGTTGAAGTTTATGCCTGGTAAGTTCCGTTCCAAATGGTCGGGTCCTTTTATTGTGATGCAAACTTTTGATAATGGTACGTTGGAATTATCACGTGAGAATGGTCCTTGTTTTAAGGTGAATGGTCATCGGGTTAAACCATATTATGTTGATAATGGATCTAATTTGGTTTTGGATGTTTCTTTTGTTAATTAAGGTGTGCAGTCGAGCTATGGACTTTAAACAGCGCTTGATGGGAGGCAACCCATCTGGGAACGCCAGCAGCAGCAGGATAGGGTTGAGCAATGATGCACCGCCTACCTTTTTGACAAACTTAGTCTAACTTGACTAAGTTTGGGGGGAAGTACCGGTAGTCGGTGCTCTTGTTCATTCTCTCCTCTATCTCTTTATCTTTACTATGCTTTCTAGTGTTAGTTTAGTTTAGTATAGAACAATGACTTGGATCTTCGATTGGGTTGTATAATGATATTGATTTACCTTTACTTTGGTTTTGAATGTTGAATGTGGATTTGGATGATGATTTTAATGGTTTAATATGATGTGTTGATGGAATATTTTGGCAAGCTGGCATGTGTTTAATCCTTTCTATTTGGTTTTGGTATGTGGATGTGTAATGGTTTGGTATGAATGGTGGAGCTAGTGGATATTGCTTTATTTTTGTTGATTTTTGGTTTGTGGAAGTTGGTGGAAATGAGAACTTAATTGGCTTGTTTCTGCTCAAGAGTTTGGTGGTCTTTGTGTTGATTTGTAAAAGGTGCCAATAAGGAATGAAGAGTGGTGATCGTGCCTACTGATGGGTAACGTTTTCTATCGTTCTTCCTACCATTTAGTTTCATTACATTTGTTTTATGGCATGTAGATTGTTGTTAGGATTGTTGTGTGCTTCTGTGTGTGTGATGAACCCAAATGAGGCTTGAGATTTAATCATGATTTACTTAGTGGAGTTTGATGTTTACCTCAACTAATGATAGGGCGGAATCTGGTTTTCGAAGCATGTTTTAAGTTTAACTTTTGAATTGCCGAGTTTTGTATGTGGTTAATGCATAGGACTTGACAAAAAGCTGTGAGGTTTGAGCCATGATATTGTCATATCTATTTCGATTGTGAGTGGCAAGATTGAGAGTACGATATCTAGAACTTGCATCCGTTCTCTATCTATTGGCATGAGTGTGTAACTAGAAAATGATCTTAGGCCATCGGTTCTTAGTCCTACCTTTCACACCGGGAGTATAAGGTGGTTGTTATCATAATTTTGCCTTTCATATCCTTGACCCCCGTGATTGAGCTTTATTGGTGAATCTTCTTTGACATAATTAGGACCATATTTGGGGGAAAAGAGTGTATGAGGGTGAATACGGTGATGAGAGTTGGGTTGGGAATTGATTGAATGTGTAGTGATGGGAAATGTTGAGGCATGAAAGATATGGAATAAAGGATTGGTTTGAATCCTAGAAAAATGAGCACCTACAAAATTTTGGTGCAAGTCTTTGGGAAAAGAGGCACCGACAAAATGAATGAATGATGGTGCATTTGAAAAAAAAAATGATGAAAAAGAAAAGAAAAGAAAAGAGAAAAGAAGAGAAGAGAAAAAAAAAAGAAAAAAAAAGGTGTGTTGTGAAATGAAAAGCCTCGGGGGTTGTAGTGGTTTGAAAAGAACAAGTTTGGGGGTTTTGGGAAATTGAGAAGTTTAGTCACTTTGGCCCAAAACCACCCACCTTTTAGTTAGCCACGTTACAACCCGTGAAAAGACCTTTTTGATTCTAGAAACTAACTCGTTGTAGTATAGTGATGAGAATGGATGCAAGCCTATGGAAATCAAGCTCGATATCTTGTGATTGTGTGAATCTCATCATCCTAAACACGTGAGGGAGTGCTTTCGTTTCTTGTATCCATTTTTGATGAGTGGTTTATGTCCTTAGCATTAACCTTGTTACAAAGTTAGGTGATAATCTCGTTTTACTTGAACATGCTAAGATAACTTTGATGAGCTATGAGGTATTGCATGAGGTAGATTAATAGCTTTACTTTGTTTTGATTGAGGACAATCAAAGGTTTAAGTTTGGGGGATTATGATACGTGCGTAAAATGACCCATATTTCGATGTGTGCGCATGCTTGTTTGTGGCTATTTTACTCCCGAATCATATGTTTTTGTCGTATTTTGGTTGTGTTTTCGTCTTTTTGTGTTTTGAATGTTGTAGGATAGGTTTTGGGCATAAACGAGCATTTTTGGTGGAGTTTTGGAGGAAAATCGCACGTGTTGGAGTTTGGAGGCGTCGACCGGCCGAGCAGAGCAGGACAGGCCGAGCCAAGCTGGACTGAGAGCTCGACCGGCAGAGCAGAGCAGGACCGGCCGAGCGAGGCCGGACAGAGGGCTCGACCGGCCGAGCGAGGCCGGACAGAGGGCTCGACCGGCCGAGCCCATTTGGACCAGCCGATCGAAGCCAACAGACAGGTGGCTCGGTCGAGCCACTTCGACCGGGCGAGCCTGGCCGGGTTTATCCAGCATTTTGGCGGTTTCCAGCTTCGATCGGGCGAGCCATACTTCGACCGGGCGATCCGAGGCCCTGTTTGCTTGTCTATAAAAGGCGGAAATTCAGTTATTTAGAGAGCTTTTTGTCATTTTTCATTAGATCGAGTGAGGAGTTTCCCTAGATTCCAATTTCCATCATGATTTTATCTCAATCCTAGAGTATCAAGGAGCTTAATTCATCAATCCTTGGAGGAGAATTGAAGATCAAAGGGGGTAGATCAAGACATACAAATCCAATTGGGAAGATTCCAATCTCTACTTGTCAATTGTAATGGATGTATTTGATTTCAACTTTGTATTGTTACAATTGAGAGGTATGATATTTGATCGAACTATAGAAATTACAGCAGCAAATAAATTTATAGACCCAAAGGAATGTCGAACCCACAGGGATAGTGCAATGAAATTATCTCATGTACTGGCATAGTTTATCAATTCTTTGTTTGAGTGAACCAATTTTGAATAGGGTTTTTGTTTTCAAAACAGAAAAATAACTTGGGAATAAAATGCAATAATAAAAAGCACAGATTCTAGGGAAATCAACCAATCCAATCCAACATGCATAAACAATCAATCCAAACCCAAAATAATTATTAAGGTGGGAAATCTGATAAATTGGAATTAATTCCTTTGTTGGGCAATTAAAACCTAGATTACTAGAAAGTGAATTTTACCTCTCGGTCTCAAGAACACAAACTAGTCAATCTCAATAAAGATACAGATTTGAAAACCCAACTAATTCTTCCTTTTGAGACAGAAAACAGTTGTATCAAAATTCTATTTTCCTATTATTAATTATCTCCTCTCGGTCTCAAATTAATAACTATAAACCTAATCCAATTTTCATCTCTCGATCCTTCAATTGAAAATAGATTTTAAAATCAAAACCATAGAATTCGAACCAATTAATTAGGGTTTGGAATTAATCGAATTAACACATGCCAAAAAGGATGGAGAAACCCTAGAACCTGTTAAGGGTTCTAGCCTAACATAATTGAAATAAACATTGCAATAAATATAAATAAGCTTACTTGAATCATTAAAGAAATAGGAACCTTGAATGTCTTGAAAAACTCCAATGAATTCAGTAAAACATAGAAAAAAAGATTATTAAGAGAGATAATTTCGTGCCTAAGAGTTCATATTTATAGAGGGGGAAAAAGACCTAATTTGAGTATTGGGAAAATATAGCAAAAACTGCCAAAACAGGCCAAAAATAGCCTTCTCGGACATCTGTGTCGATCGACAAGCAGGCTGTCGATCGACAAAACCTTCAAGATCAAAATCCGGGCTGAATTTGTGTCGATTCTGCAACTTTGACCTCTGTTTTGATCGACAGAAAGAATTTCGATTGACAGGAATGTTTTGACCTCTGTTTCGGTCGACACAAATCCTGTCTCTCGACACAGAAACATCTGTCTGCGCAGTCTCACGATTTTGGCCATAACTTCCTCTCCCGAGCTCCGTTTGACCCGATTCTAGTTGCGTTGGAAAGCTAAATCAAAGAAATTTCTATCCATGTGCTCCATTAGCTCAGATTCCATCTGTGAAAGAAGTCGTGACTGTTCCTTTGAACATCATCTGCTTTCGGTACGGATTTCCAATGAATTTGGCCCAAAACCTACAAAAATCACCCATCAAAGGCATAACACCCTCTAAAGTAGACTCACCCATCAAAGGCATAACACCCTCTAAAGTAGACTCATGCACAAAAATAAGTAAAAACATAACATAAAGCACTTGAAACAATGGAGAAAAATATAGATAAGTGAGTATAAATATGAGCTTATCAATGTTCTAATTCAATTTGGATTTTGATTTGAATAAGGATGCATGAACATTAGGTTTGATAATTGTTTGTTTACTTTCCTTTGAGAGCTTGAATCGCACTAAAACTTATTCCTTACCTCTTAGGTGTAGGTAATAGCCAACTTAGGAGGTAGTTGACGTGAACGGTGCAGCCAACACGCGGGCGGAATCATCGTGAATAGTGTAGATTCATACGATTTTAGTTCCAAAGACAAAGACAAAGAGTCAACAGTTTCGGCTGTCCTCTGCATTATCGACATCATCTGCTGCCACTCCTGTACTGGGGCCTGCTGGGGCTGCACGGGTACTCGGGCCAACATCCTGAAGATCAGCACGCTCCTTTGCCGAAAGATGACGGAGGATAGTGAAATACACATCAGTAGACAACACTCCAACCACATCCTTATGATCCTCCGAGTCCATCAACCAACTGGATCGATCATTCAAATCCAACACCGTGGTATAATCCTTGCTAGGCATTTTCAAAGCAACTTCCCAAATTTGTAGAAAATAGACCCTCTCCGCCTGGGAACTAAAAACCTTCCAGCAATCAAAGAGTTGGTATCGAAATACACAGCAAGGGTAGAAGAACCCGACAACGACAACCCCAAATGCTCAAAAATCGGCGTAATCATTCCACAACAAAAAGAGGGGGTACGGATATTAGCTACCCTACTCCAAGCATCCATCAACATAGCACCCAACGAAAATTTGATCCCATTCATCACAGCATACAGCATGTATAATTCAGCAGTAGTCACATTACTAGACTCCTACCTCCCACACACAAAACTACCAACAAACTTCTGAATATAACTTATAACCGGATTCCTAATTGAAGTGGCTCTACAATCCTTAATATTAAATTTCCTATCATACTCAATCCCAGTGATCTCTTTCCAAAAATCCCCCAAACTAACATTTTCATGCAAAAATAAGGAATCAACATCTCATCAACTTAAGCCTTTTGAAAAAAATATTCCTTACCTTAAACCTTGAAATTCATTGATAAAGGAATACCCCCCGCGCCTTTCATGATGGTGACGGAGGCTAAGAACTCTTTTGACAGCTCCATGTACCCCAGCCAATTCACCGTAAGAAGCATCTCCCAACCAATGCCCTTGAAGAGGCTCCACACATCATCCTTCAACTTGAGTGCCTTCAACGTCTCCTTGCAAAGATATTTGGTCCCAACCACTTGGCGTTCCACCAAACTCTTATACCGAGCATACTCCTCATCATCGAATCCTTTGGGGCGAGCAATGGAGGAAGAAGAAGAAGCACCACGAGCTCTCTTGCTTGCCATGAATGAAATTAGGGGTGAGATAAGCACAAATAAAAGCAACAAGGGGTTAGAGAAAATTTGGAAAGAGAGATTTTGACCGAGACAAAGATGGGGCGAAATGGGGTTGAGCCCCCTTTTTAAAAACTGCGCGTCGCTCGACCAAGCGGCAGATGGCTCAGCCGAGCGAGCGGTCTGCCCGAGGACTGCAAGGCACGCTCGCGCTCGGCCGAGCCATGCCTCGCTCGGCCAAGCGACCCCTCTAAATCATTGAACTTGCATTTTTTTAGCTTTCTTGATCTCGGACGATCCATATCCAGCCTGGGCGAGCTTTCTCTCTATTTTGCTGCTCTTTCCATGCACCATTCCGGGCACTTGGTCTCCCCACTTCTCCGGTCAATCATCACAACACAATTTGAGTCCGTAGAACCACTATCTATCAGGAATCCTTCAACAAAACCACACCACATTAAACTAATACAAACAAATAACCATCATTTATTCAAAACATGAAAGCAAACAAGATATAAAACTGTTGGGTTGCCTCCCAACAAGCACTTTTTTAACGTCGATAGCTCGACGACCATACCTCAAATTTTTCAATCATGATCAAAGGGTGCAGACCCGAAACTCATACCTCGTACAAGTATCACATGATCGTCCGGGAAAAACAACTTTCTCCGAGCACTCCGGGGTGTATCACTATCAACACGAGCTTTCTTCGTTCTTCCTTGATCAAACTCAATATCATCCCCCGGATCATCCTTCTCAGCATACTCTTCCCCCACAAAGTCCAATCCCGGGTTAAGCACATCCTTCAATCTCTTCTTGTTACCCACTTTTTCAGCTTCATTCTCATCAACACTCCTTGGAGGTAAAGAAAAAACAACTTCTTTCCCACAACAACGGAAAGTGAGCTCACCATGTTTCATATCAAAAAGTGCATCGGGCTTGTGCAAGAATGGCCTTCCAAAAATCAATTGCATAGCCGCAATTTGTTCCTTGAAATCCTCACTTTCCTTGGCATCAACTACCGATTTCACCGGTCTATAATCTTTCCTTTCCTTTGGCCATTGGAAGTTATTCTCGGCCATTTTTTCTATTGTCTGCCACGCTTCTTCTTCCTCTTGGTCGAGGAAAGCACCTCCCGACGAGGCATCCATCATCACTTTCGTATCATAATTCAATCCCCCATAAAATTGACATATTCGTTGACTACGGGAAAGACCATGCCCAGGACACTTTCGTAGAAGCTCACGAAACCGATCCCATGCTTCATAAAGCGGTTCATCATATCTTTGCCCAAAAGATGTTATATCGGCTCTCCTCTTCAACGTCAAGCTTGGCGGAAAGAATTTGAATATGAATTTCTCTCTGAGTTCATCCCAAGTAGCAATGTTAGATTTGTCGAATCCTTCGAACCAATTCCTTGCTCCATCGCGAAGGGAAAATGAAAACAACCTCATTCTTATTTGATCCTGGGGAACTTGATTGATCTTTATCGTATTGGTGATCTCCAAGAATCTCGATATGTGGATGTTTTGATCCTCCATAGCATGCCCCCCAAATTGGTTATTCTGGATCATCTAAACAAGCTGCGGTTTGATCTCAAACTGTGTAGCATTAACTCCGAACCGAAATCCCTCGGTTACTTGTTCCCCTTGCGGTCTATACAGATTTTGTAGCGGTCTTCTTGGTCCATTTCTCTCATTCATCATTGCTTTCAAAAGTTCTAGCTGCCTTTCCAACTCCTCAATCCGAACCATATCCTCGCCATGGTTTTCCATCTCGAATTCAAATTCAATATTTCCTCTCCTTTGTTGGAATTTCCTTGCCTCAAGCTCACGAGCTTTAGACCTATTGATCATAAACAACCTACAAACTTCCACAAAATCCAATTACCAAACCTATACAAATCAAACAAACAATTCAAGAACAATTTCCAAACAAGAACTAAAAACAATATTCACACAAGCAATTAATCAAACACCTAGCTTACAACTTCAAAACTTTCAACAATATCTATAAGCCTACTTAAAAGAATCCCCGACAACGGTGCCAAAAAATGATGCGGTGTAAAAGTAACACTTTATCATGTTAAAATTTCAATCCAAGGTTTTTCTAATTTGCCCTATAGAATACCATCTACTCGTATGAAAACTTTATAGCTAGGTAACACTTTAGTCGTTGAGTTTCTATTAATTACGAAAAATCGTACCAATCTAAACATAAATGAAATCAAGCATATTTCAAATCATGATCAAGTATAATCCAATGATTAACTCAATCAATTCTCTCCAATTAGGTAGAAAACGTACCAAGTACAACAATGAGATAAGAGTGAATGTTGAGTGAATATCAAATGTGTGCAATTTCGATCAAATCATGATGTAAACCATATTTAATTCCAAGGAGATTGGGCAATCCACCCTACACTAGTTAACCCCTTGTCACGGCGAGCTAATTGTTGATAATACTAGAACTCTCAAACAATCACGTTATCGAATCCAAGACCACTCCTTCTAGAACGTAGATTATTTCCCTATGATCTATCTCCACATAGGGATTGGATCTAAAATCATATAAATCTATACTATTCACGATGATTCTGCTCGTGTGTTGGCTGCAGCGTTCACATCAACTACCACCTATGTTGGCTATTACCTACAACTAGGTGGTAAGGATTAAGATCTAGTGCAATTCAAGCTCTCATAGGAAAGTAAACAATCATCATTCAATCTCATTTCAACACATTATCCATTCAAAAAACACTCACAAAAGAGTTTAGTTCCTCATACCTTACATTTCGTACAATACAATAGAGAAAGTAATAGAATCCATTACAAAATAGATAGGTCTAATGTTGATCTTCCTCAATCGCCTTCCTTGTACTCAATCTACCTCATGATCTTCACCAAATGTGGAGGAATGTGGCCTAGATCCTCTTAAATGTGGATGGGAACTGTTTGGAAGATGGATTGGGAAAGAATTTTCCAAACGGTTATTTGAAATTTTGGCAAAAGTCCTCTTAAAATTCGAGAATCCCCTCTTAGACGAGCAAACAGAGCCTAGGATCGCTCGGGCCAAATTTGGCTCGCCCGAGCTAGCTTAAAAACTGCCAGAAACCACCAAAATCAGGCTCGGCCGAGCCAGACTTAGCTCGGCCAAGCGGATCCTCTGAGACGACAGGCTCGGTCGAGCAGGGCAGGGTTGGCCGAGCCAGGCCTCTATTCCACAAGGCTCGGTCAAGCCTGACCTGGCTCGGCCGAGCGATCTCTCTGAAACCCGGTCTCTCTCTTTCTTTTGCTCCGTTCGGTCGATCCAACTTCCTTTTGACCTTTGGCTCTGGCGATTTGCCTCCAAAACTCAACTAAAAGTGTTGTTTTATGCTCAAAACTCAACCTACAACATTCCAAACATAAAAACACGAAAACACAACAAAAGAGCAACAAAAACATATGATATGAGGGTAAACTGGACACAAATGTGCACGCTCACACATCGAAATATAGGTCATTTTACGCACATATCATGCTCCTATGAATTTAATGTGTGGATAATAGAGATTACCTTAATTCCATAGTCTCTTTACTGATCTTTTGCGTTTGAATTCCAAATCTTGAATCAACCACGCGATATTAATTAAATCTCCGAAAACAGAAATTAGATAGATTCTAATTTCAAGATTTAATTAAAGACAATGGAAGAAGAGGCATCTATTCTTCATATTAGATCTTCAGGGTTGTATACCAATGTTGTTCAGATATGCTACTGGTGAGGATTCCACAGATCTGTAGATGTGCAAGGCCAGAATCGAAACTCTCCTCCCTCTGCACTTGAGAACCGCCGCCCCTCTCTCTCTCTCTTAGGGTTTCACTGATTTCAATTGTGTTACAACTTGTGAGAGAGAGCTGTCCATTTATAAACCTAGGGTTTTAACCCTAATGGACTGTTGGGCTCAATTCAACATATTTATTTTGGGCCAGACCTGGGACCTAATGCAAATAATAAAGTGGGCCTCTAAATTAATTAATTCTCATGTCCAAAACCCAGGAAACAATTAATTAATTAATAGTAATTCTTTTTCACCACAGAATTAATACTGACCTACCCCTTTATTACCACGTTATGAGAACGGGTTGCATTTATTGAGAATCCCCATATTTAAGGTTACCGGACATTCATTAATTAATTGGAGCTTTTGATTAGTACCACTCAAACCTTATCACTCGTGCCTGAACTTAATCAGCCTGCAGGACTTTTGGCACGATGAATGTCATTGAGCTCCTCAGGGAATGTCCCCGACCTATAACTCGGATATGGTTACCTAAACCCAATCGCAAGCTGTACTACACGAACTGTTGTTACCCAAGATGTGGATAAATGAGCACGTTACTTAGGCTCTCCACCATGGTAAGTCAAAGCAACAGTCAATTCGTGCAAACCCCTGAACATTCGTTAGGGTTTGGACTCAAACACATCTCACTGCGGTCCATCAATACGCCACCCTTAAGTACCAGCATGCCAAGTAACCAAGACAGACTACTTATTACGATAATGTCGCAGCCATCCGGACAGACGTATCCTCATATGCTATCTCGGTTGTGATCAGGTTTATGTCTCACTAGGTCAAGTGATCATACTGTCTTCTACGATCTACTACACGCCATATGATCGTCTCTATCGGTGAGACAAGAGGATACCATTGTTACATACATGTAAGTTTGTTTGATAGATAGGAGAAATAAATCGTTGTATACGCATTGTAATAAATACTTTCTGTATACAAAACCCATCACGTGCTTGTGCTAAGAGTTCGACTACGTGCAGATCTCAAGTATGTAGGAGGTATCAGCAACCCTGTCAAAACTCATGTGCCTGCACTGCTTATATCGCCATTAGTGAAGTGGATTTGAATAGTTCTTCACCCCAAGATGGGCCACGAAGGCGACGGGCGAAGACATGTAGTATATGTCTGTAGACGGGGCATACAAAAAGAAAATGTCCGGAGAGAGTTGATCATACGAGTGAGTAGTGACACTTGCTTTATTTCTTTATTTCTATTTGCATGCTTATGACGAATTGATTAGATGTTGTTAATTTATATTGGTTAATGTTTGTTTTGGTGTTTTGACATAGAATTTATATATTGTGGTTGATGTTTAGACGAATTATTGAATTTCTATTTGATCTGTTTAGGTGTTTTGGTTTGTATACGAATTCAGGTGGATTTAACTAAATTTAAAATAGATTTCGAGATCTCAAATTCTTCATTTCGAGTTCTAGACTTCATTTTTTTAATTAGTATTTTAACGTTAATTTCATTTGAATATTATATAAATAAAATGGAAATTCCAATTTTTAAATAATTCGAGATCTCGATAAAGACGTCGAGATCTCAAAATGTTTATTTTGAGATCTTGAAATGCTAAATTCGTGATTTCTAGGGTTTGAGTCAGGACAATTTCAATTGTTGTCTCGACAAGTCTCGAAATCCATTTCGAGATCTTGATTTGGTTTATTAGTGGCTAATTGGATGTTTAATTCACTAAATCTGGAGGATAATCAACTCATATAACATTGATTTAAGCATTTTTTATTCGATAACAAAGAAACTTGCAATAGTTCATTCATTACCAGATGTTTACTTTGTATTTTACTACTTCTACTTCATCCTATTCAAACATCTATAAGATATTAACATTTCAAATAGAAACATCTTATGTATGAATTGGTTCAAATGTAGAATGTATTATGTGAAAGGAAGTTTTAATTGATAAATACATGTCTAGTAATATATGTTTATATAATATAATGTCTTAATTTAAGATATGAACATTTCAAAAAAAAAATTCTATGTATGAATTGATTCAAATGTAGAATGTATTATGTTAAAGGAAGTTTTAATTGTTAAATACATGACAAGTAATATATGTTTATATAATATAATGTCTTAATTTAAGATTAAGTGTGAATTAAATCAATTTTGAGACAACTAAGACCTTATCGAGATCTTGATTTGATTTCGAGATCTCGAAATCAAATAGAGATCTCGATAGGGCCTTAGTCGTCTCAAAATCCCTGAACTGTAATACAATAAAATCCATTTAATCCTGTATAATAACATGTGTAGTTCAAATCAATCAAAAAATACACCAAAATTCAAATTCAACATTAATAAAAACATAATTTACGATAACAATACAAATAGTACTACAAGGATTCAGCTTCTCGAGCTTCTTCTTCTCTGCACCAATGTACTATCCAAGAACCTACATACTGCCTATAATGTACAGTAAATGAATGATTAAGTGTATCGATTGGAACCTTCTTTTTCTTAATTAATCTATCGACAAAAATCATAGCATATACTGCACACCTGTGTGAATCCTTTTGCTTGGGCATCTCAATAGCATCCTTGATCAGAGGTAAATGCCCACTGATCCGATCACGAGGAGGAATGGCCCCGTTCCAATACCCGGAAGCATCAAGGACTTGGGGAAGTAATCTCAAAAGTGGCTGCAGTTCCCAGTCCCGGTTCTCATGGAGCACTAGGTCAGATGGATCGTTTACTGCATGGAAAAGTGAGTTATATAACTCAACAAGCCACCTATGGAGATCAATGCATACAGTGACTCAGTGTCCGTACAGATGGACAATCCCGACGACCTAAAATGTAAATCAACACAATTAAACTTAATATGGTAACAAAAAGAACAATTTAATCTAAAAATTAGTCACTTTCATATTTTGCCTTGGACCAACTCCTAAAGCTGGCCATTCTATCAAGACCTTCAACAGCTTTCACCAAATCGGGATGGGGGTCTCACCAAGCGTAATCATCATGTGCTACAATCTCCCACTCTTCTCCTTCATTTAGGTGGTATTTTTTCCATTGAAGCAAGATACGGTCCTGCACATTAAATAAATAATTTGAAATGAAATGAAAATTAAAGAATTAATTAAAATTAATAAACTTTCATTACTTACAAAGAAAGAGGGGTCTAATATGATAGTGCTGTCAGCATCAATATTGTCATCAAGAGAGTCGTCACCATTGGCAATCACGTCTCGTGTCGTGAGAACATACACCTGCAAAAGCTGATATCACAAAAAAAAATATTAATCTAAAGTTGATATTCAAATAATTCAAAACTAGAAGTTATACACTAACATCTTCTGAAATATTCTCCTTGGGGTCATTCAGCGACCAGAAATACTACGACCTACTCAAAATCAATCCCATTCTAGGCACCCTCACTTGTTGAGTCGGATCATCCAAGTAAGATAGATAATTTGCTATCATCTTCGGGCCCAATAGAACGGCGGGTGGTGCCTACAGTGGTAGAGGTGTTGGGGCCGGCAGTGGAAGAGGTGGTGGGGCCAACTGTGGAAGAGGTGTTGGGTCCAACAGTGGAAGAGGTGGTGGGGCTAACTTGCCAAAACTAGCAGAATAGGGGAAAGATAGGGTCCTGGTCTGGCTCCGGCTCCTGCTCGGGCAGCAAAGAAGAGTATCCACAAGGTCCTATATGAAGACCTTCAACCTCTAAGTAAATCTGTGAATCAACGACTTCTCAGCATTCTTCAGACTGAGACAACTCTCATAAACGGCTTCGTCGTCAGTCGGCTACAGTGAAGGATTGCAATCATGCTGAAAACAAACATAAATCAAATAAAATATAAAATATTTAATTATATTATAATTATTCAAAACTGTAAATAATAATTACCTCGTGTGTGAAAAAAGTGGAGAAGTCAGCGTCCCAAACATAAAGAGGTCTCCACATCAAGCAACGAGGCATAGACCCCACTGACATATTGTGCATCACACATAAGGTTGCTAGATCAGGGATCACCTCGTACGACCATGCCTGCAAATTAATGTAAATAATTAACAATTCTAGTCTTTTATAAATTAAAAACAAAATAAATTAAAAATAAAAGTTACAAACAATTACATCCAACACCCAAACAGGGCCGTATATATGCACAAAGGGCACCTTATCTGTCTTTGAAGATGTGATCACAATAGATATCTGATGCAGCAAGATACTGAAAGACCACAAGCCCCAAGCGAATGTCCTTAACTCGTGAGGTTTCTCCACCAATGTATAAACCCAAGGGTCTATGTGTCGCATCCCATCGAAGCACATCAGCATACGGTAAACAAAAAGAATATGAGCGATCTTCACATAATCATCAACAGAATCGCTCAGAACGAGGTCCGTCTTCATAAAATCAATGTGTAACTGATCCATAGTAGGCAGGGCTGTGTAGCGAGAATCCAAACAACCATCTTCCAGCAAATCAAACACCCCAGTAGGGTCAAAACCCAAATCACCGAATCACAACCCGGTCATCAAACAAAACTCCTCAACAACAAGTCTAATGTTGGTTTCACCAACACAAAACCACATCTCGTTCTCAGCTCCCTCCACCTCAATCTCGTGCGTGATCAAAGCCCACGTAGCATGTATCGTGCTCTTCTTCCACCGGAAAGTGAGAAATGGACCGAACGGTCCATCCCTAAATAAATCTAAAGTTTCTTCTCCAAAGCTCATCAATCTGTCCCAAATATCCACAAGTATGTCCCGGTCGTAACAATTCATCGATCGCGCGTCTTTCCCCTGCAAACTAGGTCTGATCCAATCCCAACTCTGCAATTAAATAAAATAAAATAATTAAATAAAAGGAGAATTTAAAGAATTTAAATAAAATTTTAAAAAAAAATTGAGATCTCAACTTCATCTTGATTTAATGTCGAGATTTTGATTTTCATATCGAGATCTCGATATGCAAATCGAGATTAAATTGAGATCTCGCATTAACCCTAAATTAATTCTAAATTTAAATTAACGTAAAGATGTCAAGATCTCGACTAAGCATATCGTGATCTCGAATTGTCATCGAGATCTCGATATGCCAATTCGAGATCTCATTATGCCAAGTCGAGATCTCATCATCTCTCTCCTAGGGCAGGTTTACACTATTCAATTTTTTTTTACACAATTCTCGCTGAAAAACCATTCTTTAATTGTTTCTAGTCATATTCAAGCATAAAAATTGACAAAATATGAAACTAATTATTGGTCCCAGATCATAGTGCGTGTAATGTGCAGCAGAAGTGTTAATACATTTAATACACTCTAACTATGAGCAGTTCAATTTATAATTAATACAGTTTTTGCTTAGCAATTTTAGAAACACATTTTATGTTAGCCATCAGATTTGGTTAACAATTTTACAAGTACGAGCAATTAAGAGTTTTTACACTTCAACAGTTACAGGATAAGTGTTGAAGGTTTCAAGATATAATTGAAAACTGTAAAGTGCGTAAAGTAAGTAAAGCAGTAAACGACACAGGATATTTATAGAGGTTTGGAGCCTTAAGTCCTACTTCCACTCTTCGGATATCTGATCCAGTAATTCACTAAGTTATGAAGATACAATCTTCATGATCTATATCCAGTTGTTGTAGATGTAGGATTCGAGTCTACGTTTAACAACATGAGTTGTTATATAATTCGCAGGACCGTTCTTAGAATATCATAATAAATTAAATTAAATAAACCATGCGAATCCTATGCATGCTCTTACAAAATTAATTGCATAGGATGGATTCAAGAGAATACCTGATCTTCAATCGTTTGATCTACAGATCTAGATCGGAGGATGAACGATGAAGTAAAATCTGAAGCGGAATGGAACGACTACTTTGATTGTGTTCCTTCAGATTTGATCTTCTGATTTGTTCCCTTGCTCCTTGGAAATCTGGTGAGGATTATATACCAAGTTGAATCAGGAAACCGGAGGATTTGATCAGAGAAATCCACCCCTGAAGCGCCGCCGATCTCTCTCTCTAAATTTAATATTCTGATTGAATTGTATATTGTGTTGTCTACTTCTGACCTAGAGAGAAATCCTTTATATAGTGTTAGGGTTTTAAGAAAACCCTAACCCTAATGGGCTTGAGCAGTGTGTGGGCCAGACCAGGGATCAAATGCAAATAATAAAGTGGGCCCTCTTTATTAATTAATCCTTCCTTGTTCAACCCAGAACATAATTAATTAATAAAATATTGTTTTAACCTTCACCACGGTAACAATGCTGACTCGCCCATTTATTACCACGTTACTAGGAACGGGTTGCATTAAACGAACATGAGCCACATATTTAAGGTTTCAAACATTCATTAATTAATTTGGTTTATGACAATTAACCACAATTAATTAATATCTTATTTCCTGATTAATAACACTCACTCCTTTTCTCTTATGCTTGAACAAATCATTCAGCCTGCAGGACTTTGTTGGGATTATATACTGAAAGCATATATGATTAAGTGTTTTGTACACTGGTCTTCATATATGTTGCTGCGACAATGCTCGCTATCTGATTAAACAAACATACAACAAACCATAATATCCTATATTCTCGCTTATAGGGATGATCATATGGTGTGTAGGAGATCACAGAGGATCATATGAATCGTTTGACCTAGCGAGATATAAACAGTATCACAGCTGAGACAGTCCCTGGATAGGCTGTCGGTCTAAGCTGCGGCACATCGGTTTATAAGTGGGCTTATCCTAGCTACTTGATGTGTCGGTACATGGTTATGTATTGATGGGATCAACAGTGGGATGTGCCATTCTCATTGACATATGAATGAGCCAGATCCCTAACATACTTCCTATAATCTTAAACCTAACTGAAGGATAAGGGGCACATACAGATTGACCACACTTTGATTTACTGGAGTGGCGAGTCTTACATGTACTCTAATACTTGTATTTTGAGTGTTGGCAATTTGTGTGTGGCCTGTTAGGCTGGATGTTTAGGTAAGCATATCCGTTTCAGGATGGTGACATTCCCTGAGGAGCTCACAAGGTTCATTATGCTAAACCCTGCAGGTTGAATTTTTTAATTCAGGCAAAAGTGAAAAAGAGTGAGTGGTATTACTCAGGAAATAAGAGATTAATTAATTGTGGTTGATTCTCATAAGCCAAATTAATTAATGAATGGCTAAAACCTTAAATATGTGGATCATGTTAGTTTGGTGCAACCCGTTCCTAATAACGTGGTAATAAAGGGGCGAGTCAGCATTGTTACCGTGGTGAAGGTTAAAACAATGTTTTATTAATTAATTATGTTCTGGGTTGAACAAGGAGGGATTAATTAATAAAGAGAGCCCACTTTATTTTTTGCATCTGGTCCCTGGTCTGGCCCATGAACTGCTCGAGCCCATTAGGGTTAGGGTTTCTCAAAACCCTAACACTATATATAGGCCTTCTCTCTATCAGATCAAGTTAGATTTTTCAGTATATTGAAAATATAGAGAGAGACGACGGTGGTGATCCGAAAGGGAGGAATTGATCGATTCCTCCAGATCTCGGATTCAACTTGGTAGATAATCCTCACCAGATTTCCAAGGAGCAAGGGAACAAATCAGAAGATCAGATCTGTAGGAACAACTATTCATCACCGGCGTTCATATTCAGATCCAGATCTATTTCATCGTTATTGGCTCCGATCTAGATCTGTAGATCAAACAGTGAAATCAGGTATTCTCTAAATCCATCATCTACAATTAATTTTGTAGGAGCATGCATAGGATCGCATGGTTTATTTAATTGAAATTTGTTCCTGGTATCCTAAGAACGATCCTTGGCAAGAAATTCATTAATGGCAACTCGTGTTGTCCATCGTAGACTCAAACCCTACAGACTTAGCATAAAGAACCTTGTGAGCTCATCAGGGAATGTCACCATCCTGAAACGGATATGCTTACCTATACATCCAGCCTAAGCAGACCCCACACAAATTGCCAACACCCAAAATGTAGAAATTAGAGTACATGTAAGACTCGCCATCCTAGCAAATCAAAGTGTGGTCAATTCATGTGTGCCTCTTATCCTTCAGTAAGGTTTAAGATCATAGGAAGTATGTTAGGGATCTGGCTCATTCATATGTCAATAAGAATGACACATCCCACTGTTGATCCCATCAATACATAAACATGTACCGACACATCAAGTAGCTAGGATAAGCCCACTTATGAACCGATATGCCGCAGCTTAAACCAACAGCCTATCCAGAGACTGTTTCAGCTGTGATACTGTTTATATCTCGCTAGGTCAAACGAACCATATGATCCTCTGTAATCTCCTACACACCATATGGTCATCCCTATCTACGAGATAAAAGGATATTATAGTTCTATATATGTTCACATGTATCAGATAGCGAGAATTGTTGATGTAACACATAAATGAAGGCCAATATACAAACACTTAATCATTTATGCTTTCTGTATACAATCCCAACTATCTCCCACTTATACTCAAAGCATAATACCATTACTTTTACAGAGTATTAAGTGTGTCTATTCAATCTAGCTATTACAAAATGGGACATAAGATGTCCAGCCTCAGATCTTCAGTCCAAGAGCATGAACGTGTTCCTCGTAGATCTTCTGAGGCAAGCCCTTTGTAAATGGATCAGCTAGATTCTCTTTCGTATCTATCTTTTGGATTTGCACATTGCCTCTTGCTACGATTTCTCGTATGATGTGGTACTTTCTTTCTATGTGTTTTGAAGCTTTGTGAGACCTGGGTTCCTTTGAGTTTGCCATTGCACCAGCATTGTCACAATATATTGTGATTGCTTTAGGCAGACTCGGAACAATATCCAGCTCTAGGAGGAAGTTCTGGAACCATACAGCTTCCTTTGAAGCTGCTACATATTCAGCTTCCATGGTAGAGTCTGCGATACATTTCTGTTTCGCACTCCTCCAAGATACAACTCCACCTCCCAAGGTAAACACATATCCAGAGGTCGATCTCTTCTCATCTTCATCCGCCTGGAAATCCGAATCCGTGTACCCAACAGGACACAAGTTCTCACACTGATATACAAGACATAAGTCTCGTGTTCTTCTCAGATACTTGAGAATGTGTTTAACCGCATTCCAATGCGCCTGACCGGGATTGGATTGATATCTTGCCGCCATGCGAACAACATAGCAGATATCTGGCCTCGTACAAAGCATAGCATACATGAGACTTCCCACTGCCAAAGCATATGGTACTATAGACATCTAATTCTTCTCCTTCTCTGTCACAGGACATTGTGACTTTGAAAGACGAATTCCATGACGATAAGGTAGAAGACCTTTCTTGGAATTTTCCATGCTAAAACGAGCCAACACAGTATCATTGTAAGCACCCTGAGATAAGCTCAACATCCTTTTCCTACGATTACGTAGGACTTTGATCCCAAGTATGTATCCAGCATTACCCAGATCTTTCATTTGAAACTGCTCGGATAACCAACCTTTTATGCCTCATAACACCTCCACATTGTCTCCAAATAGGAGAATGTCATCTACATAAAGTGCAAGAAAAACCACACTCCCACTGACATATAAATGGTACACACAACTTTCGTTTTTGCATTGTGCAAATCCATAAGATTTGATCACATGATCGAAACGTTTGTTCCATGACCTTGAAGCTTGCTTAAGTCCATATAAGGACTTCTTGAGCTTCCAGACAAGATGCTCTTGATCATTCTGCACATATCCTTCTGGTTGTTGCATGTAGATGTCACGCCCTTCCTCAAGGTACCCGTTCAAGAACGCGGTTTTGACATCCATCTGCCAGATCTCAAGATCCATATGTGCTGCTATGGATAAAAGTATGCGAATGGATTTTAACATAGCAACTGGTGAGAAGGTTCCATCATAGTCAATGCCTTTCTTTTGACTATAACCTTTCGCCACCAGCCTGGCCTTAAACGCCGTTATGTTACCACTCGAATCCTTCTTTCTCTTGTATACCCACTTGCTACCTATGGCTCGAAAACCTTTTGGAAGCAAGGATTTCTAGTACACATCCATAGCTGTAATTGATTCTATTTCAGAATCCATGGCCTCACGCCACTGATCAACATCCTTGTCTCTCATAGCTTCGTCGTACGTCCATGGGTCTGTATCATTCAGTCCGTCTTTAGGGATTAAGTCAGAAGACTCTCCCACGAACATATACCGCTCAGGCTGCCGAGGCAACCTCCCACTACGATGAGGCCCCTTTAATGTGTCTGTGTTAGGTGCATTCAATTGTGATTCACCATCTTGCACAGGCGGCCGTGCAGCTGGTTCCATACCTATTCGAGGTATGCTCAGACTGCCACGGGGTTCTCCTGATGGATTTGAATTGTTCTCTTCAATTTCTTGAAGTACAATCTCGATCTTGGTCTTGTGGTTTCTCATGAATTCATCTTCCAGAAATCTTGCGTTGGTACTCACAACGACTTTCCGATCTTCTGGATCATAAAAGAAACCACCATTTGTTTGCTTGGGATAGCCCAAAAACAACATCAACTTGGATCTTCCTTCTAACTTGTCAGCTTCCTTATTCAACACGTATGCTGGACAACCCCAAACCTTGATTCTGGACAAATTGGGTTTTCGCCCTTGCCATAGCTCGGTCTGGGTTTTAGGAACTGATTTAGAGGGAACCAAGTTGAGCAGAAACGCAGTTGTTTCTAGTGCATGTCCCTAAAAGGAAATTGGTAGGGTGGCATAGCTCGTCATTGACCTAACCATTTCCAACAGAGTTCTGTTTCTTCTCTCTGCTACACCATTCTGCTGAGGGGTGCCAGGTGTAGTCCACTGGGAGGTAATCCCTTGATCTGCCAGATACTGGAGAAACTCATTGCTGAGGTACACCCCACCACGATCAGATCGCAGTGTTTTTATGGTTTTGTTCAACTTCTTCTCTACCTCGGCCTTGAATTCCTTGAATTTCTCAAGGCATTCAGACTTGTAGTGAAGTAGATAAACAAATCCATATCTAGAGTAGTCATCTTAAAGGTGACAAACTATCTGTGCCCACCACGGGCTTGTGTTGATATAGGTCCACACAGATCAGAGTGAATGAGGCCTAACAAATCATTTGCTGGAGACTCGGTTGCCTTAAAAGGCCTGGCCATCATCTTCCCCTCTATACAAGATTGACAAACTCTATGTGGAACTACCTGTATAGGATCCATAATTCCACAATCAACGAGTTTCTTGATTCTTTTAAGATTGATGTGATCGAGTCTCAAATGCCAAATATATGTTATATCCTCACTTTGAGAAAATTTTCTTTTCCGTTGATTAGACAAATTATATGCCTCTATCACTGTTGGTTTGTTTGAACAAGTAATAACATAAAGAGAATCTTTCAGTAACCCATGACAGATAAAAATGTTATTTCTCATGATAGAAACACTTCTATCAAAAACAACAGAAAATCCATCATCAATAAGTTTGGAAACTGAAATCAAGTTTCGCCTAAAACACGGCACAAACAAAACATCTCTTAGTGTCAAAACATTATTCCCAAAACATAAAGTAACATCTCCAATTGCTGCAGCAGACACTTTAGCAGCATTTCCCATGGAGATGGTAACCTCGCCATCTTCAAGCTCTCTAGTCAGCTCGAACCCCTGCATAGAGTAACAAACATGATCAGTAGCTCCAGTGTCCACTATCCACAAATGGATAGAAACTGATGCTAAACATGTTTCAATGACTAGTGCAGAAGATGACGTACCTTGTCCCTTGATGACAAACACCGGACAATTTACTTTATAGTGACCTTTCCTCTCGCATGCAGAACAGACCTTTCTTTTGTAAACTTTGCCTCCAAATCTTTCTATAGTAACCTCACTAGTCGATTCCTTCATGCTCACATCCTCTACACTTGGAAGTGGAAAGTGATAGTCAAGCACAACAGCAGACAAGGAGTCATTGATCCCTTGAGCAGCCCCCAAGAAGCTGATCAACTGATCAAGAGTAAACACCTTGTCTTCGACTATGGAAGTGAAGTCATAGAAAGATTCTGGAAGGGAGTCGTATATGATATCAGTAAATAACTGATCATTCATATTTCCACCAAATAAGATATAGAATCCTCTGAGGTTATCCATGTGCAGCACATGCTCCCTTACATTACCACCTTGTGTCAGCTTACAGTTCACAATTCTCATTATGAACTTTGCACTGGCAGTCTGTCCAAGCCTACCATAAATCATAATCAGATCTCTCCAAATCTCAACAGCGTCAGTACAATACTGATACTTGAGCTGAAGTTCCTCAATCATGGATGACCTAAGCATAGATAATAATTTATCATTGCTCGTCATCCAATTTTCAAAGGACCTTCTTGAGGAATCTGAGGACTCAATGAAAGGTACAGCCGGATGAGGCAAAAGTAACACAAACACAGTCTGTGTAGCAAACATACATCGCTCCATGAGCCATTTCCATTCCAGGAAATTCAAACCCTTCAAGGGATTTTGTGCCAAAATACGAATAATAACAGAGATATCTGAAAATGAATAAATAAATAAATTAAGAACATACAACAGAACAATTGAAACAAATATGCATAGTAACCTTTAGATAAAAACAAAACAATTTGTTTCCTCCAATTGCCCAAGCTAATTCACCGCAAGCTACTTGAGTAGACGTTTACGACAAACGCTCAACCAGACCAAAATGATCCTTTAATTTCTTAACATGCTAGGTATCTTAAGCAAAAGAAATTAATATTGGAGATCCCAAGACCATGTTCACCTATCCGGAGCAGGGACATCATTCATGAGTTATACTCAAAGCAACATCTAAGCCAATATAACGACAAGCCGAACTCCAGACGTTTAGGGCAATTTAGCATAGTACTGGACCCATGCCACATGCCGCTTACATCCTTTGTTATCTCACTTAGTTTAATCTTAGAGATTAGTGAAAGTTGTCTCAATGCAAGCTACTTGAGTAGACGTTTGCTCAGAGGCTCCCACTTCTCATCTTAAACTAAACGTTTTATTTAGAAACCTCATCGCACCAGACCTGGTGAGGGACCTTTAACGCAAGCTACTTGAGTAGACGTTTATGATTTAAGATACCTCACTTCCAGTGAGAGGTCGTATTTGTGGAGGTCTAATGATTTTAGTTAGAGAAGAACCAAAATCGAGCTTAGTATTTTAATTCTAAAGGTTTCATGCGCACACATTATTTTATGTTGACATAAATTACGCCATAACTAAAATTCCATCATAAATTAATATGATTCTTGGAATTTATGGGCATAATTTAAAACATAAAATAAATCACATAAGACATGCTCAAAAATTTAAATAATTGCAACATGCTTATTTAAGTAAATAATTAAAGCGAATAGGCATGCTTTCCTATTATTTACTAGTGCGCACATAATAAATCACATCATACGAGAAATAATTAAATAAACAAACGAAATTTCTCGTGGCCCCTCAGATGCGATTACAACTAAATAAATTAAATCTAACTATTACAAGATTCAATCTTATTACAGATCATCAAGTAGGGCTCCTACTCTTTAATCTGAAACTGCAACACTTGGGCTGAAATTAGGGTTTCAGAAATACGGACTGCCATCGGGTCAACGGGCCCGTACCAAAACCCTAGCAGCAAAACCCTAACATGAAACTAGGGTTTCGGCCACTTCCATTCAGCCCACCGCCGCCGTCGATATCCAGCCGCCGCCTGCGGCTGGTACAAGTCGCCTGGGGGTCGCCGCCGTCTCAGCCCACTGTCGCCTTTGTTGCCGGCCGACCACGCAGTGAGGGAAGCGGCCAAAACAGCCGCGACACACGCAGGCGTAGCCCAGCCGCGCACGGCACAACCCTAGGGTTGCAGCTGCATGCCGCCGCCACCCAAGTTGCCGCTGCCACCGCCTGCTGCTCGCCTCTGTCCAATGCACGGGCTCTGACGGCCGGCCGCCGCCTGCAGCCTGGGTGAAATGCGCGCGCTCGCGCGATGAAATGCGGCCCAGCCGCGCACGGCCAAAACCCTAGGGTTTGCCGTGCGCCGCCGCCGTCGATCCCCACAATGTTGTGTTCTTCGTTCTTCAATTCTCGTCCTTCTTCAATGATTTTCCCTATCAAATCTAACCACAGATTTTCTCATGGTGAAAAACAGATCCAAAAAAAATGAGAAGGCCACGAGAATAAAACATACACAACAATTTAAATCCATTCATGAACATACAAATTTATTTAATTAAATTTATCAAGGATAGAGTCTAAGAACTTGAACCTGGCTCTGATACCAATCGTAGGATTTGAGTCTACGTTTAATAACATGAGTTGTTATTTAATTCACAGGACCGTTCTTAGGATATCATAATAAATTCAATTAAATAAACCATGTGAATCCTATGCATGCTCCTACAAAATTAATTGCATATGATGGATTCAAGAGAATACCTAATCTTCAATCGTTTGATCTACAGATCTAGATCGGAGGATGAACGATGAAGTAAAATCTGAAGCGGAATGGAATGACTACTTTGATTATCTTCCTTCAGATTTGATCTTCTGATATGTTCCCTTGCTCCTTAGAAATCTGGTGAGGATTATCTACCAAGTTGAATCAGGAAACCGGAGGATTTGATCAGAGAAATACTCCCCTAAAGCGCCGCCGATCTCTCTCTCTAAATTCAATATTCTGATTGAATTGTATACTGTGTTGTCTACTTCTGACCTAGAGAGTAATCCTTTATATAGTGTTAGGGTTTTAAGAAAACCCTAACCCTAATGGGCTTGAGCAGTGTGTGGGCCAGACTAGGGATCAAATGCAAATAATAAAGTGGGCCCTCTTTATTAATTAATCCTTCCTTGTTCAACCCAAAACATAATTAATTAATAAAACATTGTTTTAACCTTCACCACGGTAACAATGCTGACTCGCCTCATTATTACCACGTTATTAGGAACGAGTTGCATTAAACTAACATGATCCACATATTTAAGGTTTCAGACATTCATTAATTAATTTAGTTTATGACAATTAACCACAATTAATTAATATCTTATTTCCTGATTAATAACACTCACTCCTTATCTCTTATGCTTGAACAAATCATTCAGCCTGCAGGAGTTAGCATAAAGAAGCTTGTGCGCTCATCAGGGAATATCACCATCCTGAAACGGATATGCTTACCTGTACATCTAGCCTAAGCAGACCCTACACAAATTGCCAACACCCAAATTGCAGATATTAGAGTACATGTAAGACTCGCCATCCTAGCAAATGAAAGTGTGGTCAATTCATGTGTGCCTCTTATCCTTCAGTAAGGTTTAAGATCATAGGAAGTATTTTAGAGATCTGGCTCATTCATATGTCAATGAGAATGACACAAACCACTGTTCATCCCATCAATACATAAACATGTACCGACACATCTAGTAGCTAGGATAAGCCCACTTATGAAACGATGTGCCGCAGCTTAAATCAACAGCCTATCCAGGGACTGTTTCAGCTGTGATACTGTCTATATCTCGTTAGGTCAAACGAACCATATGATCCTCTGTGATCTCCTACACACCATATGGTCATTCCTATCTACGAGATAAAAGGATATTATAGTTCGTTAAATGTTCACATTTATCAGATAGCGAGAATTGTTGATGTAACACTTAAATGAAGGCCAGTATACAAACACTTAATCATTTATGCTTTCTGTATACAATCCCAATAGTAGAAACCTCCGTCTATAGCACAATAGATCACTCACCCAGGCAGTTGTACTTCACTCCTTCTTCAGTCCGTCGAAGGCTCTGCGTCTTCTCTGTGGACCGGCTAAAAGTTGGACTGATGACGAACCTCCATTTTCCTTCTTCAAGAGGTTGGATGGCTGTGTTCTTCCCAAAACGTACATAGTTTGGTTGTTGCCCGTAATAACCTTCTCTTCCTTTGCAAGAGCAGGTTGTTGTGTTCTTACTCGAAAAGTAAGAACACAAAGAAAGTAGATTAAATCAGCTGACTTAATCCTTGTGTACCCAAGGTCACACGGTGAATCTCGAAGGACTCTTTGAGCAGTAAATGCCTTGTGTTAATAAATGAACCACAGAGTTAATGCCTTCTTTCTTGAGAGTGTTAAATGCTTTGAGCGCTAATTTCTGCGGATATGCAAGAATAAATATGTCGAGATTTAAAGATGCAAAGGTTTTTCTGTCTCTGTCGTTCCTGCTATTTATAGGTGGGAAATCAGAAAATAGCAGGTAGAGACATTGAGAAGAATGTCCAATGATATTCCATCCTTCTCTGAAAAAGTTGCTTGCAAATCTGCTTTTTCTCCTACAACGTCCTGCTTATCTGAGCAGTTTGTACTTGTTGTATTAGACGGCGAACAATGTTCTATGCCAGTTGCAGCTGAGTATTTGTCTGTCTTTTATCATTAACTTCCTTGAAGTTCTCCTGCAACTTGTTCGACATCTTGCTATGCACACATTCTTTGACGCGAAACTTTCGTGGTCTGAAACTGTGAAGGCCTTTCAACAGTTTCTATGTGAAGACTATGTCTACAGTTTTCTTGAGTATCTAAGACTTGACTGGACAACCTGTCTGCAAAGTTTCTGTGACCTTTGTGCTGCTCTGCTTGTCTTCGTCTTGTATGTTCGACAGTTATCTCCTCTGAATGGCATCTTCTTCAAAACTGTTCCACAGTTTTGATGGTTTCCTTCTTCCTAGACTATTACAACTCGATCATCCTATACAAGGATTACATGAGGTAATAACTCTAAGGCCTAGACTTTGGTATGTAGTTTTGACACATCAAAACATCAAATTAAGGTGGGATTTCTACATCAATACCTATCAATTTCCCCCTTTTTGATGTTGTCAAAACCATACATCTATGTCTATCTAAGTCGACGAGAAGATGTAGTTGATTTGAGTTTACAAATTTTTTCTATCTAACGCTTCTCAGAACTGTGCCTCTTCTACACTCTTCCTACTGTAAATGATCTTCCCCCTTAATGGGATAATAATTCTCGATTTATATCAATCAGTTTAGAGCGATAAGAGAAGAAAGATTGCTGATCACTGGAAAATGTGAATTCAGCCAGTCAAGAATCAAGGTGAGAGACAATGAGCAGTTGTCTTCAAACCAATAGTTTTTCACTTTTCACTAGATATGATCGATTACAAGTAAATGAAAAGTTTTAAAACTGCAGTAATAAAAGACATCCAAAACGCAAACGAAACAAAATAAAATATATGATCTTTGCTTACTTGTCTTGATTCTTGTCCTTCTCCCTTTCTTGATTCGAGGAATTTGCATCTTTTGGCTTCGAGGAAGTTGCGGCAGATATGGAAAACAAACTAGTTTGCACCTTGAGGACTGTGGTTACTTCTGAGAGGTATTTCTATCTTGCTCTCTGGAAGCTATTAGTGCTTCCAGCTCCATTGAAATATCTTCATGCCACTTTCTGCGCTCTTCTTCCTGCTCTCTGTATTCCTCATCCCGCCTTCTCTATTCCTCTTCTCGCTTACGATCTATTAAAATCAATTACAGCTTCAACGACTCATCCATTCTCTCTTACCCCTTTTTGACAAAATCAAAAACAAGAGCCATCTGCATATCCATTCGATAATCTATCTCCTGTCTCAGAGCATTATAGGGTAGTGGATTTGCAGCGACAAAATTAGGATATGGAGACAGGATTCATTCAACTGTGGCTAATGCTCTAGAGTCTTCATGGGTTTGACTCTGAGAGGTAGCAGTGGAGGTCTCATGTGGAAGAGGAGCTCGGCTCGTTGCTGCCTCTTCCTTCTTTTGTTTAGCTGCGGCTGCTGCTACTTCATGTTTAGCCTTTTCAGCAGCGGCTTCTGCTTTCTTTCAAAGTGCTTCAGCACTTGCAGCTTCTTCCTCTAGTCACTTGAGCTCAGCAGCTTCTTCCTCTTTTCGTTTAAGCTCAACAACTTTTTCCTCTAGTTTTCTCTTGAGTTCTGCTGCTGCCTCTGCTTCTTGCTTACGTTTCAGCTAGCAGCTTCCTCCTCTTGTAGTCTTTGGAGTTCAGCTGCTTCTGCTTCTTGTTTACGTTTCAGCTCAGCAGCTTCCTCCTCTTGATGTCTTTGGAGTTTAGCTACTGCTACTTCTGCTGCTCGTTGCTATCATTAGGCTGCCTCATTCAGTTCCTTGATTCATTTTTCTTCTTCTAGTGCGAGAAGGGCCTTCTTTTCAGAATAATTGTGCAAATGTTGGCAGCGACTAATGAATTTGATTTGCAAGAAACACTTAGCTAGTGCTTTACCAACTAGAATCTCCAATGCATGGGTAGCAGTTACAGTGTAGGTTAAGATTTGAGACAAATGAATAGCTTAAGTTAGAGCAGCCTTTTCTTCTCTTCTGATTATCTCTTATTCCTCTCTGCGTAGTCTCTCCAACTCCTGTGTTTCTTCATCTTCCAGCTCAAGGAGTTCCATTTGGATCTCATCGGTCTGTGAATTCAGCCATATATGTAGATTATGTATCTTCACAAGTTTCACATGATTCTCATTTATCCTGCGACGAACATGCCCAAGGTGTGTTTCACCTGTCGTTCGTGCGGTAGTGGCTGAGAGACCCATTCTTTTCGTAAGGAGTTCCGGTAGAGACAGTCATTTGACAGTTTGTTTAGTTGTTGCTTCAACAGTTTTCAAAACTGGCTCATCTTGTATAATGATTTCCTGTTGAGGAAGTGGCTCTTGAGTGCCAACAGCTTCCACTTGCAGACTCTGATTGACAGTTTCCTCAACTGGTATTTCTGAAAACGTTCTCCCTGTCTCTGAGGCTATATGAATAATCTGTTTAAGTGACTAGGGTGATGGTTGATGAGCTTTTGAAGTTGTACTGCTTGAAGATGTGGAGGGAGTGAAAGGTTGTCGATGAGGAGATTCTTTATCTGAGTGAGACGGACTTTGAAGGTCCACAATACGCACTGTGTTGTCTCATGTGTTTCCTTCACGACCTTCAACTTGTTTGCCTTTTCTACTCCTTTCTCTCTCTTCATCCAAGGTACTTGTAAGTACTAATCGCCTTCGTTTCCTATTTCCCGTCTGAGTCAAGGTAGTTTGTGCTTTTATCGGTTTTCTTGTAGTATCTTGTGAACTACAATCCTCAATATCATTTGCCTCCAACTCATCACCGTCTTCTTGTTGATGTTTAAGCTTACTTCCTTCTATTGCTTTATAATGGATCTTGTGAGGTAAATAGTCAGATGAGACCAGGCACTCACCTTCTTCTCTAAGACCAATCAATTGCTCTATCAAGTAGCTGACTTTAAACCCAAAACAAACTCCGAATTTGAATAAGTTGGTCTCCCGACTGGTCTCATTTTTTCTAGAATTCTCAAGAATACGCCCAAAAATGAATTCAGCCAAGTTTCCACCTGGACCATCATCCAATACCATCATAACAACATACTTAGGCTGACTTAGCTCAGAAAAAGATCCTGCACCGCAGTAGAGCATCCTAAGTGTTATCTCACTTAGAGCTTTGTAAAGAGGCCTCAATTTGGAAACCCTTGTAGGTAAGTGGAATATGTCTTTATGCTCGGGTTTCTTCCAGACATTCCAATGTCTCTCCCATGCCCCATCATCATTCTTTAAGTAACTGGCTATGTTTTCACCAGTTTTAGGTAGGCGGAAGAATTTTGCAATAGTATCTGCATTTATAACCATTGGAATCTTGCTGACCTTGGTTTTGAAGGATTTTCCACCTTTGTCAACAAAAGCATTCTCATAAAATTCAGCAACGCGGTGAGGTTTGAATCTATGAGTGCGTAGCTCCATAATCTGTATGAGCTTTTCTATGTGCAGCTTATCATAAATTTTCTCATATGAACACCAATAATCAAGTTCTTTGAGATTTAGGATTTTCTCCTTAAAAATTTGACTTACTCGGATGTCCTTGTTCAAGAGATCGGTGGCATTGACTATGTCATTTGATAGGCACTTTTCTTTGATTTCCCTTATGCGCTTGCACCTTTGCTTGATGAAGACTTTCTCTTGCCCATAATGTACAGAACAAGGTGGGTAGATGAAGATACAAGATTGAGAACAGGATGAATTTGATATGAGTGGGTGTTGAAATATATTTAGGGTGATGCGTGATCGCGGAGGGTTTAAATCGAGGTTTAGACGTAGTTAGATCTACGGCTGAGATGAACTTTCACTTTATGCGATCTTCGGCTACGATGAAATCTGACGTAAGAGTGACTGTTCCCATTCTGTCGTGGCGTGTGTATAGCACGTGATCGTGGCTATGTGTCTCCGTCTAATATGCCATGAGCTTGCTTCCTATAAGCGTCCGCATCCAGCTGACTGCAGCAAAAATATAAATCTCGCACTAAAAGAGAGGGACAGTTTTCCTTAGATCCTTCCTCTTGGAAAATTTTTGTGACAGTTTTCAATCTTTCAAAAGAAAAGGGTAGTGGATCCCCCAAACTATTATGACAGTTTTGTAAGAGCCTAGTCTCACGCTTCCTCCAATATAATTATGAGAGACCGTACTCTTGGACCATGACCTATCCCTGATCTCTGCACTCTTTGGTATAAAGTCTGCTCGTCCACGTTTCCATGCGCGATTGATCCATGTAGAACTGGTTTAAGATTGTGTCTATAAATACCTTCTTCTTGTGGACCGGAAAATGTGCTTAACCCTTTTGTTCCAAAGGATTTTATTCTTCCTCAGAGAAATGGCCATCCCTGCTCATACTGAGATAATAAGGGGTAAGATCTTGAACCCAACTGGATTGTTGGTGGAGTACTGGGAGACTCCTATCCAAAACTTTGTCATGAGTGATCTGAGGCTAATCAGCTTTTGTCCTTTGTGACTCATCAACCTTACAAATTTCATGACAAGGTGCTAAGAGTAGTTGCCAACGAGTGCTATGTGGCAGAGGGTAATGAGATACATGCCTTCCTCCATAAGCGGAAGATATGCTGGTCTCCGGAGTCTTTCTCTCTTAATTTTGGACTGCCTTATGGTATGAGGCCATTGATGGACTATCGAAAAGACGAGACAGCCCCGGAGTGGTACGCATGATTGAAATGGAGAGAAACTCCCGTAGACTTCCATCCAACAGTTTCTTCGAGTCACTTGGCACCTCTATATCGAGTGATATTTGATGTTATCAATCAAATAATGGTTGGAAATCCTTCATGGGTTACGGACTTCTCTCCTCCGGTGTGGAAAGCAATGATGGGTTTTGTTGACGAAGCTGAAGTTGATTGGGCCTCCTTTGTCTTTGATCGAGTGAGAAATGTCGTTGAAAATCTACCAACTCTCTCTGTTCCTTATGGAATGCCCCTGAGTTGGCTTATTGAACATCAATTTTTCAGAGTACACTCGAGGTGGCTAGTCCAACATCTTAGTTTCATATTTCTATCGGCCACAATATTATTCTATCAGTTGATCTTCTCTACCTTCTGTTGAACCATCTCTATTGTAATTCTCCTTTCTTGTTGTAGAATTGGGGTGAATTGTCCCCCTTTTGAGTGTTCTAACAATTTATCATGCACTGCTTTTCGCTTAATGAAATCTCTTTTTCAGCTTCAAACAATCGGAGTCATAGTTTCTATCATATTTGAAACTGTCTGGAGTGTATATGTGATTCTCTCTTGTTAATCACAATTTCTTTCTAATCCTTGGAGTATCCTGCATCTTTTGTGAATCTTGTCCTAGGATGTGATGCTATGTCTGAGCTTTGTACCTCTGCACTCCGTCTCTTTGTAGACTCTGCTCCGTTAGATTGCAGATCTATTTGCCACACGTTCTAACGTGGATGGCTAGTCGTGGTTTTTGAGCATTGAATGGTTGCCTATCGACTTTGGATTTTGAGTCATGATAAGTCGTATCACGAAGATGCTTGATATCTTCCTTGATCTTTGCACAAGATTGTCCATAAATGATCTTCATCAGCAAACTTGGTGATTTACCCATCTAATATCCTTTGACTGAGCATAGACTATACATCTCTTTAAGGGAAATATGACTTCTCCCTCTCCTCCTCCTTCTCCACCCACTTACATGATACCGAACCTCGTGGAAGAGATTGGGAAGATCTCCATTCGGGGAAACAAATTCCTTGATAGAATAGGAATTAAAGCATATCATTGGAAAGCTCCGTGTATAGATCAATGGTTGATGGGTCTTCAGAGAGCCAGTGTGTTGGCCAGATTTGTGACCATTGAGCCCCACTTCTTCCACGAAGAGTTGCTCAGGATGTTTGCATATTACTCCACGATTACTGAGGATGAGATTTACTGTAATCTCAACGGGAGGGAGTTCCGCTGGTCTGCAGACTATTTTGCAGCAGAGATTGGGCTATTTCATCATGGCAGAAGAACACCTGTCATGTCTTATCGAAAGGAAGTGATAGCACCAGAGTGCTCTATTTGGCCTGAATGGAGAGAAGGAAACATCTGTTTCCATCCGATTGCTCCCAGTGAATACCTCATGCCTAACTGCAAGTTGTCCTTCGATATAATTAACCAGATGGTTGTCTTCAATCCTCCCCAAGAGTCTAACTTCACGCCTCCTGTCTGGAAGGCAATGATGGTGTTTGAACAACAAGGAGAGGTTGACTGGACAGGGTTCATCTTTGATCGCCTGAGGATGGCCCTTCAAAATCTGCCAGGTGCCACTATTCCTTATGGCATGCAGTTGAGCTGGATGCTGGAGAAGAGTATTCCTTATCTCAAGGATGGTCCTTCAGGTCTGGTTGGAACTGATTACTACCCTTCTCGTCCGATCAACTGGGTACATATCCCTTGATAGATGGTAGTTAACTTTAACAGTTTCTTTTGTATCTGGTATCAGAATGTAAGGATAACTTGTCTCCTTATATCCATCTTTAATGAATGAGCTCTTATTTCCTTGGTGTCTTCAACAAACTATAAACATCGACAAACTCTAATTGACTTAATCACTATCTCAACCATGAATAGTTTGACGATCTAGAATCAATTAATTGTCATCTCCTTCTCTTGAGATTCCATCAAACTCTAGAAGACCTAGTTTGATGCATAGCTCTTTGAAACGAGCCTCAGGTAGCGGTTTGGTAAAGATATCCGCTAGCTGATCTTTAGCTCTAATATATTCCATCGAGACATCTTCCTTTTCAACATGATCTCGGATTAAATGATGACGAATATCAATGTGCATCGTCCTAGAATGTAGAATAGATTCTTTGAGATTGAAACTGCGTTGTTGCTATCGTAGTAGATAGGAACACATCCTTTATCTATTCCATATTCCCTAAGCTGCTGCTTTATCCAAAACACTTGAGCAGAACAGCTGGCTGCTACTACATACTCTTCCTCTGTGGTCGATGTAGCCATGGAATGCTATTTCTTGCTAAACTAGTTGATCAGTTTATGTCCTAAAAACTGACATGTTCCACTTGTGCTCTTTCTGTCAATTTTGCAGCCTTCGAAATCTGAATCAGAGAATCCATTTAACGTGATTTCATCAGTTTTGGGATACCAGATACCTAGAGATTTTGTAATCTTGAGGTATCTTACAACTCTTTTTGCTGCTTCCATATGTGACTTCTTAGGATAAGCCTGAAATCTTGCACATACACCTACGACATAAGATATATCAGGTCGACTGGCAGTTAGATACAGTAGAGACCCAATTATCCTTTTATAAGCTATTTGGTTGATAGGTTCTCCTTCTTCATCGAGAGTCATCTAAGAACTGGTGCTTATAGGAATCCTTAGTGATTTTGTCTTCTCAGGACAAAATTTGTTGATCAAGTCTTCAGTATACTTCATCTGACTTATGAAAATCCCTTCGTCAAACTGATCAACTTACAAACCAAGAATCTGAAATTTATTCTGCATCAGCTGGACAAACTTCTCACACAACTTGGTATTTTTGCTTCCGAAGATGATGTCGTCTACATAGATCTGAACAAGTAGGATGTCCTCTCCATCCTTTATCTTGAATAGTGTTCGATCTATAGCACCCTTTTAAATCCACTTTTGAGAAGAAACAGTGATAGAGTTTCATACCATGCTCTAGGTGCTTGTTTTAATCCATATAAAGCTTTCCTTAGCTTGTAGACTTGATTTCCTTGCTCGAAACCTGGGGATTGTTTGACGTAGACTTCTTCCTTTAATTCGCCACTGAGGAAGGCACTCTTCACATCCATCTGAAGAACTGTGAAGTTGTGGTAGGCTGCATAAGCCAGGAATAGCCGAATAGCTTTGAGTCTGGCAACTGGCGCAAATGTCTCATTGAATTCTATTCTTTCACATTGTGTGTATCCCTTTGCAACTAATCTTGATTTGTTTCGAACAATGGTACCGGCCTCATCTCTTTTATTCTTGAAGACCTACTTGGTACCAATCACAGACTGATTTGTAGGTCGATCCACCAGATACCACACATTTTTGCGAATGAACTCATTTAGTTCTTCCTGCATTACATTTATCCAGTCTGTTCATTGAAGAGCTTCTGTAATCTTCATCGGTTCGATTTGAGATAAGAAGCAAGACATCAGTGTTGTGCCTTGTCTGGTTCGAACAGGATTTCCAATGTCATCGACGATGGCTTCTTTGGGATGATCTCTTAGACAACATTTCTTCTTCACCGGTACGACTTCAGCACGGGCAGCTGGATCTTCAAAAACTGTAGGATGTTCCCCTTGGGATAATTCACTTCTAGATTCTGAACTGTTTCTTCTTATTCTTCAGAAACTCCTTCACCTTCTTTTTCATGAACACCTTCGTCTCCTTGTCCTGGAACTGTATTCTGATCAACATCTGGATTCTGAACAACAATTGGCTTGCCAACTAATTCTACTTGCTTAGCATCTTCAAGGTTGACTTCCTTGGTGTCATCTTTCTTTACTTCTAAGACCGCTTTCTGTGCTTCAGGGGGGTTCTTTTCCACCTGAATCTTCAATGTTTGTGGTCTTTAAGGCCTCAATGATGGCATTTGCATCATCGGCCCTCTTGACTGCTTGCGGTTCAGCCGAGGCAACTGGAGCCTCAGGGATATCATTCATAGATCTAATCAGAGGAACTGTTTGATTATGATCAAGATCACTCTTAGATTCCTCATTGACATCCTTGATCTCATGATTCCCTAGACTCAGTTCTTGAAGTGTCTTGCGCGCTAAGGTAGCTACATAAAAAATAACATGACATGTTATTTCCACAAGCTGGGTTCTCTTGTCGAATACCCTATATCCATTACATGAAGGATGTCCATACCGATGGAACACACCTTCATCCGCCTTTGGGCTGAAGGTATTCAACTTAAACTTCCCATTATTGTAAATATAACATGGAGAACCAAAAGCACGAAGATGAGCTATGGAAGGCTTATGACCATTGTAGATCTCGTAGGGTGTCTTGTGCAGCCGCGTGTTGAATGCACTTCTATTCTTTGAGTAGCAGGCTGTCATCAAGGCTTCTCCCCAAAATCCTTTTCCAAGGTCGGTATCGGCCATCATGGTTCTCACTTCTTTTTTGAGTGTTCTGTTTCTTCGCTCAGCAAGACCATTTTGTCGAGGAGTTCTTGGAGCAGACTTCTCATGACTAATTCCAATTTCAGCACAGAAGTCCATAAGAGGTCTGTTGCAAAATTTTGTCCCGTTGTTTGATCTTATCCTCTTAACTTCCACTCCTTTGTCATTTTGAAGTCGTGTAATCAGTTCTGATAACTGAACTTTGACTTCGTCCTTGGATTTGAGCAGCAACCACCCACGTGTATCTTGAGTAATCATCAACGACCACTAAGCTGTATCTTCTTTTTTCGATTGTGCGTGGGGTGACTGGACCAAATAAATCTATGCAGACCAGTTCCAAGATCCTCTCCATGTTCGCTGTGACTGGTCTGTTCTTAAAGGAGGCTTTCGTCTGTTTACCGAGCTGGCAAGATTTACACACTCCTTCTTTCTGGAACTTCTTCTGTGGTAGTCCTTAAACTAGATTTTGTTTCGCCAGATGTCGGATCGAGTTGAAGTTCAGATGGCTATGTCTCTTGTGCCACAGCCAGTTTATTCCTTCTGAGGAACTTAGTGCTATGAGGCATGTCCCTCTTTCTCCACTGGACCAATCTACAATGTAGAGACCTCCTCTTCTAATTCTTCTGATTATGGTCTTGTGTGTCACTTTGTCTATTATGTGGCATTTTGATTCTTCAAATCTGATAATACAGCCACTCTCACTGAGTTTGCTTATACTAAGAACATTGTGCTTCAGATTGTTGACAAGAGATATGCTCTAAATGATGATTCCATTGTGCTCCACGCATCCTTTTACAATCACTTGTCTTGTGGCTTTGTTCCCAAAACTAACTGATGCTCCTTCATACATCTTAAGGTTCATGATTAGATCCTTTTCTCCTGTCATGTGAGCCGAGTATCCGCTGTCTAAGATCCATGTTCTTGTCTTTTTTCGGGAACTTGGCCTCTGCAACACAGAAAAATTATTTAGGTCCCCGCATCTTTTTGGGTCCTCCAAGGTCAGTCATGTGGATCCAACCTTTTGGTATTGATCACTGCTTTTTCTAACAGATTAATTATAATAACAGTGGCAAATAAATTTGTAAACCCTAAGGTTATCGATCCAGAGGAATTGTTTGGGGAAAATATCCTATGTACTAATTATGATTCTAAAATCTATTATTTGAGTAATTCAAAATTAGATTTTGGTTTTATAAACTAAAGAGAACAATACGAAAAATTAAAGGTTGTGAAATCAGATTCAAGAGGCACAGATTCTAAGGAAGAAGTCTTATTAAGGATAACATGTAGGAATAAATTAAGTTAACAGGTGGAATACTGCAATAATGCTATATTTCCTTGTTTGGCAAATATAACCTAGATTACTAAATAGTGATTATCTCCGCTCGGTCTCAAATACACCAAATTAGTCAATCTGATAAGCAAATCAGTTCAATTCCTACAATCTAGTACATCTGTTTGGATAGTGTAGATGTATCATGCATTCCTCATCCCACTATTAATATTCACCTCTCAGTCCTTCTATCAATAGCTAGACATCTAAATTAATCGTCACCTCTCGGTCCTTGAATTAATCTGGAATTATGAAATAAACACAGGAATCATGAACCCAATTAATTAATCCTAACATGCATCCATAATAATATTCAAACCCTAGAACCCGCTAGGGTTTCTAGCCACTCATCGCAGATAGAAATCCAAAAGAAAACTTATTAAATTGCATAAACATAAGGAACTTACTAGAAAATAAAAGGGTTTCTTGTTTCCCAAGTCTCCAAACTCTAAAAACTAAATTGCAGAATGAAAATATGAAAATAGAACTGAAAAATATGAATAGGGATGTCTAATAATCGAATTTAAGGAGGTATTTATAGAGGGGAAGTTGTATCCTATCAAATCTAGGGCTAAAGATATGATATATCTCGAATTTGACAGGATTTCCGCGCCAGACTTGCGTCGAATGACGCCAAGTAAGCGTTAATCGACGGCGCTTTTTTTTCTCCGGCGTCCTCCTACGCGGTCTCACGGTTTTGGCCATAACTTCCTCTCCCAAACTCCGATTAACCCGATTCTAGTTGCGTGGGAAAGCTAACTCAAAGCTCTATCCATTGACATGCTCCAATAGCTCGAATTCCTTGTTTGGAGAAATCCTTCACTTCTACTCTTGCACGTCACTGCTTTCGGAACGGTTTTTCGGTGATTTTGGCCTAAAAACTGTGAAAACACACCATAACCCGCATAACACCACCAAATATCGACTCATGCACATAATATATGTATAAAATCAATAAAACTACATAAAATTGTAGAGAATAATATGGATAAGCGAGTTAAATAATGAGCTTATCAAACCCCCCCAAACTTGAACGTTTGATTGTCCTCAATCAATAGGAAAGAAAGAAATCAAAAGATGATGTAGTATAAGTGCAATGCCTCACAAGATTCATCACAGTCAAGAATCAAAAATCTACTACACACAAGCAATTCGAAAGAGACAGAAATCCATCAATTGTGGAAGAACTCACGGGAAGTGTATCGCTCAACGCTCAAGTGTTTAAGATATAGATGAAAGCACTCAACAACATGTATGAAGAAATTTCTACCATAAGCTTGCAAATTCTCTAATATCTCCACTGCTAGAATGTGCACACAAATCTAGGATCAAAAAGGACTTTCAATAGGTTGTAATGTAGGCTTTTTGTGAAAGGTAGGGAAATATGGCCAAGTGACCAAAAATAAATTGAGTTAATTACTCTCAATAAATCTAAAACCACCATCTATGAACATCTACCCTTCTCCTCAAATATATCAACGACACACAACTTTTTCTAGCTCATTTTGAATTCATTCATCTTTTCACCACTAATTTATAATTTCTGATCTCCATCTCACTTTCAATCAACCCCATATACCACAACTCAAGACATGAGCGAAACTAATACTTCTTTTTAATCTCATAGACAAGGAAAGAAAAATTTTGTATAGGCTCAAAAGTGGCTAACTATGGAAAATTTAATGTGAAGGGACAGTGTTTAGGGAATTGGGCTATCAAAGATGGCCTAAGATCATCTCCTAAACTTGTGCACATTATGCAGTCACACAGAAAATAGGAGAGTTCTAGAGAAATGAAAACACACATGTGAATCTCACATCAAACGAAATAAGGCTCAAGATCTCACACAAGGGTTTAAAATTTTTCTTCCACAGTTAATTTCAAATCAGCTCAATCATCATCCAAGTGTAAGTGTCAAATCAATCCTGTCATGCGGCATTCACAATCAATTCAAACTTAGCCCTCAATCAATTCTAATCTCACAATCTCATTCGGGTTATATAAAAACTCAAAAATTTTCCCCACAAAATAGCATAAAACTAAAAGTTAGGGCCAAATAAGATTAAATACGAAAAACAGAATAAAAGATAGAATGTTCCATCTCTTGTCCACACCCCCCAAACTTATTTCCAACTCAAAGAGTGGAACAAGTTTGAAAATCGGATAAAAGAAGGAACGATACCTGGTAGTTGATCTCAAACATCAACTTTTTATCCTCCCGGGATCTTCAAACTTCGCACGACGTGAATTTGAGGATGTTAGCACTTCGCGTCGATCGACATTGGATGGCATCGATCGATGGGAAGCCTTCTTTTGAACCTCTCTCGGATCAAGTGCATTCTGCCAACTGTCTACTCGGTGTCGATCGACGCAGCCTAGCATCGGCTGCGTCTATCGACGTCGAGCCGTACCCTAATTTTTTTTTACTGCAAAACACTGTTAGTGCAGAAATAATAGAAATTCAAAATAAAATAATAAACACAAATTGAAAAGAAATAACGGAAAAGGTTGGGTTACCTCCCAACAAGTGCTTGATTTAACGTCGCAGCTCGACGATACCTCAACTCACTGCCAGGGAGGTCGGGTCCAGACTCACCGACCATGGGCATCCACCATGTAGACTTTCCGGTCTTTGACGATGGTGGTGAGATCAGAAAAAGGTGGCATAGTTGACACTCTCGCTCCTCCGCTTCCTCGCTCCCACTCAATGGCAGCTTTTTCCTCCTCCTCGGATTCATCTCTTTCTTCAGTAGTGGAGATCCGGTTGCACTCTGCTTTCTTCTAGCTCTTGTCGATCACAAAAGTGATCTTCTCGTCATTTGCTCGGAGTGTGATCTCACTGCCTCGACAGTCAATGAGAGCGGTGCTAGTATCGAGAAACTCACGCCTCAAGATCATGGGCATGTTCTCATCTTCCTTCATCTCGTGCACCACAAAATCTGCAGGAAAAATGAGATGGCCCACGCGAATGAGCACATCCTCTAGTATACCTTTTGGGCGGGACACAGATCGGTCCGCCATCTGTAGGGTGATCGTCGTGGGCCTCATCTCTCCGATGTTGAGACGCTTGTAGATGGAGTAGGGCATCAGGTTGATACTGGCCCCAGTATCGCATAGTACTCTCTCGAACGTGTGTCCTCCAATCTCAACCGGAATAGAGAAGCATCCAGGATTGCTTCTCTTGATGGGCACCTGCTTTTGAAGTAGCAGGCTGCACTGCTCGTGGATCTTCACCGTCTCATTCTCCACGAACTGCTTCTTTCCACTCATCAATTTCCGGAGATACTTTATGTACCCCAGGATCTCCTTTAGTGCTTCGATCAGCGGGATGTTGATGTTGAGCTTCTTCAAATTCTCCACGAATCTGGAGAGCTTCGAGTCCTCCTTCTGCTTCGCGAACCGCTGAGGGAACGGCAGAGGAGGGGGTGGATCTTCACACTGCTGCAACTTTTGTACCTGGAGTAGACTTCTGCGTCGATCGACGCGGGGCGGCGTCGATCGACGGGGTTCTTTCTTCGGCGTTGATCGATGTGGAAGGAGCGTCGATCGACGTTGACTCCTCTCCTGCAAAGTCTTGCTCTTTCTCGCCTCCACAGTCTTTCACGGCCATCTCGGGACCCTTGTAGCTCATCCCAGATCTCAGAGTAATGGCATTCACTGACTTCTCCTTTGCCGGGTTCATCTCTGTTGTGCTTGGAAGCTATCCCGGCTTATGCTGCTTGCTGAGAGTAGCGGCAATTTGGCTCAGTTGGGTGTCCATCATCTACAGATATTTCGTCATCAGCTGCATGTGGTTGGCCATCCCCTTCACTTCGGTATCTACTTTCCCAAACCGATTATCTGAGCTCTTGATGAATTTCTCGAGCGTCTCTTCCAGCACAAATTTCTTTCTTTCCATAATCTCTCCTCCAGTACCTACATCAAAACCGGGTGGAGGGTGCTCTGCTGCAGAGGGGTTAGAATATGAAAAAGCAGGGTGAATTCTCCCATGGTTGTAGTGGTACCCCTGATTACCTCCTCGGTAATTATTCTGATAACCACCTCCGAGATAATTTACTTCTGCTTCGGTAGTTCTGGATGAACTGCTCACCCCCCTCAATTGATGTAGTCAGCCTCCACGGGTACTATGGCCATGTTTGGCTCTGCTGTAGTGGCAGTTGTGGCTTCTGCTGCTTCCAATTTTGCAATATCTTCTCGGAGCTTATTCACTTCAGCAACCACGTCCAACTCTGGCTTTGTCTCGACTGCTTTGACTGGTAGTAACTGCCTCTCGATCAGCCACTGATGGCTATTCAGAGCCATATCTGCCAGAAGTGTCATTCCATCGGCTCCACTCTTCTTCATTAGGATTCCACCAGCAGATGCATCAACCAACTCTTTCATGAGTGGGCTCAGACCTTCGTAGAAATGACAGACCTACATCTCCAAATCGATCCCATGCCCAGGACAGAGTCGCAAGAGCTCCTTATACCTTTTCCAAGCCTCATGTAGTGATTCATCATACATCTATTTTAATGTAGTGATAGCAGCTTTCCTCTTCAGCAGCAGGCTCGGCGGGAAGTAGTTGGTGAGGAATTCTGCTCGAAGCTCCTCCCATGTCCCAATCTGACTCTTGTCTAGTCCAGCATACCAAGACCTCGCCTCATCTCTCAGTGAGAACGCGAAGAGTTTCATTCTGATGACGTCTTGGGGAACTCCATTTTGCTTTACAGTGTCGCACACCTCTATGAACAGATTGAGGTGGGCATATGGATCTTCAATGGCTCTCCCCCCAAACTGGTTCTGCTGCACCATTTGGATCAGACCTGTGCGTAGCTCAAAGTTGTTGTGTTGACGCCAACTCTGAATCCGACCTCTTCTTGCTGTGGAAGAAATCGGTCCAAGATGGACCTCTGTGGCACCACTATCTGCCTGCCATTCAGTTCCACCAGTCTCGCGGCTTGTTCGGCTTGATTAGCCTGGGATGCTTGAAGTTGTGCTCTCAGCTGTTGTACCTAATTTACAAATTGCCTCTGCTCCTCAGGAGTCATATTTTGCAGAGGTGTTTCAGGATTCTCTGCCATCTCTCGTTGTTTGTCTTTTCCATTCTTTCTGATTTTCCTGCAGGTTGCTTCAATTTCAGGGACAAAAGCCTCGAGTGTTTTTCCTTTGGCTCGCGTGTTCATGCACCTGCGCATAAAAAAAAGTAGAAATCAGTCGGCATCGATCGACGTGAATACCACGTCGATCGATGCAAGAGATCGATTGGCGTCGATCGACGCCAACCTTGCGTCGATCGACGCTTGACGCGGATAAGAAAACTCACACACGCACACTTACAAAAAAATAAAACTCAATCAAACAAATCTTAGAACGAACCAGTAACAAGATAAAATCTAACAATTCCCCGGCAACGGCGCCAATTTGATCACTGCTTTTTCTAACAGATTAATTATAATAACAGTGGCAAATAAATTTATAAACCCTAAGGTTATCGATCCAGGGGAATTGTGTGGGGAAAATATCCTATGTACTAATTATGATTCTAAAATCTATTGTTTGAGAAATTCAAAATTAGATTTTGGTTTTATAAACTAAAGAGAACAATACGAAAAATTAAAGGTTGTGAAATCAGATTAAAGAGGCACATATTCTAGGGAAGAAGTCTTATTATGGATAACATGTAGGAATCAATTAATTTAACAGGTGGAATACTGCAATAATGCTATATTTCCTTGTTTGGCAAATATAACCTAGATTACTAATATTCAAACCCTAGAACCCGCTAGGGTTTCTAGCCACTCATCGCAGATAGAAATCCAAAAGAACACTTATTAAATTGCATAAACATAAAGAACTTACTAGAAAATAAAAGGGTTTCTTGTTTCCCAAGTCTCCAAACTCTAAAAACTAAATTGCAGAATGAAAATATGAAAATAGAACTGAAAAATATGAATAGGGATGTCTAATAATCGAATTTAAGGAGGTATTTATAGAGGGGAAGGTGTATCCTATCAAATCTAGGGCTAAAGATATGATATATCTCGAATTTGAGAGGATTTCCGCGCCAGACTTGCGTCGATCGACGCCAAGCAAGCGTTGATCGACGGCGCTTTTTTTTCTTCGGCGTCCTCCTGCGCAGTCTCACGGTTTTGGCCATAACTTCTTCTCCCGAACTCCGACTAACCCGATTCCAGTTGCCTTGGAAAGCTAACTCAAAGATATATCCATTGACATGCTCCAATAGCCCGAATTCCTTGTGTGGAGAAATCCTTCACTACTACTCTTGCACGTCACTGCTTTCGGAACGGTTTTCCGGTGATTTTGGCCTAAAAACTGTGAAAACACACCATAACCCGCATAACACCACCAAATATCGACTCATGCACATAATATATGTGTAAATTAGATAAAACTACATAAAATAGTAGAGAATAATATGGATAAGCGAGTAAAATAATGAGCTTATCAGTATCCACACTTGTTTCACTCTTACAGTTCGTGAAACAAAATCACTTTTCTGTGATTTATCTACCTTTCTTATAGGGAGGTGTGTGTTGTTTGAATACATGTCAAGTGAAATTTTGGTGTGTGAACTATTCCTGAAACGACTGTTGAGGAATGAGTCTCGAGAAACTGTTCTTGGGTGTGCAACCATCACAGTCCTTTGAGAGTATAGTTGTCTCGACTCAGGCCTCGAATAGGTGTTCCCCTTATTCGAATGACAGTTATGATAGAACTGTGGTCTATCATGACTTCTCGGATTTCTATCCGGTTGTCGAACAAACTTCATTGCCACGTTTACATGTTGCTTAGTCGTTCTTGATGGTAAAACTGGATTCCTTGCATATGGAACACTATGCTTGTCCAATTTTGAGGAAGAGTCATTTCTCCTCTCAACAGTTGGTTTAGGCAGTTTTTGAACTGTGTCATCATACTGTCGAGGTGCCAATTTTGGGTCAGTTTTTTACCAGCATCTGGTCTGGACACTTTTCTTTACTGGTTCTTTGAGAATGTCATTTCCTTTTCCAACCATATGACCTGGACTAAGATTGGTTTTGATAGAGGGCAAGGGTGTTTTCTTAGTCCTAGATGTGAATGCATGCTTGTTAATAGATGTTTCATATTGAGATTCTGAAAAACAATTCCTCGTTTATCAAAATATTGTTTTTGAACATTCAAAATTTCATCTAATTTCTTAGAGCTCATTTTGAAAGAACATTCGCATTTGACAGGTTTGGTTTTCTTCAAGGAATCACATTCTTTTGAAATATTTTCAAAATTTTTAAGAAGATTTGAATGTTCCTCCTTGAGTTTTTCTCGTTCCTCACTGATTGACCTCGTTCTTTTGATTTCATTGGTCAAAACTGAAATTTCTGATTTCAGTGAGACATTTTCACTAATCACTTTATCTTTAATTTCATGAAAATTTTCAAATTCTTTGATAATATTTTTGAAGTGATGTCATCTGAGCTTGATTGACATGGTTCAGAATTATCATCAAAGCAAATACATGTATTAGATGAAGGCAGATTAGTTGTTACCAGAATTTCGTTGTTTGAAGCGCTTTCTTCTTCATCATCGGTAACGTCTCCATCAATTGTTGCCATGAAGGCAAGGAATACTTCCTTGTCTCTTTCATCCTCAGACGTGTAGTATCCATCATCATGGTCCAGTACGTCTGGCACTTCGGTTCTTGTAAGCATTGCTTGGGCAACAACTTTTGATGTTTTTTTTCTCGAACACCTTCTGCATTCTATCTCTCTCCTCCTGAGAGACTAGAAGGCATTCACACTTCAGATGATCTTGAGAGTTGCATTCGTAGCATGTGCGTAGCTCTCTCTTCGTGAACCTTTGCTCACTGGATTGTGCTTCCTTTTCCTTTCCTTTTGCCTTCTCGAGAAGCATGGTCAAGTTCTTCAGTTGTTCCTCCAGTTTGGCAACTGACAGTTCAGTTTCCTTCTTCTGAACTGTGTTGGAGGTGTCCTTCACTGGTGAAGATTGATGAACAGTTTTCTCAAAGTAAACTGGCCATTTTGAACGCCTTTGGAAGTCTCTCTTTACGAAGAATGCCGCATCACTATCAGTTGTTGAATTTGGGGTTCGAACAGCTTCATTTCTGTTCACCATCTAAATGTCCCATTCATGGACTTGAAGTTCAGCGAACAGTTCTTTGGTGGTCATTTTGGAGAGATCCATGGTCTTCAAACTAGTGGTTTTAACAAACCAATCTTCCTTCGAAAGTCTCGAAATAATTTTGGCATTCATATTTGCCACTAATTCTTCTCTTCCTAGGTTCTTCATTTCACCAACGATGGCATTAAACCTTGCTTCTATCAATTTGATTATCTCGCCAGGTAGCATCTGGAAGGATTCATACTTCTCCACAACGACCTACTTCTTGTTGCGCTTCATCGCTTCTGTTTCTTTAGTGAGATCGTCGATCCAATCCCAAAGTTCGTTGGCCGAGTTGGTCTCAACGGTTGCGTCGTGGAGGGAATCTGGGAGGGATTGTATGATCATCTCCTGTGCAATGAAATTGACCTGATGACATTTCTTGTCCTCAAATGTTCAGTCCTCCATTGGCTTGTATATGTACTCAACACCGCCTGCATCTTCTCCTGCCGCAAGGAGAACATTAGGCATCTCAATCTTCAGAGGTCCATTTTTCAGAACTTCATCCATCTCTGGATGTTGAGCTCTTAGATGAATGAGACACTTCTTCTTCCATACTTCAAACTTCTCTGGGTTGTACTTGGGAAGGCTAGGATAAGTCATCATTTTCTTAAAATAATCTGCTCGCTAAACACACTAGACAAATAGTTAGAGTGTAAGAAAGTACGAATCCGGTCTTAAGCGACTCAAAACAGGACAGTCTAGAAAGACCGACCTGCTCTGATACCACTTGTTGGTCCCAGATCAGAGTACGTGTAATGTGCAGCGGAAGTATTAATACAGTTAAATACACTCTAATTATGAGCAGTTCAGTTTCTAATTAACACAATTTTTGCTTAGCAGTTTTAGAAACACAGTTTATGTTAGCCAACAGATTAGGTTAATAGTTTTACAGGTACAAGCAGTTAATAGTTTATACACTTCAACACTTACAGGATAAGAGTTGAAGGTTTCAAGATATAATTGTAAAGTGTAAAGTGCGTAAAGTAAGTAAAGCAGTAAACGACACAAGATATTTATAGTGATTCGGAGCCTTAAGTCCTACGTCCACTCTTCGAATATCTGATCAGATAATTCACTAAGTTATGAAGATACAATCCTCACGATCTATATCCAGTTGCTGTAGAAACCTCCGTCCATAGCACAATATATCACTCGCCCAGGCAGTTGTACTTCACTCCTTCATCAGTCCGTCGAAGGCTCTGCGTCTTCTCTGTGGACCGGCTCGAAGTTGGACTGAGGACAAACCTCCCTTTTTTTTCTTCGGTAGGTTGGATGGTTGTCTTCTTCCCAGAACGTACACAGTTTGGCAGTTGCCCATAATAATCTTCTCTTCCTTTGTAAGAGCAGGTTGTTGTGTTCTTAATCGAAATGTAAGAACACCAAGAAAGTAGATTCCGTCAGCTGACTTAATCCTCGTGTAGCCAAGGTCACACAGTGAATCTCGAAGGACTCTTCGAGCAGTAAATGCCTCGTGTTCAATAAATGAACCACGAAGTTAATGCCTTTTTGCTTGAGAACGTTAAATGCTTTGAGAGCTAATTTCTGCAGATAGGCAAGAATAAATGTGTCGAGATTCAAAGATGCAAAGGTTTTTTTGTCTCTGTTGTTCCTGCTAATTATAGGTGGGAAACCAGAAAATAGTCGATAGAGACATTGAGAAGAATGTCCAATCATAGTCCATCCTTCTCTGAAAAAGTTACTTGCCTTTCTGCTTTTTCTGCTACAACGTCCTAATTTTCTAAGCAATTAGTTCTTGTTGTGTCAGACGCCGAATAACATTGTACGCCAGTTGCAGCTGAGTATTTGTTTGTCTTTTATCATTGACTTCCTTGAACTTCTCCTGCGACTTGTTCGACATCTTGCTATGTACGCATTCCTAGATGCGAAACTGTCTTGGTCTGAAACTGTGAACGCCTCTCAAAAGTTTCTATGTGAAGACTATGTCCACAGTTTTCGTGAGTATCTAACTCTTGACTGGACAACCTGTCTGCGCAATTTTTGTGACCTTTGCTCTGTTCTGCTTATCTTCGTCTTGTATGTTCGACAGTTGTCTCGTCTGAATGGCATCTTCTTCAAAACAGTTCCAAAGTTTTGATGGTTTCCTTCTTCCTAGACTATTACAACTCGATCATCCTATACGAGGATTACATGAGGTAATAACTCTAAGGCCTAGACTTTGGTATATAGTTTTGACACATCAAAACATCAAATTAAGGTGGCATTTCTACATCAATACCTAACAATTTCACCCTTTTTGATGTTGTCAAAACCATACCTCTAAGTCTATCTAAGTCGACGAGAAGATGTAGTTGATCTGAGTTTATAAATTTTTTCTATCTAACACTGCTCAGAACTGTGCTTCTTCTCCACTCGACCTACTCTAAATGATCTCCCCCCTTAATGGGATAATAATTCTTGATTAAAATCAATCAGTTTAGAGCGATAAGAGAAGAAGGATTGCTGATCACACTGGAAAATGTGAATTCAGCCAATCAAGAATCAAGGTAAGAGACAATGAGCAGTTGTCTTCAAACCAACAGTTTTTCACTTTTCACTAGATATGATCGATTACAAGTACATGAATAGTTTTAAACTGCAGTAATAAAAGACATCCAAAATGCAAACAAAACAAAATAAATTCATGATCTTTGTGTTCGGATTATATACTAAAAGCATATATGATTAAGTGTTTTGCTACAACAATGCTCGCTGTCTGATGAAACAAACATACAACGAACCATAATATCATATTATCTCGCCTATAGGGATGATCATATGGTGTGTAGGAGATCACAGAGGATCATATGAGTCGTTTGACCTAGCGAGATATAAACAGTATCACAGCTGAGACAGTCCCTGGATAGGCTGTCGGTCTAAGCTGCGGCACATCGGTTCATAAGTGGGCTTATCCTAGATACTTGATGTGTCGGTACATGGTTATGTATTGATGGGATCAACAGTGTGATGTGCCATTCTCATTGACATATGAATGAGCCAGATCCCTAACATACTTCCTATGATCTTAAACATATCTGAAGGATAAGGGGTACACACAGATTGACCACACTTTGATTTACCATGGTGGCGAGTCTTAAATGTACTATATTACTCGTATTTTGGGTGTTGGCAATTTGTGTGTACCCTGCTTAGGCTGGACCTTTAGGTAAGCATATCCATTTCAGGATGGTGACATTCCCTGAGTAGCTCACAAGGTTCATTATGCTAAACCCTGCAGGTTGAATTATTTAATTCAGGCATAAGTGAAAAAGAGTGAGTGGTATTACTCAGGAAATAAGAGATTAATTAATTATGGCTGATTGTCAAAAGCCAAATTAATTAATGAATGTCTAAAACCTTAAATATGTTGATCATGTTAGTTTGGTGCAACCCGTTCCTAATAACGTGGTAATAAATAGGCGAGTCAGCATTGTTACCGTGGTGAAGGTTAAAACAATGTTTTCTTAATTAATTATGTTCTGGGTTGGTCTGGCCCATTAGGGTTAGAGTTTCTCAAAACCCTAACACTATAAAAAGGCCTTCTCTCTATCAGATCAAGTGTCATTAGGGTTTTCAGTATATTGAAAATATAGAGAGAGATGGCGACGGCGATCCGGAAGGGAGGAACTGATCGATTCCTCCAGATCTCGGATTCAACTTGGTAGATAATCATCACCAGATTTCCAAGGAGCAAGGGAACAGATCAGAAGATCAGATCTGTAGGAACAACTGTTCATCTTCGGCATTCAGATTCAGATCCAGATCTATTTCATCGTTATTGGCTCCGATCTAGATCTGTAGATCAAACGGTGAAATCAGGTATTCTCTAAATCCATCATCTGCAATTAATTTTGTAGGAGCATGCATAGGATCGCATGGTTTATTTAATTGAAATTTGTTCCTGGTATTCTAAGAACGATCTTTGGCAAGAATTTAATTAATGGCAACTCATGTTGTCCATCGTAGACTCAAACCCTACAATTGGTATCAGAGCCAAGTTCGTATTCTTAGGCTCTATCTTGGATAAATTGAAATTAAATAAATATGTATGTTCATGGATGGATTTAAATTGTCGTGGATGTTTTTGTTCTCGTGGCCTTCTCGTTTTTGGATCTGTTTTTCACCACAAGAAAATCCGTGGTTAGATTTGATAGGAAATCATGTAATAGATCTAGATCTATTTTTTTGTATTTTCTTTTTATTCAAATCTGTAAAAATTTGAGAATCTAGATTCGGAAAGAGGAACGAGAAAAGGAGGACGAAGAACAGACATGGAGGAATGCTTCAGCCCCTCCACCACCATGATTCGCCCGCCGGCGGCGGCAGCGGCGACGGGTGGCGGCGACAGGCGAGGATGCCTGCGGCTGGGCAGCGCGCAGTTTTCTTCGCTGCTGCGCACGATTCCGGTGCAGCTCCCAGGTCCTGCAGGCCGCGCGCCTCCTGCGCACGGTGGTGCAAGCTGGACGACACGGTGGTCGCGGCACACGCGGCGCAAGCAGGTGGCAGGGGCTTCTCCTCGCGGCTGGGCTGCGCCTGCTTCTCCTTCCCGTTGCATCTTGATGCAGACAACCGCCGGTGCTGCGTGTGGGTTGTGGCCTATGTGACGGCAACGGGGAGCGTGGGTCTGCAAGCAGCGACGATGGAAGTCGTGCACGGAGCTGCTGCTACTTCTCATGCTTGTAGACATTGACGGGGGTGAATGGAGGAGGTTGTGCGTGCTAGCAGCGGGTGATGCAGGCGACGACTGGGCTGGGCGCACAGCCGCAGGCGGCGGCCGGAAACGGCACCGGCGGTTGGGGCTGCTAGGGTGGCGGCTGCAAGGCTGCGGCTAGGGTTTGCAAACACTAGGGTTTTGCTCACCCGGGCTGTAGCTCGGACTTGTTGGCCCGGAGGCGGCCCATAGTTTGGAAATTAGGGTTTGGTTCTTATTTTGGGCCAGAAACCCTAATTCAAAGCCCAGTTGCAGTTAAAGCAGTTCAAATCAGATTTCAAGACAAACGGAGGCCCAGTTTAAAGATCTGTATTGCAATTAAATCTTGTAATAGTTAGATTTAATTATTTTTCAGTTGTAATTGCATCTGAGGGGCTATGAGGATTTATTTGTTTATTTATTTATTCTCGCAATGATGTGATTTATTATGTGCGCACTAGTAAATAATATGAAAGCATGATCATTTGCTTTAATTATTTACAGTTTAAGCATGTTGCAATTTTAAATTATCAAGCATGCTTTATGTGATTTATTTTATGTTTTAAATTGTGTCTATAAATTCCTGGGTCATATTAATTTATGATGGAATTTTAGATTAGACATAATTTATGGTACATAAAATAATGTGTGCGCATGAAACCTTTAGAATTAAAAATACTAAGCTGGATTTTGGTTCTTTTCTAACCAAGATCATTAGACCTCCACAAATACGACTTCTCATTGGAAGTGGGGCATCTCGAAGCGTAAACGTCTGATGGGGCAGCTTGCATTAGGGGTCCCTCACCAGTTCCAATGCGATGAGGTTTCCAAATAAAACACTTATTTTAAGATGAGAAGTGGTAGCCTCTGAGCAAACGTCTGCTGGGGCAGCTTGCATTGAGACAACTTTCACTCATCTCTAAAATTAATCTAAGTGGGATAACTAAGGATGTTAAGGGCAGGACGCATGGGTCCAGTACGTATGTCGAATCGCCTTTTAATGTCCTGAGTTAGGCTTGTGGTTATTTTGGCTTAGATGTTGCCTGGAGTATAACTCTTTTGAGATGTCCCTGCTCCGGATAGGTGAACATCGTCTTGAGATCTCCAATATTAATTTCTTCTGCTTAAGATACCTGGCATGTTAAGAAATTAAAGGACCTATTTTTGTCTGGTTGAGAGTTTGCTGTAAACGTCTGCTTGGGCAGCTTGCAGTAAATTAGCTTGGGCAATTGGAGGAAGCAAATTGCATTGTTTTATCTAAAGGTTCTATGCTTATTTGTTTCAATTGTTCGTAGTATGTGCTTACTTTAATTCGCTTATTTTTTTCAGATATGTCTATTATTGCATCGTTTATCAATTCAATCGTACACAATTCCTTGACTGGTCCGAATTTTCCTGGATGGAAAAGTGACATTGTCAAGCTCTTGAATTCATTTGGACATTTGTTTGTTCTGCAAACTCCCTGTCCAAGTTTGCCGACTGATACATCTTCCGATGAGAAGCGTGCACAATATCACATGTGGATGTGGTCGAATGGCATGGCCAGATAGTATATCTTGGCTGGTATGTCAGATGCACTGCGTCCTCGTTATAGTGATGTATGGTTTGCGTGTGACATTATGCGACGTCTTGACGTAGCATATGGCGGACTAGATGGACATGCTAGATCCAGTCTTATCAAGCATATTGTAAGACAGAAAATGGGTCAGAACTGTTCGGTACGTGAACATGTGGAATCACTTATCCAGCTCATAGATGAGTACACATTAATGGGTGGTCAAATTGACAATGATGTTAAAATTGACTTGATACTCAACACGTTACCGAAGTCATTTGATGACCTCAAAATTTCTGTTGAGAAAAACAAGAGTGAGTATATTGTTCACAGTCTGCTCAAGAATCTTGTATCAACAGAAGCTTCTTCAGTCTTTTCTGTGAGTCACTCTAATTCGCTTATGAGTCAAAAGAGTGATGTAAAAGAAAAAGAGAATGAAGGAAGCAGTGGGAGTAGTCTTGCCTTATCAGTTCATTCCAGATCTCTTGCTAAAAGTTCTTCTAAATCGTGTCGTATTGACATGAAGAAGAAGAATAGTAAAGGAGAGAACAAAGGAAAGAAAGATAACAAGAATGACAAATGTTTCAAGTGTGGCAGGAAGGGTCACTGGAAAGTATATTGTCCAAGTTTGATAACTAAGGGACAAGGTACGTCATCTTTTGCATTGCTTGTTGAAACATGTTTAGTATCGGTTTTCTACTCCTTAGTGGGTAGTGGTAACTGAGGTCACTAATCGTGTTTGCTACACTTTGCAGGGAATCAAGCTTAAGGCTTGAAGATGGCGGGATTACCATCTCCAAGATTGATGCTGCAAGTTGCTACTTCAGTTGATGGAGATTTTACTTTGAGTTTATGTTAAAAAAACTATGTTTTAATTCAAGTTTCTGAAGAGATGTTGTTTTGGTTTTGATAAACATATCTTTCATCTATTGTAATGGATTATCAATTATTCGATAGAGTTTATCTATCATGAATGAATAACAGTGTTTTCTATTATGGATGATTGTCTCTTCATTACTTGATTACATAAACTGTCAGTGTTCTAAGGTATAATTTAAAGAATCTCTACAGAGATAGGTTACATCTGTCTAAGTAGTTTTAAGTAATTCATGGAATTATTCAATCCAGGTATTCCTAAGAATGGTACTTATGACAACTACTTAAAGGTATAAGATGGTTACCAGGCCTTTTAATAGGCGATTGTATCTCTATAGGTTATTTCGTGTTTGCTCTAGTTTGCTGGTTTGAGTCTACTTCCGCAGTTGCCTTAACAGGCAATGATACTGTATTCATTTAAGATTTGGATATGTTTATCTAGTTCACTACAAGTCTTAGTCTCTTGCTTTAATCAAGAGCGTTCAAGACTAAGGTAGAGAATAAGTTAAACAAGACCGTAAAAACATTATGGTATATCTTAAGTGATGGGGTTTTACAGTATTTGGCAGAGGAAAGGGATTGCATCCCAGTTAACGACACCTATTATCCCTCAATTGGGATAGTATAGGTAAAACAAAATAAGATTCTTTAAAAGTTTACAAGTTATGCCAACTTTGCCCAATTTTCATTTTTGGGAAGAGCGCCAAAAGCAGTTGTGTGTTTGCTTAATCTAGTGTCTTCTAAATCAGTTTCAAATACTCTAACAGACCTTGACTCTGTTAAAAGGGCAATGATGGGTAATTTGGCTGTTACGCTGATATAGGAAACTGATTGGTTGGAAGAAAGGTTTAAGCCAGTACTGCTTTGTGGGCTATTCCAGGTAAACGGAAAGGATGGTTGCTTTGTATATCCTAGATACAAGAAAGTTGTATAGGATGAAACCATGAATCCGAATGTGAGATTGTTCTCTAACGTTTTAGAGAAGACAATTCAAATCCATCAGGAAATACCCTGTGGCATATTGAGCATACCTTGGAAGGTATGGTACCAATTGCACGGTCACCTGTGTAAGGTGGTAAACCACAAATTAATGCACCATTAACTGACAACGTAAAAGGAGCATCGTTGCAGTGGGAGGTTGCCTTAATAGGCTTAATGGTACGAGTTCGTGGAAACAATCTCTTGACTTGTTCCCAACTAAACGAACAACATCGTACTTATCCCTTAAGGCGCAACGAAGCTGTTAAGACAAATGATGCACTTAAATGACGTCAAGTCATGGATTCAGAAATGAATCAGTAAATGTTATGGTCGTGTATCAGGATCAGTGATTGCCAAATATCTTACCAGCTATAAGTAACTGATATATACAAGGAAAGAAATGCTCGAATGGTAACCTAGTATGTTTTCGATGGTCTAGGTTAGTGAGTAAAGTATGTTTCAGAACAAGACTTTCTCACTGGTTGCAACTGTTAAACCCATTCGAATTCTTTTAACCATAACGGCACATATGAATCTAAATATCTGGAAGATATATGATGTCATCCGTGTTTTATAAACGGGAATCTTGATAAAAGGTAACGAAATCTGTAGGCAACAACCAGATAAATTATGTGCAGTGAAAAACATCATGTCTGGAAGCCAAGGAAGTTCAGGTATGAACTTAAAGGTGCTTCAAAGTCATGAAACAGACATTTCAATATTGTCTATCGAGAATGAGAGTTTCATGTACCAGTTATGTGTCAGCGGAAGCGTGGTTTTCCTTGCACATTATGCAGATAGTATTTTCACATTCGGAAACCGTGTGGGGATATTGCCAAGCATAAAGGATGGTTATCCGAACAGTATCAGAAGTAGGACTTATGAGATTTTGGAACATCTTTTGAATTAAAGTCTTGTGATATCACAAGAAAAGGATGTTCAGGTATCTCAAGTCGCTTAAATTGATTCTGTGGTGAATCGTTCATAGCAAGAAAGATTGTTGTCTTTCCATAGTGTAAATGAATGAAGTTAGATATCTGTAATGCTATAAGCATGTTAAACAGATATTAGTTCAACTCTGGATAGGCCCATTGGTTAATGAATGAGCCTTGTGAGTTGAATGGCATCGGATATCCAGGAGGATCATAAGAAAAGGAAATCGACCTCTAACTGTGTGTTGGCCTTGGAGGAGGAGTTATAGGAGTCTAACACAGAAGTGTGCTACGGATTCCGGTATGAAGGCTGAGCTTTTGACAGCTTGCTTCGCAAGAAGTAGTATAACTCCGGTGTTATCCTCTAGAGGTGTGTGTTCTGAGATTGCCTAATAAAATCACATGGAATTGTGATCATGTTGGTGCAATGACAAACTCAAGGGAACCAAAGACTCACAAGGTGGTGAAACACATAGGATGTGTAGAATCACATCATACGAGAAATCGTGACAAGAGGTAACGTGAATGCAGTGGGAATGATTGACAGTATAGAGACACTTAACACTTTGATAAAGCAATGGTATTATGCTTTAAGTATAAGTGGGAGATTGTTGCGATTATATACTGAAAGCATATATGATTAAGTGTTTTGTACACTGGTCTTCATATATGTTGCTACAACAATGCTCGCTGTCTGATGAAACAAACATACAACGAACCATAATATCCTATTATCTCGCCTATAGGGATGATCATATGGTGTGTAGGAGATCACAGAGGATCATATGAGTCATTTGACCTAGCGAGATATAAACAGTATCACAGCTGAGACAGTCCCTGGATAGGTTGTCGGTCTAAGCTGCGGTACATAGGTTCATAAGTGGGCTTATCCTAGCTACTTGATGTGTCGGTACATGGTTATGTATTGATGAGATCAACAGTGGGATGTGCCATTCTCATTGACATATGATTGAGCCAGATCCCTAACATACTTCCTATGATCTTAAACCTAACTGAAGGATAAGGGGCACACACAGATTGACCACACATTGATTTACCATGGTGGCGAGTCTTAAATGTACTCTAATACTCGTATTTTGGGTGTTGGCAATTTGTGTGTGGCCTGCTTAGGTTGGACGTTTAGGTAAGCATATCCGTTTCAGGATGGTGACATTCCCTGAGTAGCTCACAAGGTTCATTATGTTAAACCCTGCAGGTAGAATTATTTAATTCAGGCATAAGTGAAAAGGAGTGAGTGGTATTACTCAGGAAATAAGAGATTAATTAATTAAGGCTGATTTAATGTCTAAAACCTTAAATATGTGGATCATGTTAGTTTGGTGCAACCCGTTCCTAATAACGTGGTAATAAAGGGGCGAGTCAGCATTGTTACCGTGGTGAAGGTTAAAACAATATTTTATTAATTAAGTATGTTCTGGGTTGAATAAGGAAGGATAGATTAATAAAGAGGGCCCACTTTATTATTTGCATCTGATCCCTGGTCTGGCCCATGAACTGCTCAAGCCCATTAGGGTTAGGGTTTCTCAAAACCCTAACACTATATAAAGGCCTTATTTCTATCAAATCAAGTGTGATTAGGGTTTTCAGTATATTGAAAATATAGAGAGAGACGGCGGCGGCGATCCAGAAGGGAGGAACTGATCCATTCCTCCAGATCTCGGATTCAATTTGGTAGATAATCCTGACCAGATTTCCAAGGAGCAAGGGAACAGGTCAGAAGATCAGATATGTAGGAACATCTATTCATTGTCGGCATTCAGATTCTAATCCAAATCTATTTCATCGTTATTGGCTCCGATCTAGATCTGTAGATCAAACGGTGAAATCAGGTATTCTCTAAATCCATCATCTGCAATTAATTTTGTAGGAGCATGCATAGGATCGCATGGTTTATTTAATTGAAATTTGTTCCTGGTATCCTAAGAACGATACTTGGCAAGAATTTAATTAATGGCAACTCATGTTGTCTATCGTAGACCCAAACCCTACACTTTGTTTACTTGTCTTGATTCTTGTCCTTCTCCCTTTCTTGATTCGAGGAATCTGCATCTTTTGGCTTCGAGGAAGTTGCGGCAGATATGGAAAAAAGACCAGTTTCCTATCTTGAAGTTCACCTGCGACTTGTTCGACATCTTGCTATGTACGCATTCCTTGACGCGAAACTTTCTTGGTCTGAAACTGTGAGCGCCTCTCAACAGTTTCTATGTGAAGACTATATCCACATTTTTCTTGAGTATCTAAGCCTTGACTCGACAACCTCTCTGCGCAGTTTTGTGCCCTTTGCTCTGCTCTGCTTGTCTTCTTCTTGTTTGTTCGACAGGTATCTCGTTTGAATGGCGTCTTCTTCTAAACTGTTCCACGGTTTTGATGGTTTCCTTCTTCCTAGACTATTACAACTCGATCATCCTATAACAAGGATTACACGAGGTAATAACTCTAAGGCCTAGACTTTGGTATATAGTTTTGACACATCAAAACATCAAAGTAAGGTGGGATTTCTACATCAATGCCTAACACTAATCAACTATATACATAATTAAACATGTATTCGAATATAAAAAACATACTAATTCACCGAAAATATGAGAAAAAAGACGAAAATTTTGAGCAAAAATTTGGGAATTAACTTACTTGGTTCGGGTTTTCTTCTTCTCCAGACATTGTAATCGACGGAATGTATCTTTTTATCGGTTGAGCGTGCAAAATTCGGTGGTTTAGAGCTTGAAATCAACGAAATGGAGGTTCACGGTGGTACTGAATCGTCGGCACAGATATAGAGAGAGGAAGTGGGATAGGTGTATAATAAATCCAAAAATAATTAATGTAAAAATATTTTTAAAATCAAATTCTCTCTCCAATCATTGGCAAAGTGGCTAAAAATCTTATATTTTTAAACATGTGGTTAGATAACATGTTAAGTTATCAAAAGTGGCTAAATAACATGTTAAGTTATCAAAACTGGCTAGATAAATTTTGTTCTCTATGATAAATGGTATACGTTTAAACCCTGATGTACCCACGTACACTTTATATTTTTAAAATAAATTAAAAATCTATAGTTTTAATTCAATAAAGAAATCAAATTTTTATTCCCAGATTTTTTATTTTTAACATATAAATAATACTAATTGAAGTAGCATAAAAATAAATCAAACTAATATACTCACATTTTACATAATGTTGCATAAAACAAAAAAAAAAACTAAATTCAATAAAATAGAAAAATCGAACTAATGTACCGATATATAAAAGTTAATCATTTGAGTTGTTTTACTCATTTTAATTAAAATTATATAATAACATGGCTATAATTTTATATAAAAATTTCTATATAATATAATATAATTACATTGATGAGTTGCTCATTGTTTGTTATACTACACATTGTTCGTGTCATTAGGCGAGCCACATCAACTCTCTGTCGCCGGAAATTTGCTCCCGTCATAAATTTGGAACAAAACTGATTGTTTGTAATATATTTTGATAATATGCATAGTTTCGTAATATATTTGAGAAAATAAGGATAGTTTGTAATATAATTGATATTTTTTCTTTTAAATTATAATAAATAAATAAAGCACCGGATATAAAAATTAATATATAAGTTATATAAAATCATAATATAAATTATATATAAAAGTAATAAATCTACTAATGTGATACTAATCTGTCTTATTAATTTATTATTATCAAATATTGTTATTTTATGATGTTTGAGAGTTTGAATTTCACAAAAATTTTGCTGGTTACCAAAACTATAATTTCACAATAATTTTAATTTTAAATTTGTATGTTATTATATAAATTTAGTTATAGCCTGATTACCGAAACTATATAAATTATCAAATTATAAACTGTTGAGCAAAATAAATTATTTTGCTGATAATTAATGGATATAGTTGTTTCTTATTATAGAATATATAAATTAAAAATATGATTGTCTATCTTTATAGGACAAAATAGATTATTATTATTATGATTAGTATTAATTGATAATTATTTAAATAATCATGATGTATTTTCATAAAATAAAATAATTGTTTTTTTGATGGAATAATATTCCCGTCATTTTATTTTCTTACTACTCCTTTGTTTTACTATATTTATAGATTAGAGTATAATTAAATTGAGTTAAGCGGAGTAGACTCTTACTTAAGTTTAGTTCATTTACTTTTGAGTCGAATATTTTGAAGTCCACGAACATATTAATGGAACTTTAATCGAGCCTAAACGAACTTTATAAATTTAGAATAAATTTAAAATATTCATTAATTTTTTAAAAAAAATATTTACTCCCAAAAATAATATCACATTTATACTCAAGATCAATATTATAATGTACTACAAAGATTTATCATATTTATTATAAAATTTTACATTTCATATTTTAATTAATGAGCTTGCTCACGTGTCGAATACTATAAAACTCAAGTTTGATTGATTTAATAAACGAACTTGACTAAACAAACTCGGACAAGCTTTTACTGAGTCGACATCCAAATTGCACACAAAAGGATTGGTTCATTTTTTATATATTTGTAACCCATGAGTCAAAGTATACCCCAAAACCCAACAAACACTTATACGATTGATCCAATAACAACCTATGTAACCTCAAAGCTTGACAGGAGTTATAAAAAAAAAAAAAACAACTTCCAATCCCAGATTTAATCAAGCAAACTCATAGAATCATTTGATAGCGGACTACTAGCATAAGTTAATGCAATCCAAAGAGACTTTCCATCCGACAAAAGCTTAAAGTACGGAAGAAGGGTAATCATCCATTATCATATGCAAAAACGTGATCATCTCCCTCAATTAGAGCCCATGATCCATGCTTATTATCTCCTCTTCCACATCAGTCAACGCACGATTAATGTCGGGCAACCTACAATGCATGTTTTTAATTTACCTATGATTGACATCAACAATATTATAGTTAGTGGAGTGATTATAATTACTATAAGTTAGATATAAATACTTGTCATCATACTCTTATAAGGCATGATGTTGTAATCAGTTTTACAGCAATGAAAGGATATTGAATAAAAGCTGGTTTGAACCCAGTTAATTAGATTTTTTAATTAAATGAATCAAACTTAAGTCTTATAGTATTCGCAAGCCTGTTAACACTAGCTTAAATAAAAATTATTTACTTCGTAAATTGATATCTCTATTTTTTATGTTAACAAGTATGATAAAGTTTTGATTAACTCTGTTAGTTGAAAGGAAAAGATTAAATAATTTCCAACTCGGGTACATGCAGTTTAAGTACCTTATTTACCTCTTAACAGGTGGTGTGTTCAAATTTTAATGACACATCTAAATAAAGTTAGATTTAAATTAATGCACAGTATTTAAAAATAAATTAATTTTGAACACAAATTCGATGTATTTAGAGTAAAATAATGTTTATTTAAATCATAAATTTAACTTGGTAATAAATAAATGAAATTTGATTAAAGACATTATTCATTGCATTTGATTAGACACCTCCGTGCAAGTATTATAATGGGTGTGAGGGGGAGGGGACACAATGCCAATGGACACGCGTGAGACCAACAAACTCAGAAATTATAGTTAGTGTAGTTTCCTTTATTTGCCCATTAATTGGCAGAGACTGAAATTTTATATGACGTGCCATAAATATTTTGACAAATGTAAAGAGAAGCTTAATCAACCTGAACAATGTGGTCGTATCATGTTTGTTGAAATCAATTTTATGATCATAAATATTTTGACATTGCTTCAAATTATTAAATCAATGACGTTCACATATATTGCTGTTCATTTCTTGATTTGATAGGGAAATCAATCATTTATGATGAATATTTAACTTGAAATAATGAATGTAACAAGTTATATTAATAATCAAATCATTTACTTTTAATAAAAATTTTTGCTGTAGCTTATTTTTGGAATATTGGAATGTCAATAAGATAATTCATTGGATTTTAGGTCAATTCTACCGAAATATAGACATTCATTATCAATTATATTGAAGTATTGTTATTTAATTTGGGTCAATCTTAATGAAATATAATTGTTCGGTCTGAATTAGTTTGAGGTGGGTTTTTCTTTCTGGAATTTTTTAGCTTGGCCTTTTTTGATTTTTTATAGAGGCTTAAGCAATTTAAGTCAAATTTAATAATATTTTATTCAAGCTTGAATTGTTTGTAATTGAAGCAAATTTCAAAGTTTTTTATTCAATACTTTTAAGTTTATGAATTTCATCGATTCTAATAAATTATGATAATATTAAATTTACATAGTTAATAATTTTATATTTAATAGTAATTTTTGTTAATGAGTTTTTCATAAAATAAATATCTCTCTAAACATTAAAGCAGTGAAAAAAGTAGAATGTCTGCAAGCCTATGGTAGAAGTAAATCATACACGATAGAGTGTGATGGAGTCCAACGTGCAGTTCGAGAGCAAGATCCAGTCAATATTCCTAGTGGGTCTATGACGAGAGCTAGGGCCAAGAAGTTAAGAGATGAATTGCAGTTGAAGATTAAAGAGATTTGGACTCAAGAATTATTTAAGAAGCCCATCGGAGTTGAAAATCAAATTAGACCCAGATGGATCAATTTAATTATGCTATCTGGGCTTAATTGATTTGATTTGGGCTTAGTATTGTTTTAATTTCGAATTTATTTAAGTTATTAAACTTTATTTACTTTCTAGATGTTATTTTCAAAATATACATGTACTATATCTTGAAAGATTTGATATGCTTTTCAGATTTATTTTCCTAGTTAGATTAGGATTAGATTTGATTTTCTCCCTACAAATAGGGCTTCATATTTTCATTATAATTCAGTTTTCAGTTTAATAATATTCGTGAGTTTAATTCTTCAATTATCTGAAAGCTCAAGAATTTATGTGGATTACCTTTAAATTCGAATTGACTTATCAGTCGGACTTACACATACAAGTGTGGTGTCTTCTATGGTTCTGCATCATTAGTTCTTAAGCTTCTTGGGGCATATATGAAATTCATCTGTAATACGTCATTTGAAGGGTCGAATTAGGGTTGCTGGAGTTCCATTCGATCGTCATTTTCTGTTCCAGTTATGTTCATGTCGTTTTAGCATCCTATCAACTCTTGTTCCTGAGTTACGATCCTTACTCATCCACGAGGGTCGTATCATAGTGCATACACATTAACCCTAAAGACTTGAGCGTGGAGTGATACACTTTTTTGTGAGGTTCTTCCTGAGTTTATTGAGTTTCTGACATGATTTAAATTACTTATGTATTGTGGATATTTCTTACTTTGATTGTGATAAATCTTGTGAGACATTGCACACTCTGAATTGATGAGATTGAGATTTATGATTTTCTTTAGATTGAGGACAATCAAATATTCGTGTTTGAGATTGATGAGTTCATATTTTCACTCATTTTAGGTTTCGTTTATTTGCTATTTTTTATTAGTTTTAGTTTATTTACTTTGTTTTTATTGCATGAGCTTATTTAGAGTGACATTATCCTTGTAGTGCAGTGTTTTAGATAATTATTTTAGGTGAATACAAGTGAATAGTTATTGGTCCCGAAATCAGAGATATATTATATGCAGCGGATGTTTTAAAACGATCTTGCGCTTTTGAAAACTGACTTGCAGACTCAGTTTTCAGTTTCCGTAAAACTCAATTTTAGCTCAAAGTAAGTTTAAGTTTCAGGTTTCAGGTATACACTTCAATACTTAGAAAGTATTGAAGGTTTCAAATAAGTAAGCAAAATTAAAATGTGGAAACTTAAGTAAAACGATAAAATGACTCAGGATATTTTATAGTGGCTCAGAGCCTCAAGTTCTACGTCCACGCTTTCGAACTTAATCGGAAATCGACTATGGTTCACATTACAAAGTTCCTCATGATCTATGCTAGCCTGTCGAAAACCTCCGTCCTTCAGTCAGCTAGGTCACTCGCCTAGAAACTTGGTCTGTTGTCTGCTCCTTCTTCAGCTTGAAGTGAGGACGCACCTCGTAGCCTTCAATCTAGATGGTTGGATGTTTGTAGTCCTTCCCAAAATGCCAGGTTGTTGGTAAAAGCCCCGTCGGAATCAGCATTCTAGAGTAGAATACAGATTATTGTGTTTATCACTTAGAAAGTAATAAACACCAAGTAAGGTAGATTAAGCTTGACAACTTTAGCCTTGTGTACTTAGACAGATACACGAAAAGTAAAGCTTAAGTTGGAAAGACTTAAGCCTCGTGACAAACACAAAATATCAGAGAGCTTTTAAGAGCTTTCGAGATTTCAGTTCGACAGAGTTTCTGCTAAGCTTTTTGTGAGATTCAGGTGTGATAGAAATTCGTGAGTTTCAGGTGTGTATTTCTGTCGAGGTTGACTTCTATTTATAGCTGGGTTGGTTGATGATTTGAAGTTTTTCCTGATAGACTCAGAAATTCATCCGTTAGAGACAAAGAGAATCTTGTCCAATCATCACCCATTCTTTTCTGATTGTCACAGCCTGCTCTGAACTACTTTTGACCGCGGCAGTGTACTTTTCACCAGCCCTCGTCAGACTCAGTTTTAGTCTGAGTAACTTAGATTTAAGTTTCATCGTACTGAATGTTGATCGACACTTTAAGGAATCTTCCAAATGACTCTAAACTCCACTTGGATTCCGTTTGTCTCCTTGAGTTTCACGTGCTCTTTAACTCTTGAAATTGAAAATTGAAATTCTCAAATTTCATGTTTTAAGTTTCGTCTTCTCTTCAGTGAAACTCGATTTCCAGAAAATGAGGTTCGAGACATTCTAACATTCAAGTTCCCAAACTTAAATTCAAGTTTCACAATCATCATTTCAAGTTCTGAAACTTGATTCTTGATATATCGAGCTTTGTATTCTAACAATTTCCCCATTAGAGACTTAATCTCGATCTTCTCGATCTTGAACTTTAATTTCTAGTTTCTATTATAACTCGATATATCATATATTAGGATTACATGAAGAAATATACTAGAAGCATAAAGTTAAAGTGAGTTTTGACACAACAAAACATCAAAATAAAGGGTAAACTGAAACTCAGTTTCTAGCAATTTCCCCCCTTTTTGGTGTTTTCAAACCACTTTCCTAAAAAAAGGAAAAAGGGGACCTGATGATCTGAGTTTACAACGACACTACTTAGAATACCATTCCTTTAATCTACCTACTCTATTTGATCTTCCCACTGAAATGGAGAGACATTACTCGATTAATCAAAATAGAGTGAAAGTTAGTTTGCTGATCACACTGGAATATGTGAATTCATCCAGGTTAAAAAACTTAAGTAAGGGAGCGAGAGAGAGAGAGATTTTCTCTTCAATCAAGTTTTTAGTTTTTCATTGATTTGAGAAATTACAAGTACATTCAAAAACTGAAAACTAAAAAAAGAACAAAAAAACTCAAAAACTTAAACTCCACACACATACGGAGGAGGTTGCTCTGATGAAGATGGCTTGGGATCAGTCAGTTTTGTGGCCAACTCCATTAATGCTTTGGAATGAGCTTCCCTCCTCTGCTCCTCTCTTCTCGGCCTCCTCTTCCTCCCTTTTCTTCTTATCCTCCTCTTCCTTCTTCTTTCTCTCATCTTTCTCATTTTTCCGCTCCTTTGCTCCCTTTTTGACAACATAGTATTGTCACTGTCTGCTTGATGGGGGAGACGGATTCTACAGTTTCAACATCTTTCTTTATTTTTTCCTCCAGCATAGCCTTGATATTCTGATTTTCCTCCCTTATTGCTTCAATCTGAGCATGAACATGTCACGACCCGATTTATAAATGAGATATAAATCAAGAAATTGAGGCACGTCTAACGCGAGACATACATTTGGGATATTAATTTAAAAGAAAGAATCAAGCAAATCAAGATATGAATCGACACACATATATCCCAAGAGAGGTAAATATAGCAAAAGGTGCCTCTTTGAGAAGGGATTTGGCTTTCAAGAACAAATATCAGAGTATTCAAGTTTAACAATCTATCAAAAAGCTATCAAAAGACAGAGTTTTAACAGCGAAAAGTTATCAATGAAGTATGTATATGAAGATACATAGTTCAACATCTAACTATTACAAAAAGAAATTTTCAGCTTCACCTCGACTTCTGCCTCGTACCTCGCTCCGAAAGCTTCTTTTAACCGGTGCATTTTAGAAATAATGCAAGGGGCTAAGTACAAATTGTACTTAGTGAACACATGCCAGTAAACATACACATATATTTTTGTCATGCCTTTTTAATCGGGTTGCACTTGCAGTTTTTAGTTTGAAATCCTCCCATGGCACCAAAATATTTTATGAATGAGCATGCTCCTTTTTACATAGTTAAACTATCTGCAAATATTTATGTGACTGGGAGGTGGCCACCTACCACAACCACGATGCTAGTCGGAGTCGGGCATGACCCCTAACATGTTAGCATCATAGTGCACTAACCCATGATATCTTTTTCACTACCTGGGTATGATCGATAAGACTCGCAATACGCGGAGTCAACATCCACGTTTGAATATGTTTGATGTTCTTCTTTAAGTGGGGTTCCCCTACAGAGAGGACAAATAGTCAACACAAAATTGTAGGCAATCACAACACATATCATTTCATGCTTGATATGCTTGGAAAAGAAAACATCATTTTATATTTTAATTTGGCCCACTATATAGGGGTAAGAGAAAAGCCCACCTTGAGATTGCAGTTATGCGGTTGGTTGATCTAGTAATTGATCTACCTCTTGCCCTTTCCCACAATATAAGGAATAAATAAATTCTTAGAGGATAATGAATCGAGGCATCTATAACTTGGTACATTAAGGATTTTAGACTTTTAATCAACCATTGACTTTTGAAATCTTGAGCCATCAGATAAGAGGATGTGAAAGAATTATCTGATCAATTTGGTTCGACAAACATGAAAGTCAAACATTATTCGTAAGGCTCGTGATTCAATATCGAGCATTAATTCAAGAAACATGGATCATAGTTCAATTTGATTGAAAAAAACAAATGACTTCGTCAAGTGACTAAGCACTTCTTCAAGGGCATAAGATTGAAAGAAGATTCACAATATGAATTAACGTATTTTGGCTTGAGAGTGTGAGAACTCGTCATATGGTTTCAAGTCATGTTAAGAATACAATAAAAGGACTTAAAGTTCGGATGCAAATTGAATTTCAATGTTCGGAGTTCAACAAGTTCAATTTTCAGAACAAGTGTGAGGCATCATCAAATGACTAAATGTCTCTTCACAGATTGTGATCGAAAGAAGTAAAATAATCAAATACAAATCGATGTGTAATTGATTTGTGAGTTTTATAACTCATCAATAGGCTTCAAAGTTGTTTCAATAAAAGTAATCGAGAAGGTTTTTAGATCTTAGACACGGATCGAGTTTCAATAATATTTAAAAGGTCAGGGTTTAACAAGTTTCGTTTAAGAATCGGCTTCAAAGAATGTTTGAGTTACAAGAGTTTGGGTTAAACCACCGAAGTTAGTTTGAATCGAAAAGATATTTAGGAATATCATGCAAGATAAAAATAACTTCCTATGTAGATTGATATAAGGGATATCGAATAAAATGATAATTTAGTTTTAATAAATCAAAGAGAGAATACGAGATTCAAAAAATGTCATCGGTGTCGATCGACATGGTCATCTTGACAGAAATGGAGACGGCGTTGATCGATGTACGTATGTCGACCGATATGCAACTCGTGTTGACCGACAAAATTATTTTATTTAAGAATTAATTTGTGTCGACCGAAATGGAGGGAAATTGATCGACATACAAAATGTCGACCGAAGTAAGTCTGTGTCGATCGACACACAATGTGTCGATCAATATTGGATCAATGTGGACTGATATGAATGGTCATCGGAAAGAGAAACAGACGACAACTCTTTGTCAACCGACGTGCTTCCACATCGACCGACATGGCCACATTGACAGATACATACTTGTATTGATCAAAATCGAGGCTAGTTGCCTTCGATGGAAAGAATGGTTTTTGGCTCAAACGGTAATTCGGGCTCGTCCAATAGATTTCTAACAACACCAAATGGTATTCTAACAAATATAATGAGTAGACATCATTTTAAACATCAGAACATGTTGGAATCGAAATAAAACCTCAATATTTTCAAATAGGACAAATATCAAACATGCTCCAAAATGACCATAACTCGATTCCTAGGTCGATATATAGTTTCTAGGCTCATAATATAACATGCTAAACAACGTACTCATCAACTTAACTTAAATCTAGATCATAACTTTCATCAACTAGAGCAAAAGTATAGCATGCTCAACTTAAAGAAATAGCTAGAGAGAGGAGGTTCGATTTATACCTCCTCGACATTTATAGGTCCTCGTAGGCTCGATCAACACTTGATCTCCCTATTTCCCACTTAAAACACAAAGGAAAGGGAATCTAAGATCATAAGTGGAAAGGAAATGAGAAGAGGATCATAAAAAGTTATAGGTTTACCTTTGATATCTTCTCTCCTGAACATCGTCGGAGCTCGCCGGAAAAGTTCTCAGGAATTTTGTTGGAGAAAAATTAAGAGAGAGTGAAAGTGTTGAAGTGTTGAAGAATTCTTCTATAGATAGAAGGAGGTGGGGGTAATTTCGGAATTATCGAAAGTCAAAAAGTTAAAGTGGTTGTCATTCGCTTGTCACATCGGTAACTTTAACATCACCTCACGTCAACTCCACATCTCTTCTCATCATTACACAGGAGACCGTGATATTTCATTGATCCAAAAAATTTATTGATTGATATTATCCCGATACAGAAATATCGTGTTGTCATATAATTTATCGGTATTAAATTAATTATATTGATAAAAAATTAATTACTCTCATTTAATAAAATAAACATGGCAATGGAAATGCCCGAAATAATAATTCCAAAATAAAATTGCTTCAAAAACATCAAATTTAATTTGATAATAAATTATAACTTCCGAATTTACAATAGATACATTAAAATTTAACGAGGGGCATTAGATCCTCCCCCACTACAAACAATTTCGTCCCGAAATTTTGCACATTACAGGAAGAGTTCTGGGTGTTTCTCCTTCATCTTATCTGCAAGTTCCCACTTCGCTTCTTCAATGCCATGGTGCTTCCAAAGGATTTTGACAAGGTTAATCTTTTTGTTGCGGAGCTTTTGAGTTTTGAAATCCATGATCGCTTCAGGTCCTTCTTTGTAAGTGAAATCCGGTTGTAGCTGAACTTGATGAATAACGTGTCTCGGATCAAAGATATACTTTTGCAATTGCGACACGTAAAAGACATAATGAACATTTCCAAAACTGGGTGCCAAAGCCAAACAATATGCTACGGATCCAATTCTTTCCAAAATCTTGTAAGGACCAATATATCGAGGTCTAAGCTTACCTCTAGCTCCAAAACGAATGATTCCTTTAGACGGAACATCTTCAAGAATACTTTGTCTCCGACTTCGAAAGTCAATTCAGTTCGTCTCTTATCAGCGAAGGACTTTTGTTGATCTTGGGAGATCTGCACTTTCTTCCGTAAAGTGCTTTACATGGGGCCATTCCAATGGTGGCTTGAAAGTTGTTGTATGCAAATTCTATCAATGGTAGAACGACTTACCATTTCACCCCTCGGTCGAGAACATCTGATATGAGCATATCCTCCAACTTTTGTATGGTTCTCTCAGTTTGACCGTCTGTTTGGGGTTGAAAAGAAGTGCTAAAGTTCAATCGAGTTCCAAGTTCTTTTTGCAGGCCAGCCTAAAATCGAGATGTGAACTTAGCATCTCTATCAGATGTGATTGTCGTTGGCACTCCATGTAATCGGATGATTTCATTGACATAAATTTGGGCCAACCTATCTGATGCATAAGTGATCTAAATTGGTAGAAAATTTGTGCTTTTGGTCAAACGGTCCACAATCACCCAAATGGCAGTGTTTACTCTTTGGAATTTGGGTACACTGGTCAAAAAATCCATTGCTATTGCTTCCCTTTTCAACTCAGGGATGTCAGGAGGCTGTAACTTTCCATACGGCCTTTGATGAAATGCCTTCACTTCTTGACATGCCAAACATCGTTCTACGAACAGGGCTATGTCTCTTTTCATACCTTCCCACCAAAATTTTTACTTCAAGTCTTGGTACATCTTCGTACTACCAGGGTGGGTAGTGTACGGGGTTTCGTATGCTTCTCTCATGATTTCTCCTTTCAAATCATCACCTTTGGCACACACAATCTTCTATCGTACATTGAGGCATTATCGGATGCTTCTTGAAAATTTGTGATTTTCTTCTCGCGGATTTGAAGTCGTATCTTTTCCAAATCTTCATCTTTTCTTTGTGCTTCCACAATTCTTGTTCGTAGGTCAGGACTTGTCAATAAGGCTGCTAGTCTCATACTCACTATCGCTGGTGGTGAAACTACTTCAAGATTTAACTTTTCCAAACCCTTGATCAATTTATCCTCATGCTTGATCACAACACAAGCTTTGGCTGGAGTCTTTCTGCTCAACGCATCAGCTACTGAATTAGCTTTACCACGATGGTAATTAATGATCAAATCATAATCCTTCACTAGTTCCAACCATCTCCTTTGCCTCGTATTTAGATCTTTTGGCTCAAAGTAGTACTTGACGCTCTTATGGTCAGTGAAGATTGGACATCTATCTCTATAGAAATGATGTCTCCAAATCTTTAATGCGTGGACAATGACAGCTAATTCCAGATCATGGGTTGGATAATTCAATTCCTGCATCCTCAATTGACGTGATGCTTACGCAATCACTTTGGATGTGGACGTTTGTCCAAAAGATCTGTCAGCTTGGTATGGATTTTGAGGCCTTCTCTTGAACTCTCTTTTTGCGAAAAAGGCAGCATCTCCTTTTGGATATGTGCTGACACTTCGCACTGCTTAATTTTTGTTCGCCATTTGAATATCCCATTCATGGGTTTGAAGCTACACGAAGACATCCTTGTTCGTCATCTGGGAGAGATCTTTCTCCTTCAAGTTGGTAGCTTTGACGAACCAATCCTCCTTGGGCATCTTGGTGAGAATTTTTGCATTCATATCAGGAATTTCATATGTTCTCCCCAAGTTTTTTAGCTCGCAGATAATATCATTGAATCTTGCTTCCATTGATTTGACATTTTCACCTGGAAGAATTTGGAAAGATTCATACTTATCCACACAATTTTGAAGCTTATTTCGCTTCATCTGAGTTGTTTCTTGACTAAGTAAGCCAAGAAATTCCCACAACTTTTTGGCGTTGTTGTGCTCTAAGGCTTCAACAATCAGTAGCGCTGGTAAGGATTGTAAGATGAGCTCCATGGCCACTGCATCTAGCTGAAAAAGAACTTTGTCGTTGTTTGTCCATTCTGCATAAGGCTTCTCGACTATCTCCTAACCTTCTGCTCCTCCGAGCTGAGTATTCACCTTAGTGATCTATATTGGTCCGGTAGATAGAACCTCTGTCATTTTTTATCGAGTTTGTACAGTTTAGCCCTCATACTGACTTCCCACGGTCAGTATGGTAAATCCTCATAGTAACTTCCCACAGTCAGTATGTGAAACGCTCTCATACTGATTTCTCCGGATCAGTATGGTAATCCCTTGAACTGACTTCTCCTTAGTCAGTTTAGGAAAACCCTCATAGTGACTTCTCCTTGTCAGTATGGATAGACCTAAAACTGAGTGCTCCAACTCAGTTTTTGGTTAAGGTAATGCGTGATGATAGTCAGTTTTCGAGCATTCTCTATGGCTCGATCTTCAATCTAGGTTCTATTACAACTCGTCGATCCTATACAAGGATTACAGTTTAGAACTCTAGAAATTGGATAAACTGACAAAGATGACTTACATTCTTTAACCTACCAAAACATCAAAAGTAAGGAAGGATTTGTCTAACAAAAATCCTAACATGGATATTTACTGTTCTTCTTAGAACTTCAAGTGTTTTGCAAAGCTCGTAAGAATCAAAATTCTGGAGTGGAAAACCGACTGCTGTGTTTATTACTTGAAAAGTAATAAACACCAATGATAAGCTTAAGATTGGAAAGCTAAATCCTCGTGTTCATTGACATGGAATGTTCAGAAAGCTTAAACTAAAAAGTCAAGCCTCGTGGCTTTGACAAACATGGAATTTCAAAGTGTGCTGGAGAGCTTTAAGTTTGGCAGAGTAACAACTTGTTCTTTTCGAAAGATTCAGGTGATCTCCTCTAAAGTGACTTTCCGTTGGAGACGAAAATTCACCCATTAGACACAACGAGAATATTGTCCATTCATCACCATTATTCTGTCTGTAGTAATCTGCTCTGCGATCTGCTTTTTGACTTTACAGTGTATTTTCACCTACTTCTTGTCAGAGCTAAACTCAGTCCGAGGAACTGGAAACTTAGATTCCTCATACATGATTGGTGATTAACAAGCTTTAAGGAATCTTAAATGTGACTTTGAGTTCCACCTGGGTTCCTTTTCTCTCTTTTCTTTTCACGTGCACTTTAAGTTCTGAAACTAAAAATTGAAATTCCCAAATTTGACGTTTTAAGTTTCTGCTTTCCTTCAGTTAAAACTCAGTTTTCAGAAACTAACTTTTTGAACGTTTCTAGTTTCAAGTTCTGAAACTTGACTTTAGCATTTCAAGTTTGTTAGCATCTTCACTTTAAGTTCTAAAACTTGATTTCGGCATCTCGAGCTTTGACTTCTAACAATTTCCTTCTTTCACTAAGTTTGTGTCTACTCGATTTTCAACTTCCAGTTCCTAGTTTCTATTACAACTCGATATATCCTATACAAAGATTACATATAGAAACATACTAGAAACTTAAAGCTAGTTTTGACACACCAAAACATCAAAATAAAGGGTAAGTTAAAACTCAGTTTCTAACAAAAGTCCTCAGAGTCAGAGCAATACGACCAAGGGTCCTCTAAAACACATGCAGAAAAAGGTAGAAACTGATAGAGAATCATGTACCTCAACATTAACAAGCGTCAATGTTTGTTGGTTGTCCTTTATAATTGCATCAGCATGAACCCCAGTTGCTACCATGAAGACCAGCAATGCTTCTTAGTCTGACTCATCTTCTGATGTCACAGTTCCTTCGTCATAGTCTTCAATGTCTGGACCTCCGTACAAGATAGAATGGCCTTGGTCACAGTCTTTGACGCTCAGATATCGAACAAGCATCCCAATGTCTCTCTCTCTCTCTCCCCTCTTTATCCACACATGGACATTCAGATTTGAGATGGTCAAGAGAGTTGTGCTTGAAACACATGCGTCGGGGCATTTGACAAATCTCTTCTCAACTGCTTGGGGAACGCCAGCTTTAGCCTTAGCCTTCACCTACATTTTGGAGAGTTTACGCATCTGAATAGTAAGTTCCATGATTGAACTCTCTCCTTCATTCATGGTACACGTGGAGGTGGTAAGAGCTTCTGTAGTGGGTAGTATAGGTGATCTTTCAGAGTAGAATTGCTTTTTCGGTCTCTATTAACTCCAAAAGTTGTCCTTCTTGGCAAAGAAGGTAGCATCCTCTACGTACTTTCCCGATGAACTTATGGCTGCATAACAAATTTATTCTTGTTTACCATTTTGATGTCCCACTTATGCGCTTGAAGTTGGGCGAACAACTCCTTTGTAGACATCTTGGTGAGGTTCTTCTCCTTAAGAGTAATGGTTTTTAAATGCCATTCATCTTTGGGAAACTTTGACTGGACTTTGCATTGAGATCCGCTGTAGAATATACCCCAACCAAGGCTTTCAACTCGCAGATGATTGAGCTGAACCAAGCCTACATGTCTTTGATGCTTTCTCCGGGAAGCATCATAAATGATTCATATTTGTCAACACAAATCTAAAGTTTGCTATGCTTCATGTAGTCTATTTCTCGGCTAAAACTGCTGATGTAGTCCCATACCTCATTAGCATTGTAGAAGTCGATCACATCATCCGTCATCAACTCTGGAAGAGGTGAGAGGATCAGGTCATGAGCTATGACATCCACCTGGACTCTCTTTTTATCCTCAAGAGTCCATTCCGTGTACAGCTTCTCAATCTTTATGGACCAGTGGTGTCTGCTCTAAGGCGAACATTGACTTACATGATCTTAATGGTTCCAGTCTCAAGCACATGTGCCATCTCAGGATGTATATTCTTTAGTCGGATTAGCGATTTCTTATTCCATGACATAAATTTTTCAACATTGTATGGTGGAAGCTTTAAGATATTCATCTTAATGTGACCTGTTCGCCAAGACTAAGATACAAGTGCAAGGAATGGATGTGGTTCAAAGTGACTCAAAACAACTAGTCTACGAAGACCAACTGCTCTGATACCACTTTTTGGTCCTCGGAGTGATACAATAAGCATGAGCTGGCTGTTATGGTTGTTGAGTTTTAAATCCATTGAAGAAAGCTTAAAGAAAGCTGTAAATAACACAAAGGAATTATAGAGTTTTGACAAAACTATCTCACATCATCTCTTCAGACTCGCAGCCTAGCAAACACTAAGCTGGGGATTACAAAAAATTTCACATGATATGTTACTAGATGATGAATTCTCATGTCCACCAGTCCACTAACTCACTCGTTAAGTCATTTGCTCTAATTTGCTTATTCAGATCTGAAGTGTGGTCGCACCACTCAACCTCTAGCTAGTTGTGGGACTTTAAGTTCTTGCATGGAACGTCCGTTTGAAGTATACGCCCATAATAGTTATCACTATAGATTTGATAACTCCAAGATGGTTTCTTAGTTAAATAGTAAGAAGACTAAGAATAAAACTTAGCAAGGATGGCTAAATATATCATGTCCAATAAAGCAGAAGGTAAGCTGATAGATATCCTGAAAGCTTTTGATTGCTTTAGTTTAGATTTCAGTAGAGCTTCGTTGCTTTCATGAAAGACCACTTTCATTTTTTTCTCTAGATAGATTGTAGCCTCTATTTGTAGGCGCTCTTGGAAAAGTTTGAAATGAAGTCGTTGTGAGACAAAATGAGAACATCATCGAAGTCTCACTTTTCAGGAAATGCAGTGTTGTTGGTGTCAGGGCAAGTGGAGTTTGAAGCTTTAGTAAAAACGAATGTAAGTTACTCCAAGAAATGCCTACTGGTAGACTCCTTGGATGATCAAGCTTTTAAGGATCATATCCTTTCTTAAATTATGGATTAGTAAAGTGTTCTCTTGTCTTGGCTTGCTTTTGTCTCTTCTTGCTAGTTTGAGAATTGTCTTGCTGGTGACACTTGGCTGGTAAGCACCTTGCTAGTGACGTGTCAACCAGCTTCCGCCAAAGGATAAGCATTTTGCTGGTGAATGCATTACAACCTACAAACTCCAAATAAGCTCTTTTGCTGGTAAATGGAATTTAGCAAGCAAACTTCTAAAAGCTTGTGAGCAACTTTGATTTACAACTTGATAATTCCTATTTCGGACATTAATAGGACAGACTAATCCAACCTCGAGACATAATAATTGGTGGTATGTTTAACTCATAAAAAAATTGTAATGAGGAAGGAATTTCTCACATTAATTCCTAACATTTTGATATAATTTTATCTTCGAAATCTAAATTCTTCAAGTAAGATCATAAATCGCAATTTAGATAATTTACTTATGTCGAGATAAATTTATTACATCATTCAAATTTTGACCACTTTGATTCTCATTACAGGATCTTCATGAACGTATAATAGCCGATAAATAAGGATAGTAAATTAATGAGTATTACATCGTGACCAACGGTCAGGACCCAGTAGTTGCAAAAAAATAGGCAAGGAACTCGGTCCAACAGCTGCGATTATATGTGTGAAATGTATGCATTTTGTGTGGATGGATGATGCGGTGAAAAAACAACACTTAGTCAAGTTAAATTTTATCAATCCAAGGTTCTTTTCAACTTTGCCCGATAGAATAATCCCTACTCGTATGGAAAGTTTGTAGTTAGGTAAAACATATATCGTTGAGTTTTTCAATTAGCTAGGCAAAATCAATAACTAAGCTAAGCATAAATGAAGTAAACACAATAGCAATCATATTGAATAGAAACTTTTTAAAACAACCAATCAATCTTTCCAAACTAGGTAGATGAAGTAATAAGTACAATCAAATGAGATAAGAGTGAGTGTTGTGTGGAAATCTAATGTGTTCAGCTTAGATCGAATGGTGATGTAAACTCAGTTTAATTCCAATGAGATTGAGCAATCCACTCTAAAGTAGCAAACCCCTTGTCATGGCGAGTTAACCGTAGATGATCCTAGTAATCTCAAATAGTCACGTTCTCGATTCCTAGTCCGCTCTTTCTAGAACGTAGATTATTGCCCTATGACCTATTTCCGCACATGGATTTGATTTAGAATCATATGAATTCACACTATTCGCGATGATTCCACCCGTGTGTTGGCTGCAGTGTTCACGTCAAAAACCACCTACGTTGGCTATTACCTACACCTAGGTGATTGGGGATAAGATCTAGTGTGATTCAAGCTCTCATAGGAAGGTAAACATTCAACATTCAATCTCAATTTCACATATTATCTATCCAAACAACACTCACAAGGAATTTAGTTCTCCATACCATCCAATTTGTTCAATACAAGATAAAATGAAAGATAATCCATTACAAACTTGAAAGGTGAATTGGTTTCTTCCCCAATTGTTGCCCTTGCACTTGATCTACCCTTGCTCTTCTCTAATCTCTACCAATTTGTTGTAGATCTTCCTCTTGATCCACTAGGATTGGAATGGAATGAGGATGGAAAATGGAATTTAGGAGGATTTCTAACTTGATTCTATGAAAATTTGGGAAAAGTTCTCTAAAAACAGGGAATTCCCCCTTTTATGGATGAGCAAATAGAGCTTCGGATTGCCCGGGCCGAGGTACGATCGCTCGGGATAGCTCAGAAACTGAAATAACCGCCAAGACACATTCTGGCTTGGCCGAGCCAGATTGGCTTGACCGAGCGAGTTCTTCATAGCAGTGGTTCGGCCGAGCAAGCCCTCTGTCCCTCGTGGCTCAACCGAGCCAGGCTCAACTCGGCCGAGCCTTCCCTCTGAAGTCCGGATTGCTCTGCTCGGTCGAGCCTGGCTTCCTTTGATCCCTAGCTCAGGCGATTTTCCTCCAAAAGCAAGCCGAAAATGTTGTTTTATGCTCAAAACTCAACTTACATCATCCAAAACACGAAAACATAACAAAAGAACAACAAAAACATATGATATGAGAGTAAAATAGCCACAAACATGCACGCTCACACATCGAAATATAGGTCATTTTATGCACATATCATAATCCCCATAACTTGAACCTTTGATTGTCCTCAATCAAAACAAAGTAAAGTCGTTAATCTACCTCGAACAGTACCTCATAGCTCATCAATTTGATCTTAGCATGCTCAATTAAAATGAGAGTATCACCTAATTTTGTGACAAATTAATGCTAAGGACATGAACCACTCATCAAAAATGGATACAAGAAAAGAAAGCACTCCCTCACGTGTTTAGGGACGATGAGATTCACTCAATCACAAGATATCGAGCTTGATTTCTATTGGCTTGCATCCATTCTCACCACTATACTACAATGAGTTAGTTTCTAGAATCAAAAAGGTCTTTCTGAGGGTTGTAACATGGCTAACTAATAGGTGGGTGGTTTTGGGCCAAAGTGACTAAACTTCTCAATTTCCCAAAACCCCCCAAACTTGTTCTCTTCGAACCACTTTAATCCCGATGCTTATTCATTTCACAACAATTTTTTTTCTTTTCATATCTTTTCGTCTTCTTTTTTTTTTCTAGCACCATCATTCATTCATTTCATGGGTGCCTCTCCTTCTTTTTCAAACACTTGCACCAAATTTTTTTTGGTGGTGCCTCATTTTCTAGGATTCAAACCAATCCTTTATTTCATGTCTTTCATGCCTCAACATTTTCAACAACACAAATCCAATCAATTCCCAACCCAACTCTCATCACCGTATTCACCCTCATACACTCTTTAATTCCCCCCAAACTTGGTCCTAGTCATATCAAAGAAAATTCACCAATAAAGCTCAACCACGGGGGTCAAAGATACGAAAGGCAAATAAATTATAACAACCACCTTATACTCCCGGTGTGAAAGGTAGGACTAAGAATTGATGGCCTAATATCATTTCCTAGTCACACACTCATGCCAATAGATAGAGAACGGATGCAAGTTCTAGATTTCGTACTCTCAATCTTGCCACTCACAATCGATAAAGATATGACAATCTCATAGCTCAAACCTCACAGCTTTTTGTCAAGTCCTATGCATTAACTAAACACAAAACTCAGCAATTCAAAAGTTAAACTTAAAACATGCTTCGAAAACTAGATTCCTCCCTATCATTGGTTGAGGTAAACATAAAAATTCACTAAGTAAATCATGATTAAATCTCAAGCCTCGTTTGGGTTCATCACACACACAAGCACACAACAACCTACAAACAATCTACATGCAATGCAAAGCTAATTGGCAAGAGAGACGATAGAATGCGTTACCCATCGGTAGCAAAAATTGAACCGCTCTCCCATGCCTTATTTGTACCTACTCACAATCAACACAAACACCACCAAACGATTGAGCATAAAACAAACCAATAAAGCTCTCATTTCCACCACACTTTCCACAAACCAATGATCAACAATAATAAGACAATATCCACTAGCTCCACCATACAAATCAAACCATTCAACATATCCACAAACCAAGCAAAATACGAAGTATAAAATCATGCTAGCTCACTAATAATTCCATCCAATCACCAAATTTAACCATTAAAATCAAACATCTAAATCCCAAATCCAAACATCCAAAATAGATCCAATCAATCATTATACAACCCAATCGAAGATAGAAGTCATTCAAACAATAACTAAACTAATAAGCAAGATAAAGAGATAGATAGATAAAGGATGAGAATGAACCAAGGCACTGACTACCGGCGCTTCCCCCCAAGCTTAGTCAAGTGAGACTAAGTTTAGCAAAAGGTAGAATCATCATTCAAACAAACTCAAGTAGATAAGGAAGTAAGAGAGAAGAAGAGGAAATCAAAACTGGCAACCGACACATTCCCCCAAACTTAGTCAAGTTAGACTAAGCTTCCAAAATAGCTGACGGTAGTCAATCACTCCTCATACTCCAAACGCTCCCCCTAGCACATGTAAATAAAGTGATTAACAAACAAACAAGAAACATTATTAACACTATCTAGGCAAGAATTTAAAACAAATAAAAGAAAAACGGTTGGGTTAACTCCCAACAAGCGCTTCCGTTTACGTCGGTAGCTAGATAACCTCACCATTCTCATCCATTATCAAAAATCTTATGGATTATTAATGCACCTTTCTCCCTTGACAAACTCGACTATAAAAGGTGGTGATTCCTTCTTTGATTTGATCTCCAAGTCCTCATCCAAATGTATCCAAATTATATAAGTCTCGACTTGTCCCTCATTTGGATTAATCATCAACTTCTCATCATTTCCTTTCCCGATCAAATCATACGATTCATTCACTATTTCTCCTAAGATCACCTCATTTTCCCTTTTGTCTATTGCTAATAAAGGAAAGACAAACACCATATCACCACTTGGACCCCCCGACATAATTTCCTCATCATTTTGCTCTTCCTCATCTTGTTGTACCAAGGCCAGGACTTTTTGCAACTCCTTAAGTAAAGGTATCTCAAGAGCACCATTCTTTACACTTTCAATGACTAATATATCTTCCTTGGTGTCATTATCCTCTTTATCTTCTTGAGGGAACACTTCATGCAATTGTTTCTCCTCTTGCTTTGCTTCACTACATTGTTTCATGATGATTGATTCTTGTATCGGAGTCTCCTTAAGTTTCTCATCCTTCTCTTTGTATGGTCTTTCCTTGATCTCCTCACATTTCCTACTTGAACTCTTTAACAACCTAAGTTGTTCTTGCATTAACTCCAGTTGACTTCTCAACCAATCATCTTCGCTAGTCACTTTTACGGTTTCCACCGTTTGGTAATGTCTTTCATTTTCCAGCCATTGGTATTCATCTCCCCACACGTTCTCATACGCACTTCGGAGTGTCATTCGTGGCCTTTGTCTCTCTAGCATTTTAGCTTTTATTTCTCCATTTGTCTTTATAGATTATGAAGCCTCTCCGAATTAACTCCTCGATGATTCTCCATGTTAACTTCCAATTGTCAAGCCTTGAACGTTGTATTCGTTCATAACCTACAAAAACCAATACTCCAATTATCCCCCCAATAGAAAAACACATAACAAAATAAAAATTAACAATCCACTTTCTACTAAACATATTTACAAACACCTAACATACAAGTTCCATACTTTCAACAATATCTATAGACCTACTAAAAAGATTCCCCGACAACGACACCAAAAACTTGATGCGGCGTAAAAACAACACTTAGTCAGGTTAAATTTTATCAATCCAACGTTTTTTTCAACTTCGCCCGATAGAATACTCCCTATTCGTATGGAATGTTTGTAGTTAGGTAAAACATATATCGTTGAGCTTTTCGATTAGCTAGGAAAAAACAATAACTAAGCTAAGCATAAATGAAGTAAACACAATAGCAATCATATTGAATAGAAACTTTTTAAAACAACCAATCAAGCTTTCCAAACTAGGTAGATGAAGTAACAAGTACAATCAAATGAGATAAGAGTGAGTGTTGTGTGGAAATCTAATGTGTTCAACTTAGATCGAATGGTGATGTAAACTTAATTTAATTCATATGAGATTGAGCAATCCACTCTAAAGTAGCTAACCCCTTGTCACGGCGAGTTAACCGTAGATGATCCTGGTAATCTCAAACAGTCACGTTATCGATTCCTAGTCCACTCCTTCTAGAACGTAGATTATTGCCCTATGACCTATTTTCGCACATGGATTGGATTTAGAATCATATGAATTCACACTATTCATGACGATTCCACCCGCGTGTTGGTTGCAGTTTTCACGTCTAAAACCACCTATGTTGGCTATTACCTACACCTAGGTGATTGGGGATAAGATCTAGTGTGATTCAAGCACTCATAGGAAGGTAAACATTCAACATTCAATCGCAATTTCCACATTATCAATCCAAACAACACTCACAAGGAATTTAGTTGTACATACCTTCCAATTTGTTCAATACAAGATAAAAATGAAAGATAATCCATTACAAACTTGAAAGGTGAATTGATTTCTTCCCCAATTGTTGCCCTTGCACTTGATCTACCCTTTCTCTTCTCTAATCTCCACCAATTTGTTGTAGATCTTTCTCTTGATCCACTAGGATTGGAATGGAATGAGGATGGAAGATGGAATTTAGGAGGATTTCTAACTTGATTCTATGAAAATTTGGGAAAAGTTCTCTAAAAACTCAGAATTCCCCCTTTTATAGACGAGCAAACAGAGCCTCGGATTGCCCAGGCCAAATTAGGATCACCTGGGATAGCTCAGAAATTGAAATAACCGCCAAGACAAGTTTTGGTTCGGCCAAGCCAGATTGGCTCGACTGAACGAACTCTCAGAAGCAGTGGTTCGGTCGAGCACTGCAGGACCGGCCGATCAAGCCCTCTGTCCATTGTGGCTCGATCGAGCGTGCCCTCTGAAGTCCGGATTGCTCTGCTCGGTTGAGCCTGTCTTCCTTTGATCCCTAGCTCGGGCAATTTTCCTCCAAAACTAAGTCAAAAATGTTGTTTTATTCTCAAAAATCAACCTACATCATCTAAAACACAAAAACACGAAAACACAACAAAAGAACAACAAAACATATGATATGAGAGTAAAATGACCACAAACTTGCACGTTCACACATCTAAATATAGGTCATTTTATGCACATACCAATGGACGAAGCATTTTAGGGTAGTTTCAAATGTATTTCACCCATATATCATAGGTTTTTGCTTGATTTTGTGTTACTTTGGTGATAATTGTGTTTCAAGTGTTGTAGGATGAATAAACGATGAAAAACATTAAGTTTTGCCATTTTTTTTGCATTTCTACAAAAATGAGGATTTTGGAGATCTAAATTTCGCCCCAAATAAGGATTTCTAGGCCAAAAGCAGGACATAAACGAATTTAGGCCGAAATGGTTCGACAAAATACAATTTCACAGACTCATTTTGGTCGAAATGGATTTGTTTCGGTCTAAATGAGCACAGAGGAGAGTTTTTCAAGTCGGGCAGAGCCTTATTTTGGCTAAAATCCAGCTGATTTCAGTAGAAATGTATTTAAGAATCACATAACGAAGCAGAGCCTTATTAGAGGCGAAATTTCCTTCATTTTGGGCAAAATCATGGCGCGACAAACTTAATATAAAAGGGGTAATTTAGATTTGAAGAGGACTTTTTGGCAGTTACTCGAGAGAATCACCTTATAACTTCATCAAACACTTCAAGATCAAGATTTATTACAAAATTCACTCAATCTGCAAGATGAATAAAGTCGATTGTGGAGATCAAGCCTTGATGATCAAGCATTGGAGAAATCAACATCATTTTCCCATGCTTTGTTATGGATATTTCTATGTTTGATGTTCAATTCTTGGCAAGTCAAGGTATGGTGGGATGAACTCATTAAGTATTGTGAAATGAATGATTGTATTGGATTTTGTTTGAAGAATTGAATACTTTTCTTACTTCTCAGTTGAGCTTGTTTGGGTCATGAAATTGTTTCTATCAAACAATGTTGGTAGCATGCCAAGTGTTTGATAATTAGTCCATTTGGTTTTGGCTAATATGCAGGTCTAGTTTACTTGAATAGATCAAAACATATGTGTGAAGGTTCACTCTAAGGAGAAGAATAAGACACATAGGTCGCTCATCCACGGGATTTTGGGAGTTACCTAGTGGCAGGATGATTGAGAGTTGAAATATCTTAGGTAATCTATGGTTAATTATCCGGTAGTGAAGGGGATAAACTTGTATAAGGTGGATCGATCAACTCAACTAGAGATTAAATAGGTTTGAGGAGGTTTGTTAGTCAATTAAGTCCATTGCATGTTTTATATCTAAGTCCTAGACTTCTCATATTGGTAACTGAATTATGTTCTTTTTTATTACTTCGATGTCTCTTGATTTTGGAAGATAGGTTGTGTTTGGTTATTGTTGACTATTGTTAATTGATTTCATGATGATGCATTTGTGAAGTTGTTAGTTTAGTTAGCTTCAATACATTGCCTAGATAGTAAAACCATCCAAAATTTGGTCATACTTGAAAATCGTGAGCTAAAGTAGTCGTATTCTTGATGCTTAGTGACTAGTGATGTGTTTGTTTGCAAAATAAACACCGCATCAAGTTTTGGCCATTTTTGGGGAAATGTTGAGTAGGTTTCTAGTCATTATTTGTGAATCATTGCTTTTGGTAGTTCAAGTTTTATTACTTTTGTTTGATTGTTCGAAGTGTTTTTGCGAGGTGTTGCGTGATCACCGGGTTGCAAGATCAAAAATTTGGAAGAGAAAAGAAGGGAACAATAGATTGAATGAGTTAGAGTAAACATGGAAAATCAACCTATTGTGGATATGGAGATTGAGAACCAACCAATAGTGACTGCAGAGATGTGGGCTGATTTGCAATGGCCAATGAATGAGATTTGTTCACCACCGAGGGGACTTCTTAAAGATTTGTTCTGACCAACTGAGGAAGACAATGGTAGAGGATTCCGGATAGGAGTAACTGCCACTCAATTTGCAATCAAGCCTAAATTCATTCAAATGATTCAAAACTCACAATGTGGAGGTCATCCCATCGAGGATCCCAATGGGCATATATCTCAATTTTTTGAGATCATGAACATCATCAAAATCAATCAAGTCCCTTAAGACCTATCCAATGAAATTATTCTCTTTTTCACTGCGGGATGATGCAAGGAATTGGTTTGAAGTATTGGATGAGGGGACTATCACATCTTGGGATCAACTTTGGGAGAAATTCTTGCTTAAGTTCTTTCCACCGAGCTTGATATTTAAAAGAAGAGTTGAGATCTTATCTTTTAGCTAAAAGTATTGTTGGTCCCTGAGAACAAAGTCATCGTGGTAACAATAAGATATACACGAAGTGTAGCGGAATAAATAATTAGCGTTTACTTGTAAGTATGTTATTCTTAACTTAGGGTTTTCGGTTCAAGTTTGCTTAAGTTACTTTTAGCAGTTATACTCTAGCAACTCCTTTGCTAGGTTAAATTGTCGTAGCTCAAAAGTAATAGAACAGTAATCAACAAGAGAACACAAGATTTATAGTGGTTCGATCAAATGATCTACGTACACTCCTTTGCCGAATCGCTAAGAATTTCACTAAGAAAGTATATGGTGTACAAAGAGTTGCCTCTCCTGTAAAGCAAGCAGCCGTCGTCTGGTCTGCCTGCTCCACGGCTATCTTTCGATACTCCGATCCTTTCAGATGTGGCTCCGGCTGAGTCAAGGGCGCACCTTCGTAAAACTCGCTTTTACCACCTGTGGAAGATTTTAAAATTTCTTCCGAACTATCCTTCGTTCTCGGCCTCATTGCCAGTTCTAATCAATTTCCTTTCGAGAAAATGACTGCTGGATACTTTTTATTTCAAAAGTGATCCCAATGATTAAAGATTCTTGAATCGCTTCAAGAATCTCTCAGTTGAGTGTCAGATGTATGGTGGAACACTCAAGACGTTGAAGGCTTTTTGGTATCTCGATATTATGCCTATCAACTGAACTGCTCTCAAGGTTTCTGTCTCTATTTGGAAACTTTTGTACGTGTGTTTGCGTTAGAGAGTAAGCAGCTCCTGCATCTTTTTTTGACTTGCTTTTTATAGTTGTCTTCACGAAGTTTGAGTCGGCAGATCTGTTAGACACAACGGATCTTTCTACTTAAATGCAGGTAGCTTTTTACCAACTTTTCTGTCTCCCTACAGGCTTTTCCGTCCTACTTCTAACAGGTCTAATCTTCGCGTGTTGGTCGGAATAGCGGTGTAGTAGTTGAGATTTGCTTTGCTGTGCCTTTACTGGAACGGGATGCTGAATATCTTCCAGCATGTTCTTCTACTTCTCTGGCTTTGGATTGCTAATTTCTTTAGCAGCCTGTATCGTGTTATCAGATGCTGACCCCTCAGCATTCTGCTATTACTAATTTTCTTTTTCTTCATGCTTTCCTGTTGTCTGCTGAGATTTCTTCCAAGCAATCTATTCTATTACAACTCGATGTTTACCCTATACATGACATTACATAAGTTGCTAAGGTTCAGCAATGATCGACCTTTTACTAAGGTTTGATCCAACAAAACCTTTTACATTGTGCTTCTAAGGGTAATTTAGGAATATTTTCCCAACAATTTCTCCCTTTTTGAGTTACAAGGAAGTTTCTAGACAAACCATCTTAGAATCTTACTTGCTTTAAGTCCTTAGCAAAAAACAATCATAATTAAATCATTCAACAAACTTTCAAACATCCTTGGCTTATCTTCCAGATTCTGATTCGTTGAATACACAGAGAGTGTATTTCAATTATTGCACGCACTCGGAAAATCAGAATTTAGACAATAAGGTTTTGTCATGATTCTGATGATTTCATATATGATATTGCAATTACAAGTTTGGTGAAATCAGTTCAGAATCATGCAAATATATATATATATATATATAGGGAGCAGATCCAGTGAGAAAACTCTTAATGTGAGAAAGTGAGAAAGATGCTTGATTGCATTCACAGCATTGCTTGATTGTATTCAGGTCGTTGCTTGATTGCAATGTTGCTTGATTGTGCTTTAGTTGTTGCCTGATTATTTTGTTGCTTGATTGCATTTTAGTTGTTGCTTGATTAAATATCAACCATTAATTTTTTTAGATCTGATGGACATGATTCATTCTTTTTTCTCACATAGGGATTTTTTTTACATGATCCCTCCTCTATATATATATATAACTCCATGGCAGATAGGAGTGACCTTAGTTCTAAGCGTCTGGTGGAGGTTTTGGCTTCTCAAGGGATTCCACCTTCCTTGTTGTCATGGCTAAGAGTTTCTCCATTTGCTCGATGCGAGCTCGTTGTTTTGCTTTCTGTTGTTCTTCTAACTTCATTCTTCGTTCCATCATTGCTCGTTCAAACTCTTTTTGTTTTCTCAGCAACTCAGCTTCCTCTGCTTTTACCCTTGCTTGTTCAGCAATCCTTCTTTCTTCCCCCTCTTTGAGCGCATCCAAAACAGAGGTGGTGAAAGACTTGTGGTCAACAAGATCGATGCTGAGAGTTACCACATTTGTTTGCACCGTAGAAACGGTTTCTTCCACATGTGAGATCTTGTCATTAACTTGACCAACCTTTTCCTGAACCTCTGAGACAGAGGTTTTAACTACAGAGATTGCTCCTCGTACATCAGCAACCTCTCTTAGAACTTCTTTATTGAATCTGGCTTGCTGGATGTCGCGTTGATGTAGCGCGTTGTGGAGTATGTTGACAAGAGATTTAAAACTTACTTGCACTTGTTCAGCGGCAATAGGAGCGTCAGAAATGACCATTTCATTATAGGTTGCTCTGGTGTTAAGATCATCGACTTGTCATCCCATTGTTATGATTGTAGATTCTGGGACATTGACTTCAATCGATTGGGTGGTAGCTTCAGCAACTTCGTGTGTATCTACGTCCATTGAGTCACTCACTACATCTTGATCGTGATTTGAGGCAGAACTTTGAGCCTCAGAGGCTTGATGTAAGGCAGCAGCGCGAGTGTAGTCTTTCTGAAAATTTATCATTTTGAGATGATCCTGTCGCTTAGCCTCTTCTTCCTTTGCTTGTTCAAGCGCGGCTAGTTCCAGGCTCCTAAGTCGCAATTTTTCTTCATAAGCATCCTTTCTCTTCTGATACGCATCCATTGCAGCCTTTTTTCGTTTGGTGAGTTGGATGTGTGCTATAGATCTCTGATCTGGCGCAAACTGAGATCGGGGCAATGACAGGGATGCATAGTATTTTCGGTGGGCACGGATGGCTTGTAGTCTTGCAATCACTTGTTGATCTGTAAACTGTTTCGTGCAAGAGGACTGATCCATCCATTCGTTGGCCCATAATTCTTCGGAACGCCAGAAATTCAAACCTTGCCTTGCAATAGTGGTCATCCGTTCTTCAAGACAAAGTTCATGCATAATGTAATCATATGTTTTCCATCGTCGGAATTGTTTACCAAGCACCTTGCCTTCTTCTGTTCCTTCATCAATTTCAACATAGAAGACCCCGACAATGTCCCTACTGACTTCTTGATCTACAAATGCTAGGATTTCATCACTCCAGTCTCGGAGATCGGCATTCTTATCATCATCAAGTGAGACAGATGCGCACCACTGAGCTACCCTTCTAGAGTGGAAGAGTTTCCCAGGTAGACCATGATATGGGATCCTCAGTTGTTCGTTTCTCAAGGTGGGGAATTTTCTTAGTGTCTTGGCATCAAATACTTCATTAGATTCTCCCTCTAAATCAGATTCGGATGAGCATGTGGATTCATCCAGAAATCTAGCAGAGGAAACTTCTTGCTCTATCGTATCATCTGCATGATCCTCAATAGCAGCAGCGGCTGTTGTCTCCTCAGCAACATGGACTTCTTCAGCAATGTCCAACATAGTTACGTCAACTACAGTTAGGGCTGGCAATTCGTGCGTGTTGGGTCGTTATCGTGTTGTGTCTTATCGTGTCGTGTCATTATTGTGTTAGAGCTTAACGGGTTCGTGTTGGGTTCATTTCTGAGCTTAATAGGTTCGTGTCGTGTTCGTGCTCATCGTTATCGTGCGTGTTCGTGTCGTGTTATCGTGTCCTATTAAATTTTTTTGTACCAAGTGTAAAACTGACAATTTTAGTAAGGTTAATTTTTATCGTGTCGAGTCATTTTCGTGTCGTGTCATTATCGTGTTTGAGTTTAACGGGTTCGTGTCCTGTTCGTGTTTGAGCTTAACAGGTTCGTGTCGTGTTCGTGCTCATTTTTATCGTGCATGTTCGTGTCGTGTTATCATGTCATGTCGGAAATTGCCAGCCCTAGCTACAGTAGACTCTTCAACAACTATATGAGTCATGGTGTTAGCAGGTGATTCTTTTTCGGATTCAGCAATCTTTTCCTCAGTAATTGATTCTCTTCCAGATTCAGCAATCTTCTCCTCAGCAGCTGATTCTTTAGCAGACATGTTGATGTCTATAAGTTCTATTGTGGTGCTAGACGATCCTATATCCTTATCTTTGGGAGATATAGCATCAGTTGCTTTGTGCAGTTCGTCCTTCCTTGAACTATTATCTTTATGAGATTCGTTATTTGCTTCACGAAGTTGTACTTGTTTGCCCTTGGATTGTTCCTTGGTATTGAAGGCTCTAGAGTGGATCATCGTGACTAGCTCTGCGTCAGTCATCCCGTCTTCTTCTTCTGTTATTTTGGTAGATTGGGTGACTTCCACAAGGATTTCCACTTCTTTTCCCTTCTGAGTAGGCTCTGCTGTGGTTTTTCCTTTCTTTGCTGCTCTGCTTAATTCGTCAGCAGCTTCCTCGTTTGATGTTGAACTAACCATCTTCTTTTGAGCCTCCCGCTCATCGTGAGATCGCTTGATCTGTTCAAAGTTCAAATCCCGACCTTCAAACGTGATTCTTTCAATCTCCTTTCTGTATGCTTTTATTTCCTGTGCCTTCTTTTTGTCGTTCCGTTTCCTCTTAATTTCACGAATGCCTTTGACACGTTCCTCAAAGATTTTAGAGGACAGGGGTGGGTCAATCTCCTTTTCGGTAGTAGCAGTTTGATCAGCAGTTGCTTTCTTTTTGGCATCATTGAGTTCCTGAAGTTCAGCAGTTTTGAACAATCGTTGACGAGTAGATCTCCTCTTTTCTGTTGGCACAACTTTTGTCTGTTGTTCAGATGAAATTGGAAGGGCAAGTTGACCAAGTACAAGCGGTGGCTGTTCCGCTGCTTTCTTCTCCATAATCTCCTCTATCCTTTCGGTAGGTATATCACCGAGGGCTACAATATCATCGAGTTGTTGAAAGCATTGTTCTGTTTCAGCATTCTTGGTCAATGTCGCTATTTCTTCAACAGTGACAGGTGATGCCGCCTGCAGCACCTGATGTCCTAGTGAGCTTTCGTCGACTTCCTCGTTTGAGGTGGGTTTATCCTTATCGACATTGGACTTGCCAGTCAATTTCTTTGGTTTCTTGAAGTCAAGAGGATTGGCTTCCTTCCTTGTTACAGGAATGAAATTAGTGGGAAGGAGCTTCACACCTTGATCAATCTTTGTGGGGTGCATGACTAACTCCAGAAACTTGCTTATTTTTAACCCAAAGTTAACATTCGATGAGAATGTTCCATCGACGGACATGTGATCATTCTTCTTGGCATGCTCTGCCCATCGTTCAAAGAAAAATTCTGCCCAATTGCCTTTCACTCTGTCTGTGAGAGCCATCATGACAGCGTATTTTTTTGGCAGATAATTCAGAGTATGAACCAGCATAACATTGAAACATCTTGATGACCAATTCAGCAAGAGTTTTAAACTCATCTTTGAGGATGTTAATGGGGGTGGCCGCCTTGAAGGTGATTGGCTGTCCTTTCCTATCCTTCAATTGGCCAGGTTTCTTCCACAAATTCCAACGTCGTTCCATCTCATCATAATCTGCTACTTTGTATTGAGATATATGTTCCCCCTCATTTCGAAGACCAAAAGTCTTAGCAAGTACATTGTCATTTACTTCGATTATGGTTCCATAAACACAGGTTTTGAACGATTTTCCATCCTTACTCAATACTGCTCTGGCATAGAATTCAGATACCATATGCAGATGAAAATGTACAGGTTCAGCGGATAAATATTGAATTACCTGTTCGCTATCAAGGATATCCATTATCCAATCCGGGATATGTTCTACAGCAAGACGCATGTACAGTAAGCGATCTTTCAAGATTTGAGCTAATCGCCTTTGCTCTTTTGTGTGGCCGCTCTGTGTTTTCTTCCGAGCCATCATAACTAGTTGACCATACGATATTGAATCATCAACATCTTCCTTCTTTAGAATGCCTGTAAATCCTGGTGCATGTCTCGCATGGAGGGGTTCTTCAGAATTTGGTGGAAAATTGAAGATACGGGGTTCGCTGGACTCGGATTGATGTTTATGGGAAGTGGGTTTCTGGGATGATGAGGCTTTGGGATTGGAGGCCATGTCTTTGAGAAAGAATTTGGGATAATCTTGAAGAAGTCGAAGATTTTGATTTTGGGAATTCTGTTTTGAATTTCGAAGGAAGTAGAATGAACAGTAATCAAAACGCAATAGGATGCAGTAGGGTTAAACTTTTGATTGTGAGATCTAACGGTTGAGATAAATTCTGAAAGGGGTTAGATCGACGGTTCATAAAGACCGCGTCTTTCCATATAGTTTCCCATGCTTTAAGAGATACTCAAGTGTTTCTTACATGGCGTCTCCTCAGTTGATGCCGCCGTTTGCGTTCAATAATTATGCCTTATCGGGTCCCATCAAGTTTAAATTTTGAGTCATCCCGCCTCGATTTCGGATATGTGGTTGTTGTTTGGTCTAGCAACCGTCCAAGGATGCTAATGGATAGTAGTAAATTTCAGCACCCAAATGCACAAAAATGATTTGCTAACCTTGTACGAGATTCGTCAGCATCTTTAAGAGTTCTGCTGGGTCTCTGATGACTTTGTTCGAAAACCGTGATGATGATAAGATTCTCGATCCTTTCAATGATTCCCACTTAATATTGCTGAAATGATTTGACTCTCAATGCATACACGTCGATTCCTTTACTCGCGACGTTTCGTATTCCAAGAGACGAATCATTGTGATCTTCAGACAAATTTTTCTCTTTCCTTGCGTCATAATTGGCAAATCCTCTATAAATGCCTCCGCTCGAGATTATCCAAATATCACAACTTACATCCTCTCTTGACTCGTATTTTTAACCTTCCTTTCTTTAAGAGATTCAACTTCCTTTCTTTACGCATGGATTCTCCTCCAAGAACCTTAGATATCAGGCGTAACCTAATTTTGGATGAGCCGGGTCTAGATAGATATTATCTGGATGATTGCGATGTGGCTGTGAAGATCATGTCTGCGTTGCAGTGGGGGGGTCTTTCTCAATTTTCATGTGCCACTCCTCATCGTTTTCAGGAGGAAGTGTTGAGGGAGTTCCTCGGGGATTGCCATGTTGAGCCAGATGCAATTTTCGGGGTGTTCCATGGAAAACTTGTCCGTTGGAGCCCTGACACTTTTGCAGTGGATTTTGGGCTTCCTCGAGGTCCTTTATCTGTGGAGGACTATCTTGCAGAAGAGGTGGCGCCAGAATGGGTGGCATGGGAGAAATGGCATCATTCTTCTCGTTTTGAGTTTAGCCCTGATATTCCAGCCTCTGGTCTCCAGACTTCATACTGGGTGATGTTTCGCATTGCTCATGGTATTCTGCTTGGAGAGGAGCCTTACGACCTCTGTTTCTCAAGGACTGTTTGTCAGGTGATGATGGCTATGGATGATGCTGCTTCTGTGGACTGGGCTGGATTCTTTTTCAAGAATGTCTGGGAAAGCATTAAGCTTCATCCGTTTGTGCCACTGCGGAATGGAATGCAGCTGAGCTGGTTGATGGAGAAGTATTTCCCGGAAATTGCTGACGGTCCATCCAACCTTCAAGGAGCTGATTTTTATCCTTATAAGCCAGTGTCCCCCTTCTGAAAACATAAAGAATTCTGTTGTAGATCTGGGTTCCCTTTTTGACTGATGTTGTAATATCCCTTCCCCTTTTGAAGGTGTAGTTCCTCCTTTTGTAATGTATGCCTATTTTCAGTGAAGAATAGTTGTGTAACACTATGATCTTTGACATATCTTCATGACATAAGATAAGTTTTATCTTCAAGTTTCATGATCTGCTGAGCAGATACATTTTATCTGCTGATTGTTTACAGGAGTGTTTTCGATATTTGCCATTATCTTAGCAGACTTCATTTAGCAGAGACTTCTGTATTATTCTGAAGATAGTAGAAGAAAATCCACGAAGACCATAAGAAAATTGAGGATAGCATCTCATTCATCGACAGCAGCATCTAACTCCATCATGCCCAATTTGATACATAATTCTTTGAATCTTGATTCTGGTAGAGGTTTCGTAAAGATATCTGCTATTTGATCCTCCGTGCATATACGCTAAATATCAATATCCTTCTTTTCTTGATGATCACGAATAAAATGATGTCGGATATCAAAGTGTTGGGTTCTGGAGTGGTGTACTGGATTCTTTGTGATGCACATAGCAATGTTGTTATCACAGAAGATTGGTACACATTTAGGAGAAATATCATAATCCTGAAGTTGTTGTCGAATCTACAGAATTTGCTGACAACAACTAGCAGCCGCGACATACTCCACTTTGGTGGTTGATGTTGCTACCGAGTGCTGCTTTTTGCTGAACCAGCTAATCAATTTGTGTCCAAGGAATTGACATGTTCCCCTGGTGCTTTTTCTGTCAATCTTGCATCCTCCAAAATCAGAATCCGAATAACCACTCAGAGTTAGACTGTCGGCTTTTGGATACCAAATTCCTAGCCCTTCTGTGCACTTCAAATATCTGATAATTCGCTTTGCTGTATCTAGGTGCGTTTTGTTTGGTTGAGATTGATACCTAGCACATAGTCCCACAGCATATGATATATCGGGTCTGCTGGCTGTAAGATATAGCAGAGATCCAATGATCCCCCGATATAAGGTAGGATTCATGGCTTCTCCTACTTTCTCGAGATCTGCTATGCATGCGTTGCTGATGGGAATCCTCAGCCTCTTCGTTTTCTCTGGACAATACTTAGCAATCAGATCTCGCGTTTATTTTCTTTGGTGAATGAAAATTCCTTCATCGGATTGTTGAACTTGAAGTCCAAGAAAATAGGACATCTTTCCCATCATACTCATTTGAAAGTTGCTCATCATCAGCTTGGAAAATTTGTCACAGAGATCTTGATTCTTTGAGCCAATAATGATATCATCAACGTAGATTTGCACAAGTAAGATGCTTCCTTTGTCTTTAATACGGAAGAGTGTTTGATCAATCCTTCCCTTTTTGAAACCGTTCTCGAGCAGAAACTTAGATAGAGTTCCATACCATGCTCGTGGTGCTTGCTTCAATCCATACAAGGCTTTTCTCAGCTTATAGACTTGGTTTCCATTCTCAAACCCTGGGGGTTGCTCGACATAGACCTCTTCTTTGAGTTCGCCATTGAGGAATGTGCTTTTGACGTCCATTTGCATGACCGAGAATTCATGGTGTGCAGCATAAGCAAGGAATAACCTGATTGCTTCCAGTCTGGCTACTGGAGCAAATGTCTCATCATAGTCAATACCTTCACACTGTTTGTATCCTTTGGCTACTAGACGTGCTTTATTCCTTACTACGACGCCCGATTCGTTCTTCTTATTCTTGAATACCCTTTGGTGCCTATAACATTCTGATGTTCTGGTCTATCTACCAGATCCCATACATGATTGCGGGAGAATTCAGCAAGCTCTTCTTGCATAGCGTTCACCTAGTCTGGATCGCGTAATGCATCCTCAACTTTAGTTGGCTCCTCACTTGATAGGTAGCAAGAAAACATTGCGGACCCTTGTCTTGTAAGGACAGGATCATTAATATTGCCAAGAACATCTTCTAGAGAATGAGCACGCAGCCATGCCGGTCTGATTGGTTCTTCAACATTTCCTTCTCCGTCTCGATTATCAGAATATTCTACATCATTCGCTTGATCTTCAGCATCTAGAGTGTTGTTGATTTGTTCTTCCGTGGCAGATGTTCCTTCAGCAACTAGAGCTTCTGCTATAGGAACATCATGATCTGGACCTTCTTCTTCAGTAGGTATCTCAGCAGTTGGTGACTCAGCATCTCCTATGCCGAGGTTTTCAGCAGCATTTACTCCTTCAGCAGCGGTAGGAGAATTGAAGCTCTACTCATCTGAATCATCTACCAGAGTAAAAATACCCTTTTGAGGATTGGCCTCAGCATGATCAATGGCATCATTGGCCTGGACAACAGTTTGATCACCGGCTGAGCTCGACTGAAGTGGATCACAATCATTCATAGACTTAGTCGGGTCAATCCAAAATTTTTCGAAAGAATTGAGAATTGATTGACCATTGACGTCATCAGTCTCATGATTGGTATCCTTCGTCTCTTTTACAGCTCTGCGCACTAAAGTAGATTCTTCAAAAATAACATTGCATGTTATTTCCACAATTCTGATAGTCTTATTTAACACTATGTAACCTTTCTGAGTGGGGTGACCATATCCAAGAAGTACACCCTCATCTGACTTAGGTGAGAAAGTGTAAAGTCTCGACTTTCCATTATTATGAATATAACATGTCGCACCAAAAGCACGTAGATAATCTAAATTAGGCTTACGACCGATGTATACTTCGTAGGGAGTCTTGTTGAATCGTTCGTTAATGGAACTTCTGTTTCGCATATAACAGGCTGTCATCAACCCTTCTCCCCAATACTTAGCAGGTAGATCAGCGTCGGCTAGCATAGATTGTACTGCTTCTTTCAGCGTCCGATTCCTCCTTTCTGCTAGACCATTATGCTGAGGTGTCCTAGCAGTGGACCTCTCATGATTTGTACTAGCTTCTGCGCAAAAATCCATGATGATTCCATTGCAAAACTCGGTTCCATTGTCAGATCGGATCCTCTTCACAGTAACATCTTTACTGTTTTGTTCCTTGAGAATTAACTCGGGTAGAATGATCTTGACTTTATCTTTGGCTTTAAGCAGACGAACCCATGTGTACCTGGAATAGTCATCTACTACCACAAGAGTATATATCTTTCTACTTACAGAGGGTGGAGTGACTGGTCCAAATAGGTCCATGTGCAATAATTCAAGAATCCTGCTCGAGGTATTCTTCTCTGGATTGGAATGAAACGAAGCTTTGGTCTGCTTTCCTTGAAGACAGGCTTTGCATACGCATTCCTTACGAAATGTGATGCTATCAGGTAAAACTGTAACAAACTCATTTCTGGCAATATGGTTAATGGTTTTGAAATTCAAATGATTTAACCTTTTGTGTCATAGCCATGTGGTTTCTTCTTTACTCAGTGCCAGAAACATGAATGTTGTTGGCCACTTTGCCAATCGACAACATAAAGACCACCTTTCCGAATTCCTCGAAGTTTCACTTCTCCTTTAATATTATCAGCTATAGAACAACCTAAATGAATAAAAGATATTGTGTACCCGTTTTCACATAGTTGACTTATGCTTAACAAGTTATGCTTGAGATTGGATACGAGAGCAACATTGACAATCCTTAGTCCATTGCGCTCTATACATCCTCTTCCAAGTACTCTGCCTTTACTGTTATCTCCGAACACAACAGATGGACCATATGATTTCTGAATGTCTGAGAATAATTCTTCGTCTCTAGTCATGTGCGCCGAACAACCACTGTCTAGGATCCACTCATTAGACATGCCTGATGTCTTCGCACTTGAATCCTGATCCTGCAAAAATAATTAGGTTGATTTAGGTCCCCGTTTCGCGTCGGGTCCTGAAGGATTAGCTTGAGTCATTGTTCCTTTTGGAACCCACATTTTGGTTCTCCTTGAGATTATTTTTGTCAACCTTCTCAACCTTTTGATATGTGTATGCATGTGGTTGTGTGTTGTGCTTCTTCGCCTTCATCGTCCTTTGGTGATACACGTGTCTGGACTCGGGCCTCACATAGGTGTTTCTCCTATGTGGTGTGTAATGATGGTTTTGGGGTTTCACTAAATAATATCCAGTTTGCTTTCCCCGAGTAAGGATAGGATTTGGCTTCCTGGCGTTTGAAACATGAGGCTCAGCCTTTGTCCTTGAATTTGCTGAATAGTTCTGCTTGGCAGACCTATGAGAACTTTGCTGAGATTCAGTACTCTGCTGAAATCTTACATTCCGCTTGACCTTTTGCTGAGGTCTAGCATAGTGCTTCACGCTCTGCTTGGGTCCAGCAGACTGTTTGATATTCTGTTGAGCGATCTGCTTAGCATTTGTCCTATTATTCGATGATTCAGCAACTAATGTATCCTTCTTTTTACCATCACCAAATATTTTTCCGGCATAAACAAAAGTGATATTTCTTTTTGGCCTCGAAGTTTCATCTTCGTTGTGACAAATGTGCCCAATTCTAGATCGGTCACCATGACGTCTCTATTGGCTTATTAGATTATTCAAGATATCCTGAATAGTCATATACGCGCAGACACACTTCTCATTGGCTTTGTTTTTCAAAATCAGATTTTTTTTTCAAGATTTTGAAATTTTCAGAGAGTTCAGAAAATTCAGTTCTAAGTCTTGATAGTTCCTCACTATCGGACCTTAGTATTTCGACTTCGTCTGTCAGACTTATGACTTTCTATTTGAGTGAAGAATTATCTTCTACGATAGCATTTTTCAAGGTGTATACCTTTGAATGTTCTAAAGAAAGCATGGTAAGATGATCTTCCTCGGAATCCAAGAAGGAATCTTCCGATTCAACCGTGTGTGCTGAGCATGAAATGTTAGCTATAGTTGTGACCTCGTGATTGTTGACTGCTAGGGCCGATTTAGAAGGTTGCTCGGCATTGGCGGACGATTCATTATCCTCAACGATTCTTGCCATGAAGACCATTAGGGCTTCTTCTTCCTCATCAGTGGGATAGTATTCTTCTTCATTGTCAGGAATATCTAGAACCTCTGTTCGTGTCAGCAGCGCCTTGGTCACAGCTCGAACTGCTCGCCTTTCGAATCTTTACTGCAACCGTTCTCTTTCTTCAGGACTTACTTTTCAACAATCATGCTTCAAGTGATCAGGAGATTTGCATTCAAAGCATGTCCTTATCTTTTTTCTCAGTGGGATGCTGTATCGAGGTTGCCTTATCATCCTTCTCTGCCTTTGCTTCCAAGATCATTTTTTGTATCTTCTTCATCTGTTCTTCCAACTCGTCTATCTTTTGATTTTCACCGCTTGAGTTAGAAGTTGATGGAGTCTCCTTCGTTGGTGTTGTTGGTGTTGATCTCTCCTGATTATAAAATGGTTTCCTGGGAGATTTCCATTTATTTGCATCCTTCTTGACGAAGTATGCTACATCTTCTTGAGTTCCAGCGCTCGTTGCACTTGGATGTGCTATAGCAGCTTCATTCTTCTTCGACTGCTGAATGATGAATTCATGTGCCTTTAATTGAAAGAACACTTCAGCGGTAGACATGTTGCTCAAATCCTTTTCACTTAAGCTAGTCATTTCTCCTTTGTCGTATTTCTTCCTGACATTTTTGAGTTCTCCTATGATGGTGTTGAATCTTTCTTCCATCTGCTGAATGGTTTCACCAGGAACCATGACGAAGGATTCGTATTTGTCGACACCGACTTGTAGCTTGTTCCACTTCATTTGTTCTGTCTCCTGAGAAACTTCACATACGTACTCCCACATTTCTTTTGCTGTGTTGTAGTCCAGAACTTTGTCAGACATCAGAGGAGGTAGACAATCCAGGATTAGTTTCATGGCGATAAACTCCAGCTGGCCTCTCTTCTTGTCTTCGAGAGTCCATTCCTCGTAGGGTTTCTTCACCATCTCAGGTATGGGTTGACCACCAGCGGGTGCTGGGGGTGCAGTATTAACTTTCATGATCTCTATAGGACCAATCGTGAGAATGTCCCTCATCTCCGGATGAATGCTTTGCAACTGGATCATGGCCTTCTTTTTCCAGGTTTCAAAACCATCCTTGTTGTACTTTGGAAGAGTATGATTCATCATGTTGATTCTTTCCGCCTTTACTTGAGCTATGTAAAACACAGATACAAGAAACGCAAGGAAAAACTAGGATCTAGGTCCTAAGCGACTCAGAAGCAGTCGGTTTTTCAACCTCCTGCTCTGATACCACTGTTGGTTCCTGAGATCAGAGTCATCGTGGTAACAATAAGATATACACGAAGTGCAGCGGAATAAAAAATTAGCTTTACTTGTAAGTAGGTTATTCTTAACTTAGGGTTTTCGGTTCAAGTTTGCTTTAGTTACTTTTAGCAGTTATACTCTAGCAACTCCGTTGCTAGGTTAAATCGTCGTAGTTCAAAAGTAATAGAACAGTAATAACCAAGAGAACACAAGATTTATAGTGGTTCGATCAAATGATCTACGTCCACTCCTTAGCCGAATCGCTAAGAATTTCACTAAGAAAGTATACGGTGTACAAAGAGTTGTCTCTCCTGTAAAGCAAGCAGCCGTCGTCTGGTCTGTCTGCTCCACGGCTATCTTTCGATAATCCGAACCTTTCAGATGTGGCTCCGGCTGAGTCTAGGGCGTACATTCGTAAAACTAGCTTTTACCACCTGTGGAAGATTTTAAAGTTTCTTCCGAACTATCCTTTGTTCTCGGCCTCAGTGCCCATTCTAATCAATTTCCTTTCGAGAAACTGACTGCTGGATACTTTTTATGACAAAAGTGATCCCAATGATTGAAGATTCTTAAATCGCTTCAAGAATCTCTCAGTTGAGTGTCAGATGTATGGTGGAACACTCAAGACGTTGAAGGCTTTTTAGTATCTCGATATTATGCCTTTCAACTGAACTGCTCTCAAGGTTTCTGTCTCTATTTGGAAACTTTTGTATGTGTGTTTGCGTTAGAGAGTGAGCAGCTCCTGCATCTTCCTTTGACTTGCTTTTTATAGTTGTCTTCTCGAAGTTTTAGTCGGCAGATCCGTTAGACATAACGGATCTTTCTACTTAAATGCATGTAGCTTTTTACCAACTTTTCTGTCTCCGTACAGGCTTTTCCGTCCTACTTCTGATAGGTCAAATCTTCGCGTGTTGGTTAGAATAGCGGTGAAGTAGTTGAGATTTGCTTTGTTGTGCCTTTACTGGAACGGGATGCTGAATATCTTCGAGCATGCTCCTGGATTTTATGCGTAGCAAATGTTCTTCTACTTCTCTGGCTTTGGATTGCTAATTCCTTTAGCAGCCTGTATCGTGTTATCAGATGCTGACCCCTCAGCATTCTGCTTTTACTAATTTTCTTTTTCTTCATGCTTTCCTGTTGTCTGCTGAGATTTCTTCCAAGCAACCTATTCTATTACAACTCGATGTTTACTCTGTACAGGACATTACATAAGTTGCTAAGCTATGCTAAGGTTCAGCAATGATCGACCTTTTACTAAGGTTTGATCCAACAAAACCTTTTACATTGTGCTCCTAAGGGTAATTTAGGAATATTTTCCCAACAAGTACGATAAGACATTACATGAAGCATGGGATCACTTCCGGAATTTATTGAGGAAACTTCCACGACATGGGATAACATATTTTTCAAAAAATATGTCAATTCTAAAGGGGATTGAATTATGATACAAGGATCATCATGGATGCATCTTCTGGAGGGGCTTTCCTAGACCAAGAAGAGGAGGAATCATTATGAATCATCAAGAAGATGACAGAGAATATCTATCAATGGCGGAAGGAGAGAAGAGACTATCAGAATATGAAGACCGTGGGAGATATACGTGAGAATGATTCATTGAGAGGACAAATAGATTTGATGCAAAATTAACGTGATTTGTAGACAAGATCAAGTGGAAAAAGTGAAGCAGTGAAGGTTGTGAGAAAAGATGAAAGATTTTCCAAATAAGTGAACTTTCTTAATAAGTGATGTGGGAACAACCGGGGGCCCTACAATCCTCAAAGCAATATGTACTACCCCCGTAGCAACCATAATCATCCAAGATTCCAGTTTGCAAACCCGCATAATGCTTTGAATCCATCACTAGGATTTGAGAAGGTCGGGTTTTCAATCATGGTGGATATTTAGAAGGAGGAGTTAAAAGTAGAAGCCAACAGGGTAGTGATCATAGTAGGAATCCGAGTGATGAAGTAGAGAAAATACTTTAAAGCTATGATGGTACGCTTGGGAAAAGTCAATTGCAAATCTCAGCAATTGTCAAATAATTGAGTGGGGAACAACAAAAGGGAATGTTTTCGAGTGATAAGAAGATAAACCCAAAGTTGAATTGCAATGGCGTGGATATTCAAGAGGAATTGGTGATGATGCCGGTGCAAGCAAGAATGCAAGAGGTAGAAGGAAAGAAGGAGATGAAGAAGTTAAATAAGAGATAGTGGAATTTCGAGAAGAAAAAAAAGGAAGGAAAGTGAATTAGCACTTCAAAGAGATTAGGTGAATCGAAGCACCGGGAAGTCGGTGAAATCATTTTAATATGTAAACAAGGGTGATATTGAGTTGTCTTCGTCAGAAAAAATTAAACAAGTTACGGTATTCACACAACTTTTGGAAGAGGAAATGCTGGAAAAAACAATGAGTATGAGGAAAGGTTTGAACGGGGAGTTCTACCTTGGAAAATAGGCAAGGATGAGGAGAAAGTGGTGCCAAAAAGAAGGTTAATGAGGTTTGTGAGTTTTTTGAGAAACGAGTTAGATTGAAGATATTGAGTCATCTTGATAAGTTACTTGAAGAATCATTGGTAATCGGGACTCAATTAGATGGTGTGCCGGTTAGTTCAAAGATGTTGAGAGGAGTACAAAAAAGAAGTAAAGAGGCCACATTTGGTTGAAGGAAGCTTAGGAAGTATTTCATTCAACAAGTTTCTTCCAAGTAAGATTCGATTGGTCGAAAAAGGTATATACAAAGTTCATAAGGCTTTTGACAATGGATGAACATGGTAAGGTTGTCTAGCTACCGACATAAACCATAGAGCTTATTGGGACATAACCCAATTTTATTTATTTTTAATTGCTTTATAGATTGTTAGTGTATTTTTTTTGTTTTTGTTATGTTTTTATATTTGTTTAGATAGAACAAGTTGAATTCGGGTGTTGAGTTGAGTGTGTGGAGATTTTGAGGATGAATTTTATGTGTTTGTTGAGTTGTGTAGGCAATAAGATGTTCATGAATTGCAAATGAGATTGCCCTATTGTTGGTCCCGAAATTAAAAAATAAGATACGCAACAGAAAGTAAGTTTAATTTGTACTTGTTCTCTGAAACTCACTGAAACTCATTTTCGGGTTTAAGAAGGTAAGTTTTAAGCTCAGAGAGTTCTTAAGTAAGTTTCACAAGTATACACTTCAATACTTATCCATGTATTGAAGGTTTCAAAGTCATTATGTGAAATCTAAGAATGCTGAAAAGTAAAGAAACAAGTAAAAGACACAAGATACTATACTGATTTGGACTAAAAAATCCAATGTCCACTCTTCCAAAATGAATCGGGAATCCACTAAGTTTGATACAAGCTTCCTTACGATCTATGAATATCCCGTCAGCACTCCGTCATTCGGTTTGCTGTTGTAACTCGCCTAGGAATTCCTTGCTGACTTAGTCTTCAGGATGAAGTGAGGATGCACCTCGCAGCCTTCTTCGTTGTGGGTTGGATGTTAGCACGTTCTTCCCAGAACTCAGTTTGGTTGGCTAAAGCCCGTAAGAATTAATGTTCCAGAGTAGAACACTGACTACTATAAATATTACTTAGGAAAGTAATATTCACCAAAGTAGAGTTTCAACTTATAGCTTCAGCCTTGTGCACTTAGACAGATGCATGAAGTGATTAACTTCAGTTGAAAACTCAAGTCTCGAGTTAAAGAATACGGAGTATCAGAGAGCTTTTCAGATGAAAGTTTGGCATAGCTTTGACTTATCATAACTTGAGAGTTCATAACTTTTTCTGGTTGAAATGTCGACCTATTTATAGGAGCATCCTTGGATATTTAAATTTCTTCCCATTAGACACGAATCCAGTCGTTAGAGACATTGAGAATGTCGTGCAATCATGCCCATTCTTTGGTAGGTCTGCTCTGAAAAGGTTGTACATCTATGTACTTTCTCTCTGCTCTTGTAAGACTCAGTTTTAGTCCGAGGAATCCAAGTGTGGGACATCCTCGTACTGACTTTACTTAGAATTTATTCACCTTTAAGTCTGACTGAGCTTGGTTCTCCTTGTGTTCCACGTGCTTACAAAATAAGGCCTCCATACTGACATTTCATGACTCAGTATGGGCAACCCTCATACTGACTTTTCACGAGTTAGTATGGTAATCTCTATACTGAGTACCCAAACTCAGTATAGGCCTTGGCCATACATAGTGAAGCCAAGTTTCATGCACAAACACTTCTTCAAATCTCGAGCATCTCCTTTACTGGCTCTTCAACACCTAAGTTTTATTACAACACAAAGAATCCTATACATGGTTTACATTAAACAAGTCTAGAAACTTAGTGCTAAAGTAAGTTTTAACATATCAAAATATCAAATTAAGGAGGGAACAAAAACGTAGTTCCTAACACCTAGTGATATGAAATGGATCCAGCGGATGATCCATTCGGCACCCCCGATTCTCATGGAGATCAACCGTCCCATATGCACAACAAGCCGAACATTCAAGGGCCGATAGGGAATATAGGAGTAGAACTTGTACCTGCATGCACAAATTAGGCATTAGCCGATCGTGATCACACTCGGAACTAAGGGGCCAGCGCACATGGGAACGACCAAGATTAAGAATCTGGGGCCAAAACTGTCATCACGTGACATTCTCCCCCACATATTCTCGCGACGCCCTCGTCGCGTGCTCAGCATAAGGGTACCAACGTCGCTTCCTTGTGCTCCCCAGCACTCGCCCAACGTGGTATGGTTTGCCCACACACTCGTATCCAGTCGCCCCACTCGTGCCCCCGTTCAACGCCCAACATCTCCAACCACCATTGGAACATCACTTGTTGTGTCTTTGACTTTGTTTGCCCGTGACCGTACTCGGCGTGTCACCCGCACCAACCAAGCTCTCTTTGTCCAGTAACAGCCGCAAGCGCCTCCCCTTCCCTTTGGGAGTTGTCCCCACCTGGACACCGCTCGCCTGTCCTTTCGTTGCCACCTTCATCTTTCTAAGTGTGCAACATGGCCACTCACTCCCTTGGAGTGCCATCACGAGAGCCTTGGTCCAACATCACCGAGTCCGCTCTGATACCATATGAAACGGATCCAGCGGATGATCCGTTCGGCACCCCCGATTCTCACGAAGATCAGCCGTCCCATATGCACAACAAGCCGAACATTCAAGGGCCGATAGGGAATATAGGAGTAGAACTTGTACCTGCATGCACAAATTAGGCATTAGCCGATCGTGATCACACTCGGAACTAAGGGGCCAGCGCACATGGGAACGACCAAGATTGAGAATCTGGGGCCAAAACTGTCATCACGTGACAGATACACATAAATTTAACTAGCAAACAATTAAATCCCCAATTAAGAATAATATCAATCCAGATTACTCATCTCGCCTACTTACCATACCGTTTACTTTTGTGTGCGGTAGTATCCAAGCAAATCTAGTCATTGTGTTTTGTCTATATCTAGGCAATGAATGTAAATCTATCTAGCTAACTAACAACTCAAAAAACAATTGATTAAACCAACCATTATCATCAACAACTCACTTCACAAATCAAATCAAACCTCTCCAACAATAGCATGCACAATATCACAAAAAATTAGATCAACAAATGAAGAAAACATGACATTGGAAAGAACTTTGTAATGAACAACCATGAGCAATTGAATGATGCAAACAAGATTTAATTCCCCTTGAGATAGTCAATCCACACAAATCTAACTAATCCCCTTTGTACCAGTGAACTAATTGTATATAAAATAGGATCGTCAAACTGTTACGTTATCTAATCTTAAAACACTACCAAAACCACGTGGATTCTCATCCTACAAGCATTCACTTCACACTCGGTTGGATCTATACTTGCATACAGTCATGATATTCACAACATCTAAATATGCTTATCGGCTGCAATTTTGATGTCAAACTTTCAAACAATTGGTGAACGCCTACATTGCTTGAATAAGAAGAAAGCTCTAGCATGTTGTAATCATCAAGGAAAAAATAAATAAGCACTCAATAATTCCATAGAATTAATTACATCATTCTAACCAACATCGTACAATGATTTAGCTATACATACCTTGTAATTGGCTCAATTAAATACAATGAGTAAGGTTAGCCATTACAAAATATAATTTAGATGATAATTTTTCCCCAATTGTGGATCTCTAATATTTGATCTTCACTTCTCTCTTCAAATATTCCCTAATTGGATGGATCTAGCCTTGATTCCCCTTCAATTCTATGATTGGATGAGGTTGGAAGAGTTTGGAGGTGAATAACCGTCGAAAATTCACCATAATGTTCTCAACCAACTCGAATTTACCCCTTATATAGTTAGTAACCGCTTACAGATTTTGCCCAAGATGATTCCATTTTGACCGAAATGGTCCTCTGTTCAGGAAACCCCACTAAAACTCGTATTATTTTGACCGGGATAACATCATCTCGGTCAAAATTTTCCTCTGTAAGGCAGATTTTGACTAAAATTTAGGGAGCTGGGTCGAAATCTGCCCTACAGAGGCATATTTTGATCGAACCCAGATGGTCTGGGTCAAAATTTGTCTTGATTTCCCCCTTCAGCTTTTCATGCTCCATTTAGGTCGAAATGAACTTTACATATGCTAGATTTGGGTCTAAATTCATCCCAAATTGGCTCCAACTCATGGTTTATGCTCAATCTTCCACCTACACAACTCAAACACCGACATGCTCGAAAATACATCAAATCTATCTAAAATATATGATATGTGCGTGAAATATGCATGAAATCACCCCAATAATGCACCAATAAATTAAACATTTCACACATATATCATAATTCCCCAAACTTGAACCTTCGATTGTCCTCAATCAAAACACAATAAAACAATCTCCCTACTTAATGCAATACCTCATAGCTCATCAAATAAACTTAGCATGCTTTATTCAAACGAGATTATCACCTTTATTTGCGCAATGGTTAATACAAGAGACTCAAAGCACTCAACAAAATGGTTAAGCAAAGAAATTTACTCCCTTTCGTGTTTAGCAACAATTCACTCATTCACAAGATATCAAGTTCGATTTCCATATGCTTGCATCCTATCTCACCACTATACTACAATGAGCTTAATTCTATAATGTTAAAGGCCTTTATTTTGGTTATATCGTGGTTGACTAAAGGTAGGTGGTTTTGGCAAAAGTGATGACTATCCTCTAACAAAATCCGAAAACCCTCAAGCAATTGTTCGACATCAACCAATCCTAAGGTATATACTGTTGGAATTGTATACATAAAATCATTATTATTGGTATGTTTGGAAACGTTATGTTGGATATACTAGTAATCATTAATGACTTGCAATAAACAACTCACGTCTAAATTAACAATCATACGATACGAACAAACACATCCAGCTATCTCGTTGATAGAGAGACCATATGGTGTGTAAGAGATCACAGAAGATCATATAGATTGTTTGACCTTGCGAGATATAAACATTTATCACAGCTGAGACAGTTTCTAGTTTGGCTATCGGTTTAGGCTGCGGCACACAAGTCCATAAGTGGTTTATCTTAACTGCTTTGTGTGACCGATACATCTCAATGTATTGATAGGATCAACAGTGAGATGAACCATTCTACTTGACATATGAATGAGTAAAGATCTCGGTAACTTGGTCAGATCTAAAGTCTATTGAAAGCTGAGGGGCACACATAGGTTGACTGTCACTTTGACTTGCTATGGTGGAAAGTCTTACATGTACTCATATATCTGCATCTTGGGGTTTCCTCAGGCTGGATTTAGATATCCATATCTGTTTTATGATGGTGACATTCCCTGGGAAGCTCACAAGGTTTGTTATGCTAAGTCCTGCAGGCTGAATCATTGATTCAAGCATAAGCGATAAGGGTTGAGTGGTACTACTCAGGAATAATAAGAGATTAATTAATTGCAGCTAATTGTCACATGCTGAATTAATTAATGAATGTCTGAAACCTTAAATATGGGGATTAACCAAGTCGATGCAACCCATTCCTAGTAACGTGGTAATAAAGAGGTAGGTCAGCATTTGATCCCTAGTCTGGCCCAACAATGCTCAGAGCCCATTAGGGTTTGTTAAACCCTAATAGCCCATTCTCCAGATCTATATAAATAGATCAGTTCTCTCACTTCCCAAATAAGTTTTGAAGTTTCAAATCAGAAATCCTAAAGAGAGTGAGAGAGTGGGCGGCTGTTTCAATCAGGTAGGGCATCCTTATCAGATTTCCGGATCGAACAAGGGAATGGATCAGAAGATCAGATCCGTAGGAATTCGATCAACGATCTACCACCGTTATTCAATCCGCAGGAGTTGAGGTATTCCTTTGAATCTATGCATTAAATTAAATAGGAGCATGTAAATGGCATTTACTGTTTGTCATAGCATTTATTTTAATATCCATAAAATGAATCCGGGGTTAAGAAATAAATGATGATTCACGTTGCCTATTTTAGACTCAGCTCCTACAATTGGTATCAGAGCCATGTTCGTGTTTATGGCTCTGTCGGAAAAAAAATTTTGACATTCAGTTTATGCATGTTATTTAATTTGTCGTGGATATTTTTGTTCTCATGGCCCCTCTCTGGTTTTTGGTTTTATTTTAAATCGCAAGAAAATCCGCGATTAGATTGATAGGAAAATATGTAATAGATTTAGATCTGTTGTATTATTTTTATTCAATCTGTAATTGGAGAAAATGAGAGAACAAAGAACAACGACAAGGATGGTGGTTTCCTGTGTTCCTGGACAGACTGTGCCATGCGCTGGCGGCGTGTGGAGGTGGCCAGCGGCGGCGGCCGTCAGCCGGCGAGCAGCTTTTCTTCTTCCTCGCAAAATAACAGCCTCGACAACTTTTTCTTCTTCCCTTCGCATGCAGTGGCACTGGCTTTGATCGGTGGGGGTCACTGCGGTTAGGCAGAGGTCATGCGCTGGTGTGTGTGGCAGTGGGAGGAAGAAGTCGAATGGTTGTGGTCGCGGCAACAGCATCGCGTAGAGGATGCATTTCCAACGTGAAGTAGTGAGCCATCCTCGTGAAGGTGCGCAACTGCGGCGAGATCTCCAGATGGCGAGGGCGGCAGGGCCAACGGTGGCATGGTGCGAGATGCAGTGGCTGTGTCTGTACAGTCAGACGCGGCAGCTCACGAGGATAGCAACCACTCGCGCACCGTGCGTTGGTCGTGCGTTTCAGGCTTGCAGCGGCAGTGGCAGGTGTTGTGGGTCTGCATGAGGCTGGTAGGTGGTGGCGCGGCAACCGGCGGTGGGGGCTGTAGTACGTGGCGGCAGCTAGGGTCTTGGGTATTGAAGGAGGAGGCTGTAAACCCTAGATGTGAGTTATGGTTTGCAAAATTAGGGTTTTACAACATTATGGGCCTAAAATCCTAATTCCTGGCCCAAACTACTGAATTATTTTTCAGTCCAAAGATTGCAGATTTAAATTATAGAATGGGAGCCCATTTTGAAGATCTATATTAAATTAAAGCCTTGTAATAGATAGGTTTAATTTTTATTTCCCATGTAATTGCATCTGAGGGCCACGAGAACTTTTATTTTATTTATTATATTCTTGTATGATATGATTAATTATGTGCGCACTAGTAAACTACGAGAAAGTATGCTACTACTTTTATTATTTATTTTAAAGCATGTTGTAGATAATAGGGAAGCATGTTACTGTTTTATTATTTATTGTTCAAAGCAAGTCTTCTGTGATTTATTTTATGCATTAAATTATGTCTATAAATTCCAAAATCATGTTGGGAAATATAATGGTATTTTAGATGTGACATAATTTATGGATCATAAAATAATCTGTGCGGATAAGAACCTTTCGAAAGAAAAAGACTAAGCAAGATTTTTTAATTAAAATCAACAAGACCTCCACAATGCGGTCTCTTATTAGAAGTGGGCAGTGAAGTGAGTAGACGTCTACACGATCGTAGCCTGCTTACTTTATTTTTTCATAAGTTCTAATAAATGAGATTTCTAAATAAGAAATTTAAACATGTGAGAAGTGGACGATGAAGAGAGTAGACGTCTACACGACCATAGCCTACTTACTTTATTTATTTATAAGTTCTCTAGGATTGTTTTAAATGAGATAACAAAGGTTGTAAGAGGCATGCGTCATGGGTCTAGTATGTATCACAAATCGTCCTTTTAACTTCCGGAGTTAGAATTGTGGTCAAATTCTTAGATGTTGTCTGAGTACTAACTCATGATTGATGTCCCTTCTCGGATAGGTTGAACATGGTCTTAGTATTATCTCCGTTTATTAATTTCATTTGCCAGCGAATACTTGGCATGGATCGAAATTAAAGACTGGAACTTCGAAGAGCAGTCTGGTTAGGTGGTCTGCTGTAAACGTCTTCAAAAGGAGCTTGCATTAGATGCACCTAGGCAATTGGGGGAAACAATTGTATTAGTTTATCAAAAAGTTACAATGCATGTTTGTTTCAATGTTCTACATGTATGTTCTTACTTTAATCAATTATTATTTTCAGATATGTCTATGAATAATGTCATCAATATCTTGGTACATAATCAATTAACTGGTCTGAATTTCCTGGAATGGAAGCGCTACTTGGATTATATCCTGGTTGCAGAGGAACATCAATTTGTTCTTAACACTTCATGTCCAACCGTCCCCACTGCTGAGTCAACTGAGGTGGAGCGGAACCTCTATGACAAGTGAGTCAAGTCTAATAATGTTGTCAAGTGCTACCCACGAATGAGTTGTAAAATGATTGATGGTAGCTCATTGAGGGAGCACATTGTTTCCATGACTCACCTCATGGATGAACTATCGTTGCATGGAGGAGGTATTGACGGGGAAGCCCAGGTCGATATCATACTCAACTCACTTCCGAAGTCTTTTGAAAACTTTATGCTGAATGTTGTCATGAGTATAAAGAAGTACACTCTTAATGAGTTACTTAGTGACCTCATGGCGGCTGAATCAGTCAAGCAACCTGAAAAGGCAGTCTTGGTTTCTTCCGATCGTCGCCCTACTTCATCAAAAGGTGCTAAAGGGGTGATTGGAAAGAAATTCAAGAAGACAGCCTCTGGAAGCAAAAGTTCTGGGAAAAAGAAGACTGTGACACTAGGGAAGAAGGGCAAGTGTTTCCGTTGTGGCAAAACTGGTCACTGGAAGAAGGATTGTCTTACCAAGCGGGTTGGACAAGGTACTTCATTAGCATATGTAACGAAAATATGTTTAGCATCTGTTTCTACCCATTCGTGGGTAGTGGATACTGGAGCTACTGATCATGTTTGTTACACTTTGCAGGGATTCAGGCCGACGGGGCAGCTGAATGACGATGAGATGATGATCTCCATGGGTAATGATGCTCGTGTGTATGCAGTAGCAGTTAGAGATGTTACATTATGCTTTCAAGACAATGTTCTGATTTTAAGAGACATTTTGCATGTATTGGATTTTCGGCGGAACCTTTTTTCTGTTTCTTGTTTAATAAATGATAGATTTTCAGTTATTTTTTATAGTCCTATTACTATCAATGGAAATAACGGTGTTATCTATCGTGGGATACAGAAAGACTCTCTTTATATCATAACTTGTTTACATGAATCTTCCGTGAATGCTGCATATAACTCATTTAATCATAAGAAGAGAAAGTTTTCATCTTCTGATGAGGATCTTACATATCTATAACATCTGAGACTAGGTCACATCAATTTAAAGAGGATCAAGAGACTCGTGGATGATGGAATGTTGGATTCAATCCAGGTAGTTCTACATCGAGTTTGTGAATCATGTATAAAGGGAAAGATGACGACCAGGCCTTTCAAGGCGACTCAGTCTCGAGCAAGTGATGTGTTGGAATTGATCCACTCTGACTTATATGGAGGATTAAATTATTTCGTCACTTTTATTGACAATTACTCGAGATACGGGTATGTTTTCTTACTTCACTATAAGTCTGAATGCTTTGAGAAATTCAAGGAATTCAAGGCGGAAGTACAGAAGAAGTTAAACAAGACCATTAAGTCATTACTATCTGATCGTGGTGGTGAGTATCTGAGTGACGAGTTCTTGTTGTTTTTGTGAGAGCATGGGATTACATCCCAATGGACTGCAACGGGCACTCCTCAGCAAAATGGTGTGACAGGAAGAAGAAGTAGGACTCTTTTTGAAATCGTTAGATTCATGATGAGTCCTGCGAAGTTGCCTGTTTTGTTTTGGGGCCACGCATTATTAATAGCGGCGTACCTGCTAAAACTGGTACCTTATAAGTTTTAGGGTTATGCCTTGGAAACAGCGGCATACCTTCTGAACTTAGTAACTACTAAATCGATTATAAAGACTCCAATAGAATTGTGGACTGGGCGAAAGCCTAGTTTAAAACCATATTCTGGTTTGGGGTTGCCCACCATATGTGTTGGATAAAGAAGTCGTTAAGTTGGCACCTAGAATGGAATTACGACTGTTTATAGGATATCGTATAGGTACGAATGGCGGTTACTTTTATAGTCCTAAAGAATTAGAGGGTGGTGACTGACACCAACGCTTGACTCTTGGAGGAAGACTATATAAGTTAGCATAAATCAAAGAGTAAGATCATTCTTAATGAGTTTAGAGGAGACAATGGTACACTGAGTGTACTAAGTGTTATATCACGAAAGACTACAAAATGTGTTGACTCTGGTGTACCTACACAGGTACTGCCTTGTTGTAGTGGGAGAGTTGTTCAATCTAATCGTTTCATAGATATGGGAGAGTCTTCGGACTTGGTCCACATTGTTGTACATGAAGCGAACAATCCCTGAACTTACAAAGAGGTTGTTCAAGATGTAGATGTGATGTTTTGGCATAAGTCTATGGATTCTGAGATTGAATCTATACATGTTATGGATGGGTACAACCTTCAGACCTTCCTAAAGGCAATGTAGCCATTGGGTGTAAGTGGGTCTATAGGTGTAAGAGAGGATCTGACGGAAAGGGCAATGCCTTAACAGCATGTTTGGTGGTGAAGGCACTCACTCAAATAGAGAGAATCGCTTGTGATGATAATTTCTCACCTGTAGCCATGCTGAAGTCGATCTGCAATCTCTTATCCATAGCAAATTACATGGACAATAAGGTTTAGCAAACGGATGTCGAGATAGCTTTCCCACATGGAAATATGGATGAAGACATCTATATGTGGTAACCTGAAGGTTATGTAAGGAAATTCTAAGAACATCTACTTTGGAAGTTAAAGAATTCTCTTTATGGACTTATACAAACTTCTAGATCTTGGAACATTCATTTTGACGAGGTAATCAAATTCTTAGATTTGAAAAATGTCAAGATGAAAGTTGTGTGTACAAAATGAGCAATAGAAACGTGGCGATATTCTTAGTATTGTACGTAGACGATATCTTCTCATTGGCAACAACTTGAGGGTATTGTCGGAGGTATAGGTGTGTCTGTCGAAACAGTAACAGATGAAGGATTTGGGAAATGCTATGTACATTCTTGGTATTAAGATCATTCATGATCAAAATAAGAGTATGTTGCATTTTTACCAAGCTTCCTACATCAACACTGTTATTGCCCTGTTTAGCATACAAAACTCAAAGAAAGGATTTCTACCTTTGTGACATAGAGTTCCTCTGTCTAAGGACACGTGACCAAAAATGCCAGACAAGATGGAGGAGATAGCTAAGGTTCCTTATGCTTCGGTAGTAGGAAGCCTTATGTATGTTATATTCTGTACTAGACATGATATCTACTGTGCAGTTGGCATGGGGGCAAGATATCAATCTAACCCAGGTCTGGGGCACTGGATTTCGGTAAAATATGTTCTCAAGATTGTGAAAAAAACTCGAGATTATATGCTGGTTTACCAATCAGACAGTTTGACCCCTTTAGGTTATTCAGATATAGATTTTAAGCTGATCGAGATATGAGAAAGCAAACCTCGGGTTATGTGTTTACCTTGGGAGGTGGAGACATATTACGTGGTTATCTCAGAGGCTGCCAAAGAAGTTGTCTGGCTTAGAAGCTTCTTGTTGGATTTGGGGGTGATTATGAGTATGTCTAAGTGTATCACAATTTGTTGTGACAACACTGGTGCAGTAGCAAACTCGAAAGAACCTAGAGCCCATGTGGTAAGTAAACACATAGAGAGACAGTACCATATTTTACGAGAGATCGTAAAGTGAGGTGATGTGGCTGTGGAAAATATGTGTCGTTGTATAACCTGATTGATCCTTTCACAATACATTGCAACTACACTTTAAGTCTAAGTGGGAGATTTGTAATGACATGGTGTATACAAAAAGTTTAGCTTTAGTATAAGTGGGAGGTTGTTGGAGTATACTGTAAAGCAAACTTGTAAGTGAGCTTTGTCATGTACTTAATCTCCTGTAATTAACTGAAACAAGTGTTATCACATTGTTGCAATCTCATGATTGCATGCATATCCACTTATCTTATATTGTAGACATTGTGGTGGGTGCGTGTCCCACTGAACATCGCATTGTTGGGTTCTTTATAAGATATAATATGTATTCACAACTGAGATAGTTCTAGATAAACTATCATTTTAGGTTGTAGTATAAACATGAGATAACAAGTCTTGGTTATTAGTTTATACTAGTGTGTGGTGTCGCATTGAGACGTGTTCTTCGGTTCTGACTCTATGAAGAACCAAGGTCTCGGCGACTTTGTTAATTCTTAATCCTATATGTGATATTTAGATATATGCAAATGATTGTTTGTTACTTTGACTTACCATGGGTGAGAATCAAAAGGATGATTTCATATGCTCCGTATCTTGGGTAACAACATTATTTGTATGTATTTATGTAGTCTCATTAGGGCACCGTGTCCTGGACCTCCAGGTTCATAACATACCCTAAGGAGCTCATAAGTTCTATCGTATTAAATACTGCAGGTGAAATTTATTCCGATACGATAATAATGTTGAGCATGTACTACTTAAGAAATTAACATATTAATTAATTAATGTTGTCAGAGCTTTTAATTAGTTAATGGATGTGCGATATATTAAACACGAAGAATTAATTAAGTCAAATAGAAGCCTTATTCACATTGGGATAGGATGGCAGTTGCAACATTAATTCTCTAGTGGAATGAATTAATGTTATAGGTTTAAATTATATTCTGGGCTGAATATATGTGTTTGGACTTATGGGAGGCTCAATCCTATACCCTCTAGAGATCTCTGGTCTAGCCCAATTGGAAACCCTAGATGATGCCTATAAATAGGATTTGTGTAGAGAGAAAAACCTAATGATTCCATATGTTCATGTGGCTCGCGGGACACAGGCTAGAAGATCTCCTGTGGAATCAATCTCAAAATCTATAGATCTGTTAAGGTAATCCTTGATCTTCTTTATTTAATCTTATTAAACTATGTATGTGTACGTTTGGTATCCAAAATTTATCATGGGGACGAACCGCCTTCACCGGCGTGTTCCATCAGGTATATCCCCACATTTACGGTTACAGACATTCATTAATTAATATAAGCTCTGACAATCTATTAAATTAATTAACATATTATATTCCTGAGTCAATCCGCTCAACCATTTCCACTTATACTTGAACTTAATGAGCCTGCAGAACTTTAGCATGACGAACCTTTTGAGGTGCTCAAGGAATGTCACTATCATATACTGGATGTAGTTACCTAGTTCTAGTCACAGACAACCTTAAACAAATTGCTACAACCATAGATATAGATATACAAGCTTTACTAGAGCCTTTCATTGCATATCAAAGTGACACAAAAATGTATGTATACTTTTGTACCTTCATCTAGGCTTAGGATTCCATAAAGCCACCAAAATCAAGATTCCTTTAATGTCAGATGAAGGAATCGATCTTAACTTAAGTCCTATCAATGCGTACCCCACGCACTAGCATACCAAGCAACTGAGATAAACTGCCTATTATCGCTTATGTTGCAGCCTATACCGACAATCTATCCTGGGATGTCTCAGCTGTGATAACTATCTATATCTCGCTAGGTCAGACAATCCATACGATGTTCCATGATCTACTGCACACTATATGATCTCCCTATCGATGACATAAGAGGATAAGAGCATTTGTGAAACATGTTTGTTAATTTGGACAGGAGATGATCATACAACATTCTTGATTCCCAGTTTATTAACTAATAAACCTTGTACATAATATACCAATCATAATGGTTTCAATATATAATTCCATCATTTTATATGGATTGCAATGATAAATATCTTATGTTTATGATGGTTGTTTCGAGTATTTGAGTTGATGAGGTTATGTTGTTGTGGATGAGTCGTTATGGTAATCAAATATGGTTTAATATGGTTGTGTGATATGTAGAAGGTAAAAATAAGGCCGAGAGTGTAGCTTAATCGAGTGGATGCCAATGGATAACCATTTCTAACGTTAACTCCACACTATGTAGATGCATTTTAGTAGATTAGCTTATATAGATTGTGTGTTTGTTTGTTATGTATTTCACCAAACTTATAGTTGAGATTTAATTATGATGAACTTATGAAGTTTGAACTTTGCTTAAGCCAATGATAGGCCTTAATCGTTGAGATTGAGGCATGTTGCGATTGAAGTTTTGATTTGGTCTAGTTTATGTTTGTTAATACTTGAGACTAGACAAAAATCCATGAGAACTGAACTTTGATATTGTCATATATTTCTTTGTGACTGGCAAGATTGAAAGTGAAACACCTAGAACTTGCATCCATTCTCTATCTATTTGAGCATGAGCTTTTGACTAGAAGATGATATTAGGCCATCGATTCCTAGTTCCTAACTTGCACATTGGAGTATAAGGTGTATTTGATGAGCATTATTTGCCTTTCGTTCCATTGTTCCCCGTGATTGAGCCTATTATGGAGATATCTTTTTATATATAATTAGGAATAAGTTTGGGGGATGAGAGTATTCAGGTGAATATGGATGTTGTGAGGTTGGGTGATGGGAATAGGTTGGATAAAGGTTTCAACAAGTATCCATGTTTGAGGCATGAAAGAAAATAAAAGAAAAGTGAGAAAGTCATGTGTTGAAAAGAAAGAAAAAAAATGAAAAAAAGAAAAAGAAAAAAGAGATTGAAGAAAAATGGAAAGATGGTGCATATCAAAGAAAAATGAGCACCAATAAAAAAAATTGTGTGAGAAAAGAATACATGGAATATGTATTTTGAAAAGTAAGAAAAAATAAGGCAAAATGAGTGATGTCTTGGGATTGCTTGATTGAGGATCGATGTTAGGGGTATTGGGTGTTTCAAAGAGGATAGCCACCATAGCCCAAAAAAAACCTACTCACTAGTCAACCACGTTATCACTAAAAATAAGACCTTCTTGATTCTAGAATTAAGCTTGTTGTGGTATAGTGGTGAGAAGGATGCAAGCTTATAGAAGTGGAACTAGATATCTTGTGATTGTGTAGCTTGTCCATAAACACGTGAGGGAGTGTGCTTTCTTGTTCCCCAACTTTTGTTGAGAGAATATAGTCTTTTATACAAACTATTGCACAAATGAAGGTGATATTCTCGGTTGATTGATACATGCCGATGTCAATGTGATGAGGTATGAGGCATTGCACTAGGTGAAGTGATTGCTTTATTATGTTTTGATTGAGGACAATCTAAGGCTCAAGTATGGGAGATTATGATATGTGTGTGAAATGTATGCTTTTTTAGGGATGAATGAAGCATTTTAGGGTTATTTCAAATGCATTTCACCTACATATCATTGATTTTTGCTAGATTTTGCGTTACTTTGGTTATAATTATTGTTCAATTGTTTTACGATGAATAGAGGATGAAAAATGTTAAGTCTTGCCAATTTTTTGTGTATTTCTACAGAAATGAGGATTTTGGAGATGTAAATTTTTCCTCGAACGAGTAATCGTTGGCCAAAAGTAGGACAGAGATAAGTTTCGGCTGAATGAGAACCATTTCGACCAAAACCAGAAGGGCCAAGACAAAATTCAATATCAGAGCTCAGTTTCGGTCAAAATGGATCCCTTTCGATTGAAAGAGCATAGTGGAGAGTTTTTCAAGTCGGACAGAGCCTTATCTTCGTTGAAATCCAACTAATTTTGACCGAAATTAATTAAAGAATCACACAACAAAGTAGAGGCTTATTTTCGGCAAAATTTTCATCATTTTGGCAAAATCTTAGCACGACAAACTTAATATAAAAGGGGGAAATCAAATTTGAAGATGAGTTACTCGAGAGAACCACCACATAACTTCCTCAAACACATCAGGATCGATATTAATTTATTGCAAAACTCACTCAAATTTGAGGATGAATCAAGTCAATTGAGGAGATCAAGCATTGGAGAAATGAACTTCATTTCCCCACATTTTGTAATGATATTTGTATGTTTGTTGTTCAATTGTTGGGAATTCAAGGTATGGAGGGGTGAACTCATTTAGGATTTGAGTATGAATTATTGTATTGGATTTTGATTGATGAATTGTATACTTTTCAGACTTCTCGGTTTGAGTTTGTTTTGGTCTCGAGCTTGTTTCTATAGAATATTGTAGGTTCCACACCAAGTGTTTGATAAATAGTCGATTAGATTGTGGCCAATACGTGGGTGTAGTTTAAGTGAATAGATCAAAACATATTAGCCAATGATAACTCAATCGGGTTCACACATATTTCAATTCAATTATGCGGGCACATTAACTATGATCCAAAACCAACAAGGGTCATTTAACTCTTCGACTATTCAAACAGGACTATATTAAATCCTTCATAACTCTTTGGGTTAACTCTTCTCATTTTAAAATCTACCTCTCTAAACACCCCCGGTATTTTAATTTTCTATTATATTTACTAAGAATGTATGTATTTCATAGTTTCTTAACACTCTTAAGTAGGGGTGGCAAACGGGTTGTGTTCGGGTTGGCGGGTTGGGTTATGACCTGATAGTAACAAGCTACCTGCCAACCCGAACCCGACCTATTTAATTATACGGGTCCGAAATCTTAACCTGAACCCAACCTGTTTATTTTTAGGTCAACCCGAAAATATCCCGAAATGACCTGTTTAAAAATTTAACCTAAATCAACATGACCTGTGAACCCGAAACTAACCTGTTTAATTCACAAATAGCATATTTAACATGAAATCACTAATATAATTCATCTTCATTGTATTCTGACTCCCCCGTTAGCGTAGGCATTACAGTATCTTTAACTGAATCTGAATCAATATCATCACCTTCAACATTTATAGGATTCTCGAAATTGGATTCCATAATTGATAATCCTGATTCCTGAATACCAATAAAAAAAGTTAATGAGATCTTGTACAGTGAAATTCGATCAATATATATAAAAATAGAAAATTTACCTCAATGAAGTGGGGGTGGCGGGCGATGGCGTGCAGGGTGGTGCATCGGTGCAGGAGGAGGGTAGCCGGCGATGCAACAACAGCGAGCCGGTGTGGGCGACGCAGCGAGGGTTGTGCGCCGGTGCTAGCGATGCAGTGAGGGTGGTGTGCCGGTGTGGGCGCTACGGGATGGTGGTACGTTGGTGGGCTGCGGGGCTGTAGTGATAGTGAGGGCGGTGCGTCGGTGCAGACTGCAGCAGGAGGGTAGCGAGACTGCGACTCTGCGAGAGTGGTGCGACGCAGCGAGGGTGGTGTGCCGTGTGGGCTGCGGCGCGCGTAGGTGGGATTGGGAGAGAAGATTGGGCTGCGGCGGAGAGAGGCAAAGACGTGAATTCAATTCACAAAATAGAGATAGGGTTTTAAAATTTTAGTATAATAAAATATTAAATTAATAATAAAAATTAGAAAATAGAATATAATAAAATTAATTTTAAAATTAATTAATTTCAGGTTATACGGGTTGAGCGGTTCAACCCGAATCTGACCCGAACCCGACACGAAATTTATACGGGTTAAGCGGGTCAACCCGAAACTGACCCGAAATTTATATGGGTTGGCCCAACCCGCTTTTTTCGTGTTGGGTTCGTGTTGGGTTGTTGAGTCGAGTCGGAGATTGCCGCCCCTACTCTTAAGAATAAGAATTTCACGCCGATTTTTTGGAGCCCACCTAAACTTAAATTTCACGCGAATTTCGATATATTGTTTAATATTAGTATTTCGTTTGATTTATTGAAATTAATTTAAAAATCTTCATGTTTGCTTCCATTTGATTTCATTTTGGTTTACTTAAATTTACATTATAACTTTAAGTACTTACTATTTTATTTGTTCAGTTATTATAAAGTATAGAAATATATAAAACAGGAAATTTAATTTCTAAAAGGACTTATTAAATGCATTAATTTTAAAGTTTTTTCTTGAAGTTAATTGATTTCAAAAATTGAAGGGTTTAATTAATATATCCAATAATTTTTAAAGTTATAATATGTTCCTATCAAAAAATTGAACAGCTGAACAAACCCTTATCCCTAAATTATATTTGAAAAAATTAATACGACGTACTATGAAAATGAAATAAAAGACATCGAAAATATTTTCTTAAATAATAATTTTGGAGGGGTGAAGGTTGTCTCTATGCTTGAGTTATTGACAAATGACAAGACCTTTTAAATGATGAATATGATTTTGCATTTCACATCTTTATCTTTTCTCTTGTCCAACCACCTGGACTCAAAATCTACAAACCAATAAATTTACAAATTAATGAAACGTCGGTGAATTTCGGCATCTATGTCACAATCATGATTTAACGATAATTAGTTTGTCGTTAAGCATAGTCGTTAATATTAAACATTTAAATTTAGCTCAAAGTTCGTTTTTGATCCACTCGGATCGAGTAAAATACAAATTAGTTTTGGACATTTCGGTTAAAAAAAATAATAGTTGCAATATCCCCAACTCCAATAAAATTGAATCCCAATCCTAATTATTTTTTCATAATAATATTATCAAAATCTACTTGATAATATTATTTAATGTTTGAAGTCATATTGTTTTATTTAGTTCCTATAGTTTTTATTGAATAAATATGCTTTTAAAAGTTATTTCATAATGAAGTTAAAATATTGATGAAATAAAGAAATAATGTAATTTTAATATTTAAATTGATGAATATATAAAGATTCAAATGAATTTTGACTTTTTTTTAAAAAAAAATAAACAACAAATATTTCAAGTTTATTTCACTATTTAAAAGATTAAAAGAGTGGAAAATATATAATGGCATTAAAAATCTTATAAACATTAAAAATAAAAATGATTCGTTAATTTATTGAAAGGATGAACTTAGATGATATATGATAGACTAGCTTGATTCGCATCTCTAATAATATTTATATAGTTGAAATTCGGTGGTAAAAATTAAATTTATATTAAATAAAAATGAAGTAGAATTCTTAATTAATTGATCTAATCAATATTTGAGATTAAGTATTAGGATTTTTGTAAGAGAATCCTTCCTTACCTTTTGTAATTTGGAGGGTCAAAGATTGTAAAAGCCATATTAGTCAATTTTTTAGTTTCTAGAGTTCTAAAACTGAAATTTAATCTGACACAAAGTAAGTATATCGTACATTGACACAGCAGAATAGAGCAGAGAAGACCTACGGCATGGCCTACGATTGGAAAACATCTTCCATGAGTCTAACGACTGGATTTATGTGTCTAACGGGTAGAAATTCGAAATGTCGGAGGAAGTCCTCTATAAATAAGACCGCACATCAACTATAAACGGTTACGAAGTTGAATGATTCTCACTCTAAGAAGAGCGCTCTGCTAAGCCATCTCTCTGCTAAAACTCTCCGAGTTTCCGTGTTTTTTTACACGAGACTTGAGTGTCTGACTCAAGTTATTACTCCGTGCTACTCTCTCCAAGCACGAGGCTGAAGCTTTCTTTTGGTGAATATATCTTCCAAGATATATTCATAGCAGTCAGTCTCCTACTCTGGGATACTGATTCTCACGGGCGTATGCCAACAAACTGGGTTCTGGGAAGAGCAACAAATATCCAACCACCAAGAAGAAGCCTGCGGGGTGCCATCCTCACTTCAACCTGAAGGCTAAGCCTACAAAGAATTCCTAGGCGAGTGTCACAGCTAACCGAAGGACGGAGGCGCCAACGGGCTGTGTATAGATCGTAAGGAGGCATGTACATACTTAGTGAATTATAAGGACCTTGGGTCTAAAAAGTGGATGTACAATATTAAGATCTAAATCACTATAAATATCGTGTGTTCTTTACTTTTTTAGTTATTTATATTTCTACCTTGTTTAGTTTCGCAAATTAACTTTTGAAACCTTCAATACTTGTCCAAGTATTGAAGTTTATATTATGTGAGACTGACCTAACAACGGCAGACTTAAGCTTAAGTCATTTTACACATTAAACTGAGTTATATCTGTTTATCTGAACAAGTGCAAGTGTGTTACTTTTGCTTCCGCTGCATATTGAAACCTTTCGCTGCACTTATTACTCTGATTTCGGGACCAACAAATGGTATCACGCGCCGAGGTTCTTACAGACCAAGGTTGTGTTGAGTCGCTTAGGACCAGATCTCTGTTTTTTGCACTAAGTTTTTTTTGTTTGTGTATATTCAAGCTTAGGTACGCAGAGATGGCACATATTACAAAGCTTCCAAAGTTTTCATTAGAAAACATTGAGATATGGAAGAAGCACTCGTTGATAATGCTGAAGAACATCCATCCAGAGATGATAGAGGTTCTATCTTCTAGACCACTAATGATCACCAAAGTGAATACTCAGCTCGGAGGAGCAAGGGGTCAGGAGATAGTGGAGAAACCTTACGCGGAGTGGACGAACAACGACAGAGTTCATTCTTAGCTGGATTTAGTGGCCATGGAGCTTATTCTTCAATCCCTACTAGGGCCACTGGCTGTTGAAGCTCTTGAGCACAACAACGCCAAGAAGATGTGGGAATTCCTTGGCACACTCTTCCAAGAGACCGCACAGATGAAGTGAAACAAGCTTCAAAATTGTGTATATAAGTATGAATCATTTAAAATGCTTCCTGGTGAAAATATTAAATCAATGGAAGCTAGATTTAATGTTATTATTTGTTAGCTAAAAAATTTGGGGAGAACTTATGAGATTGCAGATATGAACGCAAAGATTCTCTCTAAGATGCCCAAGGAGGAATGGTTCTTCAAAGCCACTAGCGTGAAGGAGAAGGATCTCTCCAAGATGACAACGAAAAACGTGTTCACCTAGCTACAAGCCCATGAGTGGGACATACAAATGGCGAATAGGAATGAAGCAATGCGGAATATCAGCACGCACCCAGAGGAAGATGCTGCCTTTTTCGCAGAAAGGAAGTTCAAGAGAAGGCCTCAAAAGCTTTACCAAGCTGACTGATCATTCGGACAGATGTCTACATCAAAGTCACCACCAACACCTTCCTACCAGAAGAAGGAGGAAGAGAGCTAAATAGAAGAGCGTGAGGAGCAAATGAGGGAGCTGACAAGACTTCTTGAGAGAGCCAAAGCCATGAAGGAAAGTTCACAACCCAGTGAAGTAAAGTTCAATAAGAGACCTCCCAAAGCATGTTTTGAATGCAACTCTCCAGATCACCTGAAATATGAGTACCCACTGGTTTCCAAGGAGGAAAGGGAGCACTTGAAGAGGGTATTCGAGAAGAAAGCTTCCAGAGCAGTTGCAAAGGCCATGCTTTCCAGAACTGATGTGTCAGATGATGAGGCCATGGAAGAAGCATTCCTGGTGCTGATTGCCAAGCTTGGAGAAGAGGAAGAAACTGAAGCTGAGTCGCGAATTCCGGTACACATTTCTAACTCAGTTTTTGTACCTATATCATACATTGAAGAGGACTTTGATTCTTATTGCTTTGATTCTTATTGCTCAGATTCAGAGGATGTTACCCTCTAAACTTTAAATAGAGAATTTTAAAATTTTTATAAATTGAAAAATGTTTTTGCCAGCGAAAATGCTTCACAGAAACTTAAAGTTTCAGAACTGACTGAGGAGATTCAAGGATGAAAGTCAGTAATTGATGAGCCAACCAAACTTAGAGAAGAGCATTCTACTTTACTTGAATCTTTTAAATCTCTTTCTGAAGAATGCAAATCACATTAACTTAAAATTGCTAGTGATCAAAAACTTATCTGTTCACTTTATTCTAGTGCTAGCAAAGTTTCAGAAGCTCTAAGTCCCCATCTGATAAATCAGAACTAGGCTTTTCAGAAATTAATTTGAGCAATCATGCATCAACTTCTGAAACTAGAAATATTTCTAATCATCACTTTAAGAAGGATTCTAGTTTAGAAGTTAGGCTGTTAGGTAGAGGAGTAGTCAGTATGGACAAAGACTCCTTAGTGGCCAATCTGGATAAAGGGGGAAAGTCAGTTTCAAAACTGACTCCAGTACCCAAGCTCAAAAAGGTTTTGACGTATACGTCAAACAAACTTGAGATGAAGCCCACTATGCATATGAAGTGGGTGAGGCAGAATGTTCCTAATGCAAGGAAACCCATAGAAAGTTAGTTTCATTTCCGGATTCTAGAAATTTGAGGTTCCCTACTCATAATTGGTATGAGAAGAGAACTTATCCATATATGAAGGACACCTATACGAGGTCTGAGCCCAATCATTTTTCTATATTTAGGACTAGGAAGATTGTACACCCCAGACTAGGTTTCCGAGAACCTAACCGAAACTTAGCTTCAAGAAAGTCAGTTTCTTGGAAGTTAGTTCCTGGAAATTCAGTTTCAAGAAACTCAGTTTCTGGCAAGGTTTCACACACCCACTCCATTCCTTCAAACATGCATAGAAATAACATTAATTATCTAAAGAGGAAGACAAAGGGAGAGGAAATTGTGACACCTACATTTGGGTAAATAGGGGAAAATACCTTAAACTATTGACTTTTTGCGGAAAAATACCCCAATCTATTTCCATAAGCTAAAAATACCACAATCTTTACTTCCATTTATGAATTATACCTTGATCTATTGATATTTTGGAAAAATACTATAATGTATTATTATTAGTTAAAAATACCTCAATCTTTAATTTCGTTTATGAATTGTACAAAAATGAAAAAATATTATTTGCTCACAGATAAATGGCAGCCAAAACAACTATCATCATTCGTTGTAAATTAATGTACTAGACAATCAATTTTTGCTATATAATCAAATGCATTTATCTTATGAATAGCATTTAAAACTTTATGTTATGCTCTCTTTTTTGTTTCCTTCGGTTCCTTGAATTCCATTTTTTCCCTCTCAATGCAAAATTTAATGTGTGATCTTGTATCAAAATGTATGCACCTTCGTCTTGTATTGGACGTTACACTAACCAAAGGAAATAAGAAAAAGAGTAGAACATGAAGTTTAAATACTTTTCAGAATATATGGAAAATATTGATTGTTTAATACATTAAATTTAATACAGACGAAGATAGTTGTTTTGACTGTCATCTTTGTATGAGTCAATAACATTTCCCGTTTTGGTATAATTCGTAAACAAAATTAAAGATTGAGATGTTTTTCAACTAATAATAATACATAAAGTCTTCCCTAAGGTTGCTTTAGGGCGAGGAAGGCTTGGGGGATGGGTATCCAACAAGGGGTATTTTCCCAAAATATTAATAGATCAGGGTACAATTCATAAATAAAATTAAGGATTAGGGTATTTTTAACTTATGGAAATAGATTGGGGTATTTTTCCAAAAATGTCAACAGTTTAGGGTATTTTTCCTTATTTACCCCTTTGATTTAAGGTGAAGCAAGTATGGATTCCCAAAGGATGGATCCATACGGGTACCTTTAGTCTAACCTTATATGTTTTGCAGGTACAAGGTCACCAAGGTTAGCTCAAAAAGAAGAAAGGAGCATGGATTTTGGACAGTGGATGTTTAGCCCACGTGACCGGTGAAAGAAATCTCCTCTCAAAACTGAAGTTGTCAAGAGGACCTCTAGTAAGTTTTGGAGATGACTCAAAAGGAAGAGTAACGACAAATGATGCATAGAGTGCAATGGAATCACCATCAACAACGTATCCTTAGTCACCAACCTCAACTACAATATACTGAGTGTCAGTCATCTTATCCAATCTAGGTGTTAGGTGACTTTTGCCAAAGAAGACTGCTTGATCAACGACAAAGAGTCCAAGGAGACTGTGCTTAAAGGTGTAAAGAAAGGTAGTCTCTACATCGTGGATTGGGAGAGCGGGAAGCCTGGCACGTGCCTTGTCGCAACAAGCTCATCCGAAGAAGGAGTCAACTGGCTATGGAATAAGAGGCTTAGCTACCTGAATTTCCAATTGATCGAACACTTAGCCAAACACAAGCTTGTTGAAGGCCTACCAAAAGTCAGTTTCAAGAAGGAAAAGGTGTCTGCAGAGCATGCTAGATGGGAAAGCAAACCAGAGCTTCATTCAAGAATCAAACCATCACAACAAGCACAAACAGGATCCTCGAGCTGTTCTATATGGATCTATTTGGATCAGTCCAGCCGCTTACCAATGGAGGAAAAAGGTTCACTCTCATTGTGGTAGATGACTACTCGAGATGCACATGGGTAAGGTTGTTGAAGAACAAGGATGAAGTGAAGATTCAACTTCCAGAGCTTATTCTTCAAGTGCGAAATAACAAGGGAGTCACTGTGAAGAGAATCAAATGTGACAACTGAACTGAGTTTTGCAACGATCCTCTAATGGATTTCTTTGCTCATGTCGGCATTGCGCATGAGAAGTCAGCTCCAAGAACGCCCCTGTGAAGGGATTCGTGAACTGATTCACGAAGTCCGTTTGCCAAAATCGATAATTGGAATATCAAAAATAAATTGCTATGCCTATGATTATTCCTAGCTTGCTCCTATTGATTATGCATAAGGGGGTTTATGCGGAATACCTGGATTGTAGAAACCTAAAAATGAGTGCGCAGAGATTTGATCTTGATCTCTTTTCCCACGTACAAAGATTAATTCCTAACAGATAAAGGGAATTACATCTGTGAAAATTAATTAATAATTTTCGAAAACAAGAAGGAGAGAAAAGAATGAAGACGATCCTCCTTATCTGATATTCTGATTTGTATCCCAACTCAATTCGAATATCACAATCCGAATATCTGATGAAGATTCCCTTCGGATTCCTTGCCCGGTTGAGAAGCAGAATTTCCTCCTCGGGTCTCAGATCTAGTCGTCACCACAGCTCTCAAATACTGGTTTGTTGTGTGCAACATATGATCTTGTAGTGTGTAAAGATTTGAGGAACTGAGGCTTATTTATAGGAAAATACTGGACTTCTATTGGGCCTAAGTTTTCATAGGCCAGACTAGGGACCAGAATGCAAATAGCAAATAAGGCCTATCAATTAATTATTTCCCATATTCAACCCAGAATATAATTAATTAATTAATATTGATTCATTCCACCAGAGAATCAATACTGTCCTACTTATTTGCAACCACGTTTTGAGGTACGGGTTGCATGGGCTCGGTTTATCCCCACATTTAAGGTTATAGACATTCATTAATTAATTTAAGCTCTGACAAGCCATTTAATTAATTAACATCTTATATTCCTGAGTCAATCCACTCAAACTTTTTCACTTATGCTTGAACTTAATCAGCCTACAGGACTATAGCATAACGAACCTTTTGAGCTGCTCAGGGAATGTCACCATCCTATACTGGATGTGGTTACCTAGACCCGGTAGCAGACAGTCATACACAAACTGCTATCACCCAAGATACAGATATACAAGCTCAACTAGAGCTATTCACTACAACTCAAAGTGATACACAATCTGCATATACTTCTGTAACTTCATTTAGGCTTAGGATCTCATCAAGCCATAGAGATCTAGATTCTTTTAATGTCAGATAAAAGAATCGATCTCGACTTAGGTCCTTATCAATGTGTGCCCCATACTGTAGGGTTTGAGTCTACGATTAACAACACGAGTTGTTATTCAATTC
>JAPKLW010000031.1:137055-159561 GCA_026898455.1 Plectranthus barbatus | reverse complement strand
CCCCTTATCCTTCAGTAGGGTTTCAGATCAAAGAAAGTATATTGGGATCTGGCTCGTTCATATGTCAATGAGAACGGCGCATCCCACTGTTGATCCCATCAATACATAAGAATGTACCGACACATCAAGTAGCCAGGATAAGCCCACTTATGAACTGATGTGCCGCAGCTTAAACCGACAGCCTATCCAGGGACCGTCTCAGCTGTGATACTCTTTATATCTCGCTAGGTCAAGCGAACCATATGATCCTCTTGTGATCTACAACACACCATATGGCCATCCCTTTCCACGAGATAAAAGGATATTATAGTTCGTTGTATGCTCACATTATCAGATAGCGAGATTTGTTTAATGTATCAACATAATGAAAGCCAGTATACAAATGCTTGATCAATTATGCTTTTCAGTATACATATCCCAACACATACCAGCATACGAAGCCATCCAAGATAGGATGCTTATTACCGCGTATGTGGCAGCCTACACCGACAGTTTATCCTCGGACTGTCTCAGCTGTGATAACTATTTATATCTCGCTAGGTCAAATGATCCATACGATCTTCCGTGATCTACTACACACCGTATGATCTCCCAATCGACGAGATAAGAGGATAATTGCGTTTGCGACACATGTTTGTTAATTTAGACAGGAGATGAACATACAACATTTATGATTCCTATTTTATTAACCAATCGACCTTTTCCATAATATACCAATCATAATGCTTTCAGTATATAAATCCATCAATCTCCCACTTATACTCAAAGCATTATACAGGTGCTTTCCAGAGTATAATGCATCTAAACTAATCTATCTATTACATCAATCATTCTACGTGGCTGGCTATGCCCTCAGCCCAAGGTTACGTACATGTATCTCTAGACCTTCTGAGGCAAAGCTTTTGTGAATGGATCCTCTAGATTATCTTTTGTATCAATCTTCTCTACTAGTACATCACCCCTTGCTTCGATTTCTCGTATAATATGGTACTTCCTTTCAATGTGTTTTGTCGATCTGTGAGTTCGTGATTCCTTTGAATTAGCCACAACTCCCGAATTATCACAATATACCGTGATGATCTTGGGCAGCTTAGGAATCACGTCCAACTCCAGAAGGAAGTTTCGAAACCATACTGCTTCTTTCGAAGCTTCAGAAGCTGTCACATATTCTACTTCCATGGTGGAGTCGTCAATGCTCTTCTGCCTTGCACTCCTCCATGATATGGTCCCAGCTCCAAATGTAAACATATAGCCAGAGGTGGACTTCTTTTCGTCACAGTCTGCCTGGAAATCCAAATCAGTATAACCCACAGGGCACAACTCCTCACACTGATAGACGAGACAATAGTCTCTAGTCATTTTCAAGTATTTGAGTATGTGCTTTACCGCGGTCCAATTCGCCTGTCTAGGGTTAAACTGGTATCTTGCTACCATGCCTACAGCAAAGCAGATATCTGGCCTCATGCATATCATTGCATACATGAGTCTTCCTACGGCCGATGCATACGACACGTTGCTCATCTCATCTTTCTCCTTTTTATGTCACCGGACACTGATCCTTGGAAAGATGTATGTCATGTCTTAAGGGTAACAGACCTTTCTTGGCAGTTCGCATGCTGAAACGGGCAATCACAATATCCACATATGACCCTTGAGACAAGGTCAGCATCATCTTATTGCGCTACCGCAATACTTTTACCCCTAGGATGTATCCTGCCTCCCCAAGGTCCTTCATATGAAATTATTTGGATAACCACCCCTTTATGCCCGATAATATTTCCACATTGTCACCAAATAGAAGAATATCATCTACATAAAGTGCAAGGAACACCACGTTTCCGCTGACACATAGACGGTACACGCAACTCTCGTTTGAACAATGTGAAAATCTATAGGATTTAATCACTTCATCAAAACGTAGATTCCATGACCGTGAAGCTTGCTTAAGTCAATACAATGACTTCTTTAGCTTCTAGACTAAATGTTCTTCGCCCTTCTGCACATAACCTTCTGGCTGTTGCATATAGATGTCCCTACCTTCTTCAAGGTACCCATTTAGAAACACGGTTTTGACATCCATCTGCCAGATCTCTAGGTCCTTATGTGCTGCTATGGCTAGGAGTATACGAATGGACTTAGGCATGGCTACCGGTGAGAAGGTCTCGTCATAGTCTACACCTTCTTTTTTACTATAACCCTTCGCCACCAGCCTTGCTTTGAAAGCTGTAATTTCACCATTCGCTCCTTTCTTTCTTTTGTATACCCTTTTGCACCCTATGGCTTGATAGCCATCTAGAAAATCAGTTTTCTGGTATATATCCATAGCCATAATAGATTCTATTTCCGAATCCATGGCGATCAACCATTTGTCTGCATCTTTATCAGATACTGCCTCGTCATACGTCCAGGGATCAATATCATCAAGTCCGCTTTCCGGGATCAAGTCAGAAGACTCTCCCACGAACATAAACCTCTTGGGTTGGTGGACAACCCTCCCACTGCGACGAGGCACAGTACTCGTTGGTCCCATACCTTGCATTGATGGCAGTATTGGTATTGCCTCACCTCTTACAGGTGGATTTACGACAACACTGGGCTTTCCTGATGGAATCGCTTCCATATCCTCAAGCTCGTGGAGGATATTTCACTCTTGGATCTGTGGTTTCTTACATATTCGTCCTCCAAGAATCTTGCGTTGGTACTGACAACCACTTTTTGATTCTCAAGACAATAAAAGTTACCACCTTTTGTTTGCCTAGGATATCCTATAAACAGCATCAGCTTACACCTACTTTCTAACTTATCAGGTTCCTTTGTTAGCACATATGCTCGACAACCCCAAACCCTCACTCTGTTCAAACTTGGCTTTCGCCCATACCAGAGTTCCAGAGGCATTTTAGGAACTGATTTAGAAGGTACCAGGCTAAGCAAATAAGCCGTTGTTTCCAAGGCATATCCCCAAAACAAAATTGGCAAGCTTGCATAACTCATCATCGACCTGACCATTTCAAAAAGAGTTCTATTTCTTCTTTCCGCCACACCGTTTTGTTGAGAGGTTTTTGGTGCAGTCCACTGGGATGTAATCCCATTGTCGGATAAGTACTGCAAGAACTCGTTATTGAGGTATTCTCCACCACGATCCGATCGTAGTGTCTTGATAGTCTTACCTAGCTTCTTTTCTACCTCAGTCCTAAACTCTTTGAATTTCTCAAAGCATTCAGACTTGTGGCGAAACAAATAGACATATCCGAATCTTGAGTAATCGTCAATGAATGTGGCGAAGTACTCATAACCTCCACGATTTTGCGTGGACATTGGACCACATAAGTCAGAGTGGATCAATTCCAACACATCCTCTGCTCGAGACAGACTTGCCTTAAAAGGCCTGGTCGACATCTTTCCCTCTATACATGATTCACAGATTTGATGCGGTACCACTTGAAAAGAATCCACGAGACAATCGCATGCTAATCTTTTAATTTTCTTTAGATTGATGTGACCTAGTCTCAAGTGCCAGAGATATTTTTGATCCTCATCGAAAGAAAACTTTCTCTTTAAATGATTATTATTATTGGATGAGTTTGCAACATTCACAGAAGATTTATGCATACAATCAATGATATAGAGAGAGTCAATCAGTTTGCCACAACAGATGACACCGTTATTCCCAATGATAAAAACTCAACTATAAAAAATAACTGAATATCCATCACTAAACAACTTGGAAACTGAAATTAAGTTCCGCCGAAAAACCGGCACATATAAAACATCTCTCAAAATCAAAACATTGTTTTCAAAGCATAAAGTAAAATCTCCAATGGCTACTGCTGAGACTCGCTCTCCACTGCCCATTGAGATGGTAATCTTGTCATGCTTCAGATGCCTTGTCGGCCTGAACCCCTGCAAAGTATAACAAACATGATCAATAGATCCAGTATACACTACCCAAGAATGGGTAGAAACTGATGCTAAACATATTTCCGTTATAAATGCACATGACGCACCTTGTCCAATCTTCCTGACTTGACAATCTTTCTTCCAGTGACCAGCTTTGCCACATCTGAAACACTTAATCTTTTTCCCAGGCACGCCCGGTGTCCTTTTTGACTTCTTCACAGAAGTTGTACCTTTGCTTTCTTCTAAAACATTCCTTTGCGCCTCTTGCTAACCAGCGCAACAGGACGGTTTCCTGAAGTAGCCCAAGCAACCTTTTCTGGAAGAATCACTGACTCCACTGCCATCAAGTAATTGAGTAACTCGTTAAGAGTATACTCTTTCTTGTTTATGACAACATTCAGTCTAAAGTTCTCAAAGGACTTTGGTAGAGAGTTGAGAATGATATATGTGCTACTGCATCGATACTACCTCCGTGCAGCTTGTGCTCATCCATGAGATGAGTCATGCTGACCACGTGCTCTCTGACAATGCTACCTTCTGCCATTTTCTTTCTCTCGATTTCCCTCATGAGATTGAATCTGACAGCTCGGTCTGACTCACCATAGGTGGCTATGAGGTTGTCCATTATGTCACAAGCATTATCATATGCATGATATTGCTGTGCAAGTACCTTGGACATTGTAGTCATCATATAGCATTTCACTTTATTGTTTGACTTGAGCAACTTATTATATTAGCTCCTTTCCTCATCAGTTGATGCATCAGTGGGAGCAGTCGGACGAGGCTTATCAAGGACAAAATTGTGTTCCTCTGCAACAAGGATGTAATCCAAGTTGCATTTCCATTCTTGAAAATTGGGACCGGTTAATTGGTTTTGTGCTAAGATATTAATCACATTTGGTAAAGACATGTCTGAAAACAATAAATTAAAGCAGAAATTAAAACATAGTCGCAAACAATTGAAACAATTAAATATTGAAACCTTATATGATAAAACAATATTAATGTTTCCTCCAATTTGCCTAAGTATTACTATTGCAAAGCACACATGTGGACGTTTACAACAAAACACTTAACCAGTTTGCATCTTTCAATTCCGGTCCTTCGATTCCAATCCATGTCCTGCTTCCTTAGAAAAATGGATTTAATAATTGGAGACTAACTTAAGACCATATTATCCTACTGAGCAGGGATATCACAAATGAGTTATACTCTGGATAACATCTAAGCTAGCTTACCACCAAAGTCAACCCTCCCATATAAGGATCTGTTAGGACACACCTGATCCCTTATAATAAGGCTGTCTTATTTAATTCAATCCGTAGAGAACTTATGAAAACTCAATACGCAAGCTACAAATGTAGACGTTTACGCATGAACTCCCACTTCTCACAAGAATTAAATGTTTATTTCAAGAAATCCTATCTATTAGAACTTATGAATAATAAATTAAGTAAGCTACACATGTAGAAGTTTACCTAATAAATTACCCACTTCCCATAAAAGATCGCTTTGTGGAGGTCTTATTAAATAATGAGCTTAGTAATTTTTTAAATTCATAAGGTTCAATTGCACAAATTATTTTATGTAGCCATAATTATAACATTGCTAAAATTCTATCATGCAAAGCATGAACCCCGAATTTATAGTTATAATTAATCACATAAAATAAATCAAATTGCAAGCTTTAAAGTTGTAAATAAAAGCAGTAAACGTGCTCCTATTATCTACAACATGCTTATATGTTGTGCAATTAATTTAAACACATATATCATGCGAAGAAGAATAATAAAGCAAATAAAAAATGTCCTCGTGGCCTCATGATACGGAATTAAGAAATAATTCAATCTATTATACTTTAGAATTATTTCACAGATCTTCAACTAGGCTCCCACTACTTGGATTGTGATCTTATTTTATTTTCTGAAAACTGGGCCTCAAAGATTTGATTCATCAGAAAATAGGACAACTGGGCTAGTTAACCAAATCGCGGGCTGGGCACACATTGCAAGCCCAATATCCAGTGAGAACTCGGCCTGACGGGCCACCACCGGCGACCTGCCGCCGCCATGGACTCGCCGGAATCGCACAGCAAACATGCATGCACGTCGCATGGCTGCAACCCGCAAAACTGCCGCCACAACCGTCGCCCACTTTGCATGCTGCCGCCCTGGCTTGCCCCGACAGTCGCCCGAATCGCCGTTGCCATCTTCTCCATCATTGGCCACCACGGCTCGCCAAAAATGCGAGGGAGCACAGCGCGAGAAATGCTCGTGCAACACGCAAACCCTAGGGTTTGCGTCGCTGCCGCGCGCGAACCACCACCGTCGTGTTACCCCCAGCCCGTGTCCTGTCGCCCTGACCTGCTGCGCCTCACCACCTGCCATTGCCGATGTTGTTCGAGGGAGGAGGGAGCGCCGCCGGCGACTGCCTGCGAGGCTGCGCAGAAATGTTGCGCGCAAGCGGAACCTAGGGTTCCACCGTGCCGTGCGTGCTTCGCGCACCTCATCCATTGTACGCTGCCGTCCCCGGCCTCCATCGCCCGTCGCACCGTTGTCCCGGTGGCTTGCCGCACTCGCCTGGCCGACCTGTGGCTGCGGGGCTGCTGCCCATCGCGCGTGCGTGCCGCACGCTGAAACCCTAGGGTTTCGCACGCAGCACCGCCGTCGCTGCCGTGGGCCTGCCGCGCATCGTGCTGCCATGCCTCTTGTCGTGCTGCCATGCCTCTTGCCGTGCACGGCACCGTCGTGCGATGTCATGCGGCCCTTTGTTCTTCGTGTTCTTCGTTCTCCATTTTACAGATTTAATTTTTAGATTGAAAAATTACATAGAATAACATCCTAATACAATTTGGAATTTAAATCTAACCACGGATTTATCTCGTGGGTGAAAAATGAATCCTTATAAAAAGGCGGATTAACCTGAGAACCACGAGGAACAAAAACACAATCATACAATCCAAAACCCATTCATGCATTCATTCAATAATAATTATCATGCATATCATAGGCAATATTATTTTTCCTGACAGAGCCAATTAAACAACCTGGTTCTGCAACCAATTGAAGGGATTCGTGAACTGAATTACGAAGTCCGTTTGCCAAGATCGATAATTGGAATATCAAAAATAAATAGCTATGCCTAGATTATTCCTAGCATGCTCCTATTGATTATGCATAAGGGGGTTTATGCGGAATACCTGGATTGTAGAAAGCTGAAGAACGAGTGCGCAGAGATTTGATCTTGATCTCTTTTCCCGCGCACAAAGATTAATTCCTAATAGATAAAGGGAATTAAATCTGTTAAAATTACTTAATAATTTTTTTAAAAAAAGAATAAGAGAGAATAGAAGACGATCCTCCTGATTTGATCTTCTGATCTATATCCCAACTCAATCCGAATATCTGGTGAAGATTCCCTTTAGATTCCTTGCCCGGTTGAGAAGCAGAATATCCTCCTCGTTTCTCAGATCTAGTCGATCACCACAACTCCCAAATACTGGTTTGCTGTGTGCAACATATGATCTTGTGGTGTGTAGAGATCTGAGGAACTGAGGCCTATTTATAGGAAAATACTGGACTTTTATTGGTCTTGAGTTTTCATGGGCCAGACCAGGGACCAGAATGTAAATAGCAAATAAGGCCTATCAATTAATTAATTCCCATATTCAACCCAAAATATAATTAATTAATTCCCATATTCAACCCAGAATATAATTAATTAATTAATATTGATTCATTCCACCAGAGAATCAATACTGTCCTACCTATTTGCTACCAAGAATATAATTAATTAATTAATATTGATTCATTCCACCAGAGAATCAATACAGTCCTACCTATTTGCTACCACATTTTGAGGTACGAGTTTCATGGGCTCAGTTTATCCCCACATTTAAGGTTACAGACATTCGTTAATTAATTTAAGCTGACAAGCTATTTAATTAATTAACATATTATATTCCTGAGTCAATCCACTCAAACCTTTTCACTTATGCGTGAACTTAATCAGCCTGCAGGACTTTAGCATAACGAACCTTTTGAGCTGCTCAGGAAATGTCACCATCCTATACTGGATGTGGTTACCTAGATCCGGTACCAGACATTCATACACAAACTGCTATCACCTAAGATACAGTTATACAAGCTCAACTAGAGCCTTTCACTACAACTCAAAGTAATACACAATTTGCGTATACTTCTGTACCTTCATTTAGGCTTAGGATCTCATCAAGCCATAGAGATCTAGATTCTTTTAATGTCAGATAAAAAAATTTATCTCGACTTAGGTCCTTATCAATGTGTGCCCCATACCAGCATACCAAGCCATCCAAGATAAGATGCTTATTACCGCGTATGTTGCAGCCTACACCGACAGTTTATCCTGTAACTGTCTAAGCTGTGATAACTATTTATATCTCGCTAGGTCAAACAATCCATACGATCTTCCGTGAACTACTACACACCGTATGATCTCCTTATCGACGAGATAAGAGGATAATTGTGTTTGCGACGCATGTTTGTTAATTCAGACAGGAGATGAACATACAACATTTATGATTCCCAGTATATTAACCAATCGACCTTGTACATAATATACCAATCATAATGCTTTCAGTATATAAATCCATTACCCTACAGAATGGTCTTGCCGAATGGAGAAATAGAACACTCAAGGTGACAGTCAGGACTATGCTTGCTGAAGCTGACTTAAGAGAAGGCTACTAGGGAGAAACCTTGATGATGGAGTGCTATACTAAGAATGGAAGAGCAATCAACAGTCGCCATCACAAAACCCTGTACGAAGTCTTCAATGATCGACCGGGAACTTGGTGATTATGAGGTCAAAAATGGCTTTGGGAAACTCGGTTCTGATAAAGAAGATCCAAATCAAATTTCTCAGGCCAAATCAGTGAATGATCATCCAAGTACTCCACAAGATAAGACAAGTGATGCAATCGACCTTGCTAAGGCCATTGGTTCACTAACTATATAAATGCAGGCATCAATCAAGGGGGAACTTCAGGAAATCAAGATAAAGTTCAGTTTAAAGGCCAAACTGAAATTCAGTTGCCTACTCAAACTTACTTACTATACAATGGAGATGCTAGTCCTGAAGAAGCTCAACCAGCAGTGCGTCAAGATGACCAAGGAACGCGGGTTGTGGACGTCATCACTGGAGAAGGAGACTCCAGTCAAGATGATGAAGATCGAGTTCCTGTTCAAGATGGTTTAGCCATGGTGGAAGCATCCTTAGTCCAAGTTCCAGTATCGGGAGTAGACACTATTGAGTATATGATAAGCTCATATATATACTCACATATCTATATTTTTTCTCCATTGTTTCAGTGCAATTAGTTTAGGTTTTTACTTATTTTTGTGCATGAGACTGTTTTAGAGGATGTTATACCCTTGGTGGTGAGTTTTGCAGGTATTTAGGGCTAAAAAGAGGCGAAATGATGAAAGAGCCGAGTTACACGGAGTGCGGCTTTGATTGACACATGGGAAGTCAACCAAAGTTGTAAGATGAGCCAAAAACCCAAAGCAGGACCTCTGTGTCGATCGACGTGATGCATGTCGATCGACATAGAGGACGATTGTCGATCGAAAGCAAGGCAGAGGAAGAGGAGCTCCACACATGTAGGTGTGTCGGTCAAAATGCATCCTATCGAAATGGAGATCATCCCAGATTTTGACTTTGCATGTGTGTCGATCGACAGCGCGCCTGTTGATTGACACAAAAGCCCGAGAAGCAAGATTTGCCTGTTTAGGCAATTTTTTATATTTTAGCCCTATACCTAGATTAGATATTTTGGTTCCTCTATAAATATTGGACTCATTATGGGGAGAATATTGTAACATTGGAGTTTTTCCAAGACATTCAAGGTTCCTATTTTATTTGTAAGTTAATTAATAACATGTTTGCTTTATTCTCAGTCATGTTTAGCTGCTAGAAACCCTAACAGGTTCTAGGGCTTTGTATATTCTTTTCAAATGCATATTTAATTAAATCAACTCAATAGCATGGTTTAATCTCCTGAGATTAAATTAATGAATCTAGATTTAAGAAGTATCAAGAGATGAATTTGAGTCTAGGTTTATAGTTATCAATCGAAAGACCGAGAGGTGAATATTATTAATCGGAAGAGGGAATTAAATATACTTGTTTTTTGTCTCAAAAAGAAGAATCTTGTGTAGGAATTACTTAGATAAATATTGAGATTGGCTAAATTTGTGTTCTTGAGACCGAGAGGAGAAAGTCACTAGTTAGTAATCTAGGATTTAATTGTTAGACCATGGAATTTAATTCACTAAAATATATTATTTTCCCATTGCTGAGTTGATGGAAAATGCATGCTGATGACTAGAATATCTGCCATAGGATCTGTGATTTCCTTTAATTGTTTTAAAACCTTTATATTCTTGCACTTTGATATTTAAATTCCAAAACAAAAACCCTTTTCTAAAATCCTCAAACTTCTATAATCTAAAGACTAGTTCGTTGCACAGTCCCTGTGGGATCAACCACCTTCGGGTGTAAAAATATTTTTTACTTGCTGTATTTTGCAGTTTATCAGTATCCTGGAGCATTCGTTCAACCTATTGAAGTTACCATACTCCAGAGGCCAAAATGGTTGAGAAACTATCCCGAGGAAGACATGCTAGATAATGTTGTAACTCAGTTCCCACGAGACAAGAGAGCACATTGCTTACTTGTTTTATCTCTCAAGAATCACAACCTACGAATATCGGAGATGCTCTGAAGTCAACTGACTAGATCAACGCCATGCAAGTGGAGCTAGCTGAATTCTAAAGAAATGAAGTTTGGTACTTAGTGGATCGACCAAGTCATCGGTCAGTTATCGACACCAAATGGGTCAGTTATCGGCACCAAATCTTCCGTGAGTGTTGCAACAAACTCATCCAATAATAATAATAATCATTTAAAGAGAATTTTTTCTTCCGACGAGGATAAAATATATCTCTGGCACTTGAGACTAGGTCATATAAATCTAAAGAGGATCAAAAGACTAGCGAATGATGGTCTCTTGGAATCTTTCCAAGTGGTACCTCATCATGTTTGTGAATCTTGTATAGAAGGAAAGTTGACGACCAGGCCTTTTAAGATAAGTAAGTCTCGAGCAGAGGATGTGTTAGAACTGATCCACTATCACTTATGTGGGCTGATGTCTACGCAAGCTCGTGGAGGTTTTAAGTACTTCGTCACGTTCATTGACAATTACTCAAGGTTTGGATATGTCTATTTGCCTACGCAAAAATATCAAGTCACTACGATCAGATCATAGTGGGGAATACCTCATTAACGAGTTCTTGCAGTATCTGTTAGACAACAAGATTACGTCCCAATGGACTGCACCAGGATCCCCTCAACAAAATGGTGTAGTGGAAAGAAGAAATGGGACTCTTTTGGAAATGGTTAGGTCTATGATGAGTTATGCAAGCTTGCCGATTTCGTTTTGGGGATATGTCTTGGAGACAGCGGCCTATTTGCTTAACCTGGTACCTTCTAAATCAGTTCCTAAAATGTCTCTGGAACTCTAGTATGGGCGAAAGCCAAGTTTGACCAGAATGAGGGTTTGGGAATGTCCAGCATATGTGCTAACAAATGAACCTGATAAGTTAGAAAGTAGGTGTGAGCTGATGTTGTTTATAGGATATCCCAGGCAAACGAAAGGCGGTTACTTTTATCGTCCTAAGAGTCAGGAGTCGTTCTCAGTACCAACACGAGATTCTTGGAGGAAAAATATATAAGAAACCACAGATCCAAGAGTGAAGTTATTCACCAAAAGCTTGGAGATAATGAAGCGATTCCATCAGCAAAGCCCAGTGTATTGGTAAAATCCACCTGGAATAGGTGAGGGAATACAAACACTGCTATCAATGCAAGGTGTGGGACCAACAAGTATAGTGCCAACTACTGACACGGCTCAGATGTCTCGTCATAGTGGTAAGGTTGTTTGACAACCAAAAAGGTACATGTTTGTGGGAGATTGTTCTGACTTAATCATGGAAAGCGGACTAGATGATACCGACCCAAGGACATACGACGAGGTGGTATCTGATAAAGATGCGGACAAATGGCAGATCTCCATGGATTCAGAGATAGAATCCATAATGGCTATGGATGTATACCAGAAAATAGATTTGTCAGATGGCTATCGAGCCATAGGGTGCAAAGGAGCGATTAGTGAAATTACAGCTTTCAAAGCAAGGTCCGTGGCGAAGGGTTATAGTCAGAAAGAAGGTATAGACTATGATGAGACCTTCTCACCGCTAGCTATGCTTAAGTCCATTCGGATACTCCTAGCCATAGCAGCACATATGAACCTAGAGATCTGGCAGATGGATGTCAAAACTACATTTCTAAACGGGTACCTTGAAGAAGTTCAAGACATCTATATGCAACAGCTAGAAGGATATGTGCGGAAGGGCGAAGAACATTTGGTCTGGATGATCAATAAGTCGTTGTATAGACTCAAGCAAGCTTCATGGTCTCGGAACTTACATTTTGATGAAGTGATTAAATTATATAGATTTTTGCAATGCTCAAACGAGAGTTGCGTGTACCGTCTGTGTGTCAGTTGAAGCGTTGTGTTTCTTAAACTTTATGTAGATGATATTCTCCCAATTGGCGATAATGTGGAAGTATTATCGGGCATAAAGGGGTGGTTATCAGAGTAGTTTCATATGAAGGACCTTGGAGATGCAGGATACATCCTAGGGGTAATAGTATTGTGGGAGTGCAAGAAAAGGATGCTAGCATTGTCCCAAGCTTCATATGTGGATACTGTGATTGCCCGTTTCAGCATGCAAACTACCAAGAAAGGTCTGTTACCCTTCAAATGTGGCGTACATCTTTCTAAGGATCAGTGTCCGGAGACGCAAAAGGAAAAAGAAGAGATGTGCAACGTGTCGTATGCATCGGTCGTGGGTAATCTCATGTATGCAATGCTATGTACGAGACCTGATATATGCTTTGTTGTAGGCATGATAGCAAGATATCACTCTAACCTGGATAGCCGCATTGGACCACGGTAAAACACGTAGTCACATACTAGAAAAGGACTAGAGACAATTGTCTCGTCTATCAGTGTGAGGAGTTGTGCCATGTAGGATATACAAACTCAGATTTCAAGGTAGATCGGGATGACAAGAAGTCCACCTCAGGCTATGTGTTTACATTGGGAGGTGGAGCCATATCACGGAGGAGTGAAAAGCAGAAGTACATTGCTAACTCCACCATGGAAGCAGAATATGAAGCAGCTTTGGAAGCTTTGAAAGAAGCAGTATGGTTTCAAAACTTCCTTCTGGAGTTGGACGTGATTCCTAAGTTGCCCAAAACTATCACGGTGTATTGTGATAACTCGGGTGCTGTGGCGAACTCAAAGGAACCACGAACTCACAGATCAAAAAAATATATTGAGATGAAGTACCATATCATAAGAGAAATCGTAGGAAGGGGTGATGTGCTGGTTGAGAAGATTGATACGAAGAATAATCTAACAGATCCATTCAAAACTGCTCTGCCTCAGATGGTCTACGAGATGCATGTACGTAATCTTGGGCTGAAGGCACAACCAGCCACGTGGGATCATTGATGTAATGGCTAGATTAGTGTAGACACGTTATACTCTGGAAAGCACCTATATAATGCTATGAGTATAAATGGGAGAATGATGGAATTATATAATGAAAGCTTTATGATTGGTATATTATGTACAAGGTTTATTGGTTATGTTGGTCCCGGATCAGAGTCATGATAAGTACCCGTAGGCTACTTAGAAAATGCAGCGGAATAATAAGTTTATCTAGCACTTAGATCTTTTCCAAATATTTAGCTCGGAGGTTGAAGTTATGATTGTTTCAGGGGTATACTCTAGCAACTTGAGGTTGCTAGGTTCTAAATCGATGAACAGAAACAATAAAACAGTAAATAAGAAAACAAGATTTATAGTGGTTTGATCTACAAGATCTACGTCCACTCCTTAGCTGTATCGCTGAAAATTTCACTAAAAAGATATTTGAAGTACAAGGAATCGCCGAACTCTTGTAGCAAGTGGTGAGCTTTCGAGCCGGCCACTACAAAGCTATCCTCCATTACTTCGATCTCTTCGGTCGGTAGCTGCGGAGAAGTCAAGGGCACACCTTCGTAAAACTCCTCTCTGCTGCAATGGAAGCTTTAGAGTTCCTTCCCGAACTTTCTGGGGTTTTTTGGCAACAACCCGTGATAGTCAATCTCTTTTCAAAGATGTGACTGCTGGATGCTTCCTAGGATGGAAGGTATCCCAATGATTGATCCTTGAATGAAGTAAAGGAATCTCTTGAATGCAGTGTCAGATATTCAATGTTCGACACTTGCTGTTGAGAGCTTTTAAGATACATCTCTTTTGTGGGCTCTCTTTAGCTTTTCGCTTGTCAAAGGTATCTTTCGATTTGCAACTGTGGTAGGAGAGTGAGTAGTAGTCGTCTCTCTGTTTGGACCTATCTTTTATACCTGGAGATTCAAACTTTGAATCTCCATACACGTTAGACACAATGGTCTTCTCCGTCCAAAAGAGTTACTTGCTTTTTCTTCCTTTCCAGTGTGGTACAGTGCCTTTATACCTACTTTGGGTAAGGCTTTTGTTCTTTGTTGTACCTTCTGTGAGAACGGGCGTCTTTAGCAAGTGTTGCTTGGTTTCTTTGCTTAGCATTCTATCGGAGAATGCTGGAAACCTTTTGGTAAGCCTTTTGACTCTTTTGATTGCTAAGTACTTCTAGCAATCTGTCTCCATAGCCAATCTGCTGACTCCTCAGCAGTTGCTTGCTCAGCACTTTAGTCTTGGTTCTTGATTGCTATATCTTCTAGCAATCTCTTCCGTAGTAGCGAATGCTGACTCCTTCAGCATTCTGCTATCTTCTAACTTTAGTAGTGAGTGCTGACTCCTTCAGCATTCCGCTCTCTTCATTTTGCTGACTGCTAAGCGAATGCTCCTAGAAGTCTCTTCCTTTCAGCATATGATTGCTACCACTTAGCAATCATTCTTCTTAGCACATTACTACTTTCTTCTTTAGCAGTCATCTTTGTCTGCTGACTTCTCTAGCAGCTACCATCTGCTGAGAATACTTCTAGCATTCTAATCTATTAAAACTCGATATTTTTCCTAAATAGGACATTACACGTGAGTTGCTAGACTATGCTAGACTTCAGCAATGATCGACCAAGCTACTAAGGCTTTGATTCAACAAAACCTTTTACAATTTTGATCTAAGGGAGAATTACAATATAATTCCGAACAATTTCCCCCTTTTTGGTGCGATCAAAGCCTACTAGCTAATTGCTGAATCTAAGAAGGAAAATTTCTGAGTTTACAAGTGTTCAAGTCTAGCAGTCTATCTCAGAATTTAACCTAACCAACTTAAATCTTAGCAAGGATCGGTTTTTTTAAAAAAATTTCCCCCTCAACAAATGCTGGGAAATATTTCTTTATTAAAACACAAGTAAATGTTACTTAGGAATATGCTAGGGATTCTAGCACCCAATAAATCAGCAAACATCTACCAACCAATCAATAGACATAAAAACTCAGCATCCACATGCAGTTTTGTTGAATACACAGATAGTAAATTTCAACTAAGACACGCAAAAACATTAGAAGTGGACAATGAGAAATTGTCTAAGTCTGATTCAATTTCATTTATGATATTGAGCGATTACATGTACAATGAAATTGAAAAAGACCAAAAAGAAATACATAAGTCTGGCTAACTTTTGCAATGAAGAGCAATGAAGTTCATGGGCCAGGAGCAGGCTTCTTCTGATCATACTCATCGAATTTGCTAATAGCCATTTGCACGAATTTGTCCAAGTATTCTTTGCTTGTTTCACGCTCAGCTGCCTCCCTCTCCAACTTCTTTGCAAGCTTCTCATTATCCATTTCCAACTTCTCAATCTCTTTCTTTTTCAGCTCTTCTTCTGCTATCCTCCTTTCTTCTTCTTGTGTAGCAAGCTCATCTTCTTCTTTCTTCCTTTGCTCTGCCTCAGAAAGTCTCCTCTCTTCCCCCTCTTTGATGGCAGTCAAAAAGGTGGTAGAGAAAGAGTTAACAGTTTTCGCGAGCTTCTGTTGGGAGTCAGCGACCTCCTCCTTCATAACCTCCATACTGTTCTTCACACCAGACACATCACACTTCACCTCAGCAACATCTGCTCTGACTTCCGACACTTCACTCCTTATCTCCTCCACTTCCTTCCTTATATTGGAAGCTTTCAGAGCCACTCGTTCATTTATAGCCAAGGGGAGAGCGGTGGACAGAGCATGTTGAATGGCGTATTGGACAACAGTGTTAACATATGAGTGGAAGGTGTGAGAACTTACATGAATAACATCCAAAGAAGAAGTTGTGAATACTAGCTCTCTGCTACTAGTAGATGGATGAACTTCAGAGATCGAATCAACATCCATGACTTCAGCTTCATACCAAATGCCCTGCACCTCAAAGTATTGATTTTCAGCAGCTATGCACCCGGCCTCCTCTGAATTTCATGCCTTCGCCTTTGCCTCAGCAAGGGCAGCAGCCTTTGCTTCATCAGCATTATCTTTCAAGTATTGAGCCTCTTTAGCAAGCCATTCGGCTTCCTCCATCATCCATACATCCTCCAAGGCTTTGGCAAGCTTAGCGGCTCTGGCTTCTTGTATTTCAGCAGCATGAGCAACTTTTGTTGTCTCCAAGATATCATCCTCCAAGAAAAGGACAATCAGCTGGTCTTCTCGGCTCTGTTTCTTTACAAATTCTTCTTGCTCTTGTGCAGCAGCCATCTTGGCTAGCAGCCTTTCTTTCTTTTGCGCTTCATACTCAGTCTCGCATCTGCGATACTTAGCAGCTGCTTTTGCTTGGCGCTTGGATAATTCAATCTTAGCATCTGAATAGCCATTAGGAGCAAATGTGGACTTAGGTAGAGATTGAGAAGTGGAAAACAGCCGATGGGCTCGGATAGATTGAAGCCTCGCTAGCACTTGCTTATCAATAAATTGTTTAGTGCCTGCCACTTGATCAATCCAATCATTGGCCCATCTCTCCTCCTTTCTCCAGTGATTGAGGCCTTTGGTCGTGATCACTAGCATGTGCTCTTCGAAGCAAAGTTGGTCCATAACATAGTCAAGAGACTTCTATCTCCTAAGTTCTTTGCCCAACACCTTCCCTTCTGGAGTGCTCTCATCCAACTCCACATAAAAAACATTCGCAATATCGCACTCAACCTCTGCCAACACAAACTCTTCAATATCAGAAATCATTGGGAAAAGATCAGCATTTACCTGTTCCTCCAGATAAACCGGCGCACACCATTGCGGAACACGCCTGATCTTGAATCTCCATCCTGGCAATCCTTTAAAAGGAACTCACAATGCCTCATTATCGCCTGTCGGAACTTTCCTCAAAAATCTTGCATCATACACATCCTTGGATTCTCCATCAGAATCAGAGTCAGAATAGCAGGAAGCTAAAAAGCCTAGATCTTGTTCGACATACCCCTCGAGCCTTGCCTCAGCAGGAGTTTTGGTGCTAGGCCTTGCCTCAGCAGGAATCTCCGTGTTGGGCCTCGCCTCAGCATTTGACTTTTCAGCTCCAACAGACTTGCTAGCATCATGCTCAACATTCTATCCTGATCCAGAAACTTCATCAAATACAACATCCTCCTCAGCACTGCTGCTTCCTCCTTGCGCATCAGCAGACACCCTTATCAAGACTCCTCATTGGCCATGAGGGCGGTCTGGGGCATCAAAAACTCCGGCCTCCAACAACTTGTCCAAGTCCTAATCGGTCAAGGCATCGTGTTCGAGCACAATATTTTCAGTATCCACAGGTGTGATAATGGGAACCTCCGCAACTTGTTTCCCTTTTCCTTTCTTAGCAGCCGCAACTGCATGATTTCTGGCCTCCTCAACTGCTCGTGCTACCAACTCAGCAGCTTCCCTGGCTGCTAGCTGATCAGCAGCTTTCTTAGCAGCACACTCATCAGTAGCCTTCTTCACTTGTTCGAAGTTGCGATCCCTTGCATCAAAATTGATTTCCACCATCACTTTCTTGAACTTCTTTTTCTCCTGTAATTTCCTCGATATTGTCCTCTTCCTCTTCCTCGCCCTTAAAACTTTCAATCTTTCTTATAGTGGTTTAGAAGAAAGAGGAGAGTGTGGTTGTGCAGCAACAACATGGGTCTTCTCAACAGCTTCCTTCTCAGCTGTTGCTTTCTCTGCGGCTTCTTTTTCAGCAAACTTGATCAGCCTTTATCGAGTCCTCTTTTTCTTTTCAGGAGAGGCGGCTTCTTTCCTCTTCCTTTTGGGTATTGACACTGTAAGCTGACCCAAAACTAGAGCGGGATGCTCTGCTTGCTTCTTGGCAAATATCTCCTCAATCTGCTCCACAGGAAGATTTCCTAGCTTCTCGATCTCATCAAGATCCTGGAAGCATTTTTCGGTCTCGGCGACTTTTGTACCATCGACAATCTCTTCAGCAGTCATTGGGATTGCATGCTCCAGCTGCAGTTCGGCGAGAGTGGTGGAGTCTTCATCTTCCTCAGAAACAAGATTGTTAGGAACAACATTTGATTTCCCCCTCAACCTCCGTGGGCGGGACATGTCTGCTGGGGTTGGCTCCTTCTTCGTCTGGGGAATGAAGTCAGTGAAGAGCAAAGCCTCACCCCTATCAAGTTCATCCTTCTGGAAGATGGTCTCGATAAACTTGCTAATTTTCAGTCCAAAATTAACATTGGACATGAAAACTCCAGTCTCCATGAGCTTTAGATTCTTCTTTGCGTGGTCCAACCACCGCTCAAAGAAGAATTGTGCCCAATTCCCTTGAACACCATCCACTAGCGCCATCATCACAGCATATTTCTTTGCTGAAAGCTCAGAATATGAACCGGCATCGCATTGAAACATCTTAATAACTAAATCAACAAGAAGTTTGAAGTCTTCCCTGAACTAATTTATCGGAGTGGCTACCTTCCACCAATTATTCTTATCTTCATTCACCTCCAGTCTCTTTTATAAGTACAACCATGCCTTCATCTCCTCGGTATTTACAACCTTGTAAGTGGAGATGCGTTCGCCTGAGTTACGAAGGCCAAACGTTGAGGCAAGAACCTCAGTGGTCACTCTGATAAGAGTTCTAAACACAGAGGTCGTAAACGACTTGTGATCATCAGCGATGACCACCCTAGCATAAAATTCCGAAACCATATGAGGATGAAACCTCTTAGGTTCAGCGGACAGATATTGAACCACTGCCTCCTTGGCCAAAGTGGTCATTACCCATTCCGGAAACTGTACGACGGCAAGGGGTGTATACAGGATTTGGTCTTTCATAATTTGGGCCGCTCGCTTCTTGGCATTTAAGAGCCCTGACTGGTCCTTCTTTTTAGCAAGAGTGACGAGGCGAGCATATGGTATTGAATCATCAATATCCTCCTTTTTAATGATTGTGGTGAAACCAGGTGCACGCCTCTCATGTAGTGGCGTGCCATTAACAGGTCGAAGGATTAACTTAGGAGGTTGTTCAGGTGCAGTAGGCTTTGGGGTAGAAGAGGAAGATTTAGGATTTTGAGACATGTTTAAGAATTTTAAAGATTCAAAGAAATTTGGAGTTTGGAAATTTTGAGAGGGTGAAAGCTAGGGATTCAAATAATCAGATTTCAGAAGGTTTCGAAATTTGACGAAGTAAGGTGTTTATACCTTCTGAGTGCTAGATCTGACGATTGGGGGAGAACCGTTTTAGATTCAATCGACGGTTCAGGAGATCTGAGACTCTTCGTATGGTGACCCACGCCCCAAAATGCTCGAGTACTTTTGACATGTCGGCTCCTGATTTGTCACAGCTAGTTGCACGCATTAAATGCAGCGTGTAGGACACATTATTTCAAATTCAAATCCTTCCCGCTTTGACTTTCTGGGAGAGTCGGGGATTGCTGAGAGCTTGGACTCAACCATCTGTTGGCTTAGTAATCTCTAGCACTCATATGAACTGCTGAGAGCTTGGACTCAGCAGTCATGTCCTAGCATCCAAAAATCTAGCATCCAATGTGTCGATGGCTGACACCACTTGAAATATTACATCATAGCATTCTCTTATTGTCTGTTGAGAGCTTGGACTCAACAAACATTTCCTAGCAACCGTCTGTACCATTTGTAGAGAACTATAGCATAGCATTCCGACGAAATACTGAGAGCTCGGACTCAACATTCAACCTCTAGCAAACGTCAGAACCACTTATTGCAACACGTTGCATATTACATAGTGTTATACCACTTTTTTTAATATTATACTCCTTAGCAATTGCTGAGAGCTTCGACTAAGCAACCAGTAGCTTAACAACCATATCTCAGTAACACGAATCAGCAACTGGAAAACGTAAGCTAGGATACGTTTCTCTCCTTCATCCCGAAAATCCAAGAAATCTAGAAAGAATGAGAGTTTGAACTCATTCATCCACAACATTGTCTATCTCCATGAGACTTAACTTTAGACACAACTCTTTGAATCTGGCATCAGAAAGTTGCTTAGTGAAGATATCAGCAAGTTGTTCCTCAGTGTATAGATATTGGACATCGATATCCTTCTTCTCTTGATGATCTCTGATGAAGTGATGTCGTATATCTATATGCTTCTTTCTTAAATGATGAACGGGGTTCTTTGTTATGCACATAGCACTATTATTGTCGCAGTAGATTGGCACACATTCATGAGGAATGTCATAATCTTGCAATTGCTGCCTAATCCACAACACTTGCGCACAACAACTTGCGGCTGCTACATTTTCTGCTTCGGTTGTAGACGTAGCCACTGAGTGCTGTTTCCTGCTAAACCAACTGATTAGCTTATGTCCAAGGAATTGGCAGGTGCCACTCATGCTCTTCCAATCAATCTTGCACCCACCAAACTCTGAGTCTGAATAACCACTGAGTGCTAGCCCATCAGACCTTGGATACCAAATTCCTAGACCCTCGGTGCACTTGAGATATCGAATTATCCTCTTAGCAGTATCCAAATGTGACTTCTTAGGATTTGCTTGATATCTTGCGCAGACTCCTACGGCATAGGAAATATCTAGTTTGCTAGCTGTTAAGTAGAGTAGAGAATCGATAATACCTCGGTAAAGCGTAGGATTCACATCATCTCCTCCTTTCTCAAGAGAAGCTTGGCAACTTGTACTCATTGGAATCCTTAAGCTTTTCGTCTTCTCTGGGCAGTACTTAGCAATCAGATCTCTTGTATACTTCCTCTGATGTATAAAGATCCCTTCACTCGATCGCTGTACTTGGAGTCCGAGAAAGTAGGACATCCTTCCCATCATACTTATTTGGAAATTACTCTGCATCAGCTCAGAGAATTTGTCACACAAGACTGGATTCTTAGATCCAAAAATGATATCAAAATATCAAAAACATATATTTGAACAAGCAGAATACTTCCTTCATCCTTGATACTAAAGAGAGTCTGATCTATCTTCCCTTTCTTAAAACCATTGTCTAGAAAAAACATAAACAACGTTCCATACCACGCTCTCGGTATCTGCTTCAAACCATATAAGGCTTTCCTTAGCCTATAAACTTGGTTTCCTTGCTCAAAGCCTGGTGGTTGCTCAACATAGACTTCCTCCTTGAGCTCACCATTCAAAAAGGCACTTTTCACATCCATCTGCAGGACTGAAAACTCACTGTGGGCAGCATAAGCGAGGAATAACCTGATTGCTTCCAATCGGGCGACCAGAGGCAAACGTCTCATCACAGTCTATTCCTTCGCATTGCCTATATCCTTTTGCTACTAAACGCGCTTTGTTCTGGATGACCACTCGTGATTCATCCTTATTGTTCTTGAAGACCCATTTCGTCCCAATGATGCTTCGGTGCTCGGGTGTGTCCACGAGAACCCAAACCTGATTGCGCGTGAACTCTGCTAGCTCCTCCTGCATAGCATTCACCCAATCTGGAGATTTTAGAGCATCTTCAACCTTTGTAGGCTCTTCATGCAATATGTAGCACGCGAGCATCGCATTGCCTTGTCGCGTCCTTAATGGATCATTGACGTTATCAATGACAACATCTAGGGGGTGATCTCGTAGCCATCTTGGTCTTGGATTGTTGGTTGCTGGGGTTGCATTGCTAGCTTCACCTGCTGAAATGTTCTCTACTAGAACAATCTCCTCAGCAATCGCCTGGGGTTCAACATTTGGTAACTCGGCAACTGGAACCTCAGCATCTGGCATCTCAGCATCCTGGACTTCAGCAGCTGGGATTTCAGCATTCCGCATCTGAGCAGCTGGAATCTCAGCATCGTCCTTAGCGATCTCCTCTGCAACGCCCAATTTTCCTTCAGCAACTCGTCCTTGATCTGGAATTTCTTCATCATCTTCTTCAAGCGATCCGAGAATATCCAAATTATCATTAAGATAAATTTGGTTGGTGGCCTCAGCATGATCATTAGCATCATTGGCCCAATCAGCAGTTTGGTCACCTGTTGAATGCGCCTGAGTTGGACTACATTCACTCATCAACCTAGTCGGGTCATTGATAACTTGTAAATACAGCTAGCAAATAAATTTATAGACCCGAAG
>JAPKLW010000031.1:15624-118802 GCA_026898455.1 Plectranthus barbatus | reverse complement strand
TGTACGAAACACTTAATCATATATGCTTTCAGTATACAATCCCAACAGTTCACCTATCCGGAGCAGGGACATCATTCATGAGTTATACCTTAGGCAACATCCAAGCCAAAATAACCACAAGCCTAACTCCAGATATTAAAAGGCGATTCGACATACGTACTAGACCCATGCGTCCTGCCCTTAACATCCTTTGTTATCTCATTTAGTTTAATCTTAGAGACCAGTGAAAGTTGTCTCAATGCAAGCCGCTTCAGTAGACGTTTGCTTAGAGGCTCCCACTTCTCATCTTAAACTAAATGTTTTATTCAGAAACCTCATCGCATTAGAACCGGTGAGGAACCCCTAACGTAAGCTACCCGAGTAGACAGTTTACGCTTCGAGATGCCACACTTCCAATGAGAGGTCGTATTTGTGGAGGTCTAATGATTTTGGTTAGAAAAGACCCAAATTCCAGCTTAGTATTTTAATTCTAAAGGTTTCATGCGCACACATTATTTTATGTTCCCATAAACTATGTCACACCCATAATTCTATCATAAATTAATATGATTCCGGAATTTATAGACATAATTTAAAACATAAAATAAATCACATAAGACATGCTCAAAAATTAAATTGCAACATGCTTATAAAAGTATATAATTAAAGCAAATAAACATGCTTTCCTATTATTTACTAGTGCGCACATAATAAATCACATCAATACGAGAATAAATAAATAAACAAATAAATTCTCGTGGCCCCTCAGATGCGATTACATGGAAATAAATTGAATCTAACTATTACAAGATTTATTTCCAATACAGATCTTCAAACTGGGCCTCCGTTGGACTTGAAATCTGATTTGGACTTGCTTCAACAGCAATTGGGCTTCAAATTAGGGTTTCTGGCCCAAACAGCAACCAAACCCTAATTTTCCAGGACTGCGGGCCGCCTCCGGCTGAGAAGCCCGATTTCTGGCCCGGGCTTGGAAACCTTCGGGTTTGGAAACCCTAGTTTCAGCACCAGCACACCCAGCCGCCGCCCCGCCTTTTCGGCCGCCGCCTGCGGCCGGACCTCGCAGCCAGCCATTGCCCGGTTCAGCCCCCGCCGCTGCCTCCATGTCCAGCCACCTCCTGACGCCATCGCCGGTCACAAGAAACAGCAGCAATCGCCGGCAGCGCAACGCGATGCAACAGCACGTGCAGCAGGGCTGCGTTGCTACGTCCACCACCGCGCACGGCGCTGCTTCTGCGCGCAGCCACCAGCATTGCGGATGCCGGCTGCGCCCGCATCCCTGCCATCTCCAGCACCTCGAGCATCTCCCTTCACAAGAAGACTGCAACACACATAATGCATGACACGATGAGGTGCGCACATAGCCGTGTATGCGCGCGCGCAGCGGGAGAACCTGCACGCCGCCGCCAGCCCTGTACCGCCCCTCGCCGGTGCCCAGCCGCCTCGCGCGCATCGCTGCCTGGCCAGATCTGGGATCTCGCCGGGTTCGCGAGCAGCAGTTGCGAGATGGGCGCGGCCTAGCCGCAGAGAAAAGCCCTGCCGCCGCCACCCACCGTGGCCGTCGCCGCTATTTACCATGGCCGCCGCTGCCGCCGGCTGAGATCTGCTCCAGGGCTGAAACCTAATTCTTGTCGCTTTCTCTGTTCTTCGTTCTTCGAATCTCATTCTTCCGGATCTCAATTTTACAGATTTTTAAAAAAAAATAGAAAATACAAAAAATAGATCTAGATCTATTACATGATTTTCCCTATTAAATCTAACCACGAATTTTCTCATGGTGAAAAACAGATCCAAAAATAAGAAGACCACGAGAACAGGAACATCCACGACAATTTAAATCCATCCATGAACATACATATTTATTTAATTTCAATCTATCCAAGATAGAGCCTAAGAACATGAACCTGGCTCCGATACCAATTGTAGGGTTTGAATCTACGATGGACAACACGAGTTGCCATTAATTAAATTCTTGCCAAGGATCGTTCTTAGGATATCAAGAACGAATTTCAATTAAATAAACCATGCGATCGTATGCATGCTCCTAATATATTAATTGCAGAGGATGGATTTAGAGAATACCTGATTTCATAACGATGAAATAACCTTATATCTGATATAGAACGCCGGCGATGGATAGTTGTTCCTACAGATCTGATCTTCTGATCTGTTCCCTTGCTCCTTGGAAATCTAATGAGGATTATCTACCAAGTTGAATCCAAGATCTGGAGGAATCGATCAGTTCCTCCCACTGGATAGCCGCCGCCATCTCTCTCTATTTTCAATACTGAATTGTCTAACTTGATCTGATAGAGAGAAGGCCTTTATATAGTGTTAGGGTTTTGAGAAACCCTAACCCTAATGGGCTGTGAGCAGTTCATGGGCCAGACCAGGGACCAGATGCAAATAATAAAGTGGGCCCTCTTTATTAATTAATTCTTCCTTGTTCAACCCAGAACATAATTAATTAATAAAACATTGTTTTAACCTTCACCATGGTAACAATGCTGACTTGCCCCTTTATTACCACGTTATTAGGAACGGGTTGCACCAAACTAACATGATCCACATATTTAAGGTTTTAGACATTCATAAATTAATTTGGCTTATGACAATCAGCCACAATTAATTAATCTCTTATTTCCTGAGTAATAACACTAACTCCTTTTCACTTATGCCAGAATTAAATAATTCAACCTGCAGGGTTTAGCAAAATGAACCTTGTGAGCTCCTCAGGGAATGTCACCATCCTGAAACGGATATGCTTACCTAAACGTCCAGACTAAGCAGGCCACACACAAATTGCCAACACCCAAAATACGGGTATAAAAGTACATGAAAGACTCGCCACCATGGTAAATCAAAGTGCGGTCAATCTGTGTGTGCCCCTTATCCTTCAGTTAGGTTTAATATCATAGGAAGTATGTTAGGGATCTGGCTCATTCATATGTCAATGAGAATGGCACATCCCACTGTTGATCCCATCAATACATAACTATGTACCGACACATCAAGTAGCTAGGATAAGCCCACTTATGAACCGATGTGCCGCAGCTTAGACCGACAGCCTATCCAGGGACTGTCTCAGCTGTGATATTGTTTATATCTCGCTAGGTCAAACGACTCATATGATCCTCTGTGATCTCCTACACACCATATGGTCATCCCTATAGGAGAGATAATAGGATATTATGGTTCGTTGTATGTTTGTTTCATCAGACAGCGAGCATTGTTGCAGCAACATATATGAAGACCAGTGTACAAAACACTTAATCATATATGCTTTCAGTATACAATCCCAACACTCTCTGGGCGCGGTCAGGGGCACAGCAGGGCTCGACCGCGGCTGAGCTGGGCCTCTCCGCGAACCGTCGATTTCCCTCGTTGTTTTGATCATGTTTCATAAGCTATAACCTAGTATCTTCCACACATATAATGTGATGTTTATTAGCATGAATTGAATGTGAAATATAGTGAGATACATGGTTTTGATATTATGTTGTTTATGATAGAAGAGCTAGAACAAATGATAGGAGTAGGAACTCAATTGTATGATTATGTGAGCATGTTGAAATGTCTTGCTAAAATATAGAATTGTTACTTGTGAATTTGAAGGAGTTTTATGATTTGGTGACTCATAAATGGAACAAGGCAACGTAGAGATTTTTGATTAATAAGAAGAGATTGAAATCTTAAATTGAAAATAGTAAGCATATGATGAGTTAGATAGTTGATCATGAAATTGATTCTAGGAAGAGTATGATAGATTCTAATGAAGGGAGATTTAAATGAATTATGATTTTTGTGATTATGTGGTTTATGAATATGTGTCTTATTCTTGTTTTGTGATTGATGTGTTAAGGAGAACGCGTTGGGCAAGGTCTTGCTTTCGAGCAACTGCTGTGAAATCTAAATCCGTAAGATTAAAAGGTGGGCTTTCATTATATAAAAAAAAAATCTGAAGCATGGAAGATGTTTTCTTTTCAAAAATCAAATGAATGAAAAATGTTTTGTTTTAAAGTAATTGTTATGCCAAAATGGTTTTGTGAATCATATATGTACCTCTGAGCTAAGATATACTTGGCCAGAGAGAAGGGTGACGTCAGTAAAATGTACCAAGGTTTAATACCTAGAGCAGTTTTTGACAGATTGCGAGCCAAGATGGACATTCCTTGAGCCGCAGTACCATGAGTTAAAACTCTGGTATGTCATACTGATGGCCCATTGCCCAGTCTGTTAATTGTGGAGTGGATCAACCGCGGGTTGTCACTCAGTGGGATAAGGTGGGTAAAGTCGATTGGATCTCGATGGACATTCCGAGATCAGTGCACTTGATGACAGTGGGTTGAGTGGGTCATGTCATTCCCAGCTGTACATCGTGACTTGGAAGTAGGCCTGCTTCCAAGCCACACATTGAAACAGATTATGATCACACGTTAAATGTTCAACCTTGCAAGGTACATGAAACTGTTTTATAAGCATGAGAGGATTTCTAAAGTAAAACCTCATGTCTTATTAATAAATGGCATTACAATTTATATTTGTATTGTTTCGGGGATGTGTTCACTGGGTACACGGTGTACTCAGCCCCTGCATGTTATTTCTAAAACATGTAGGTTAAAACTGGGAGCAGAGGAGGTGGTAGCAGGAATGTGTGAGCAGTCCAAACCAGAGCTTGATCTTGAGATATGTATCTCCATATACATATCTCCACTATGTAAATCTTCGTTGCATTGAACCTCTGAAACTAAACTTCCCCATGTGTTGTATATGCTTGTACTCTGATGTTATTCGAACCAACATTTGACAATGATCTTTTGTATGAACTCGAGCCCTATTACTGTATCTACAAATGTCAGCTTCCGCTTGGTCTTGTTTTTGATTGTGTTCAATGGTGAGAAGTCTTGAGAGTTACCCGTCGCGCTCTCATAAGCCGGAGAAGCTAAATAGGGGCGTGACATAAACTAAAACACATAAAGCATGTTCAATAAATAAAATTACAACATGCTTTAACTGTAAATAAATATAGAATTGTTATCCTCCCTATTATTTACTAGTCCGCAAATAACAAATCGCATCATACGAGAATAAAATAAATAAACTTCTCGTGGCCCCTCATATTTGAAATAAATTAAATATAACTATTACAAGATTTAATTTTGATACATATCTTCAAATTGGGCCTTTGTTGGATTTGAAATATGAATCTGGCTGAAAAACAACAATTTGGGCTGCAAAGTAAGGTTTAAAGCCCAGATTGGGCCCAATGAACACTCAAACCCTAATTTTCAGGTCTGCGAACCACCTCCGGGCCCGCAGGCCAGCCCAAATCTACAAAACCTAGGGTTGCAAACCCTAGCTTTCATAGCATCCGCTGCTGCCATGTCTCTCCAGCCCCGACTACCATCCAATGCTGGAATATGCATAACAGCCTACATTATCGATCGTGCCCACGGCCTTGCTATCTTCGGCCATCGTCGCACGCTGCTACCACCACCAACTATCATCTGGAGTCTCGCAACATCAGCAGCAGTTGCAACCTAAGCTGCGTTGCATCTTAACCTCCGTGTGTGGCTGTGCGTGACCTTGCCTAATGGACTAGCCGAATACCCCCCCGTGCAGCCAACGTCCGTGACATCCCGCCGTTGTTGCGCTTGGGCTCATGAGATTGCAGCTGCTACAACTCACCGGAGGAAACCTGCACACATGAGACCATGCACGTGCGATTGCGATGGGCGAACTTGCGCACCCGTCGACCTGCACCTCCTCCCAGCCCCGTTGTCGTTTCCTCCTTGCCGAAAGCACCTGACAGACTTGCTCTCCTTGCCGGAAATCACGCGCAGTAGCAAAGGAATACATGTAAAACTTTCACTCATATAGTAAGTCAGAGTGGCATACAAATCAGCATATACTTCTGAACAATTATTAGCCATAAGATTACTTAAGTCATGTAATCCTAGTTTTTCTCATATCGAAAAAAAAAAGAGCACATCTCACTATGGTCTGATCAATATGTAACAATGCACCCACATAATCATTCAATCAAGATAAGCAACCTTCTTAGATTATGCCGAAGCTTATACCAACAACTTAGCTAGTATTTTCAGCTATGGTTACTATTTATTCTTCGCAAAGTCAACCAATCATATGATCTACTACACGAATATGATCTACTTATATACGAAGTATGAGTATATTATTTATTTCGCATTGTATGTTTATTATCAGATATGAAAAATGTAATGTATGTAAACATAAATGTTTTTTAGTTTAAGACCTCATTCCTTACAACAAATTTATAATAATCTAATGTATTGAAGATAAAATAGATTTATTCTTGTCTAATCTGTTTTACTTTATTATCTTGAATATGTATTAATATATATTTTCGATAATTAAATGTTAACTTTTCCTCGTGTGTTTAATAAAAATAGATATAGTTTACAAATTGAACCAACTCCATATGTATGTGATTATGATTATAATTTATCTATAATTTAATTTATCAAATAATAAATTAATTATATATATACATATATAATGGATTAAAAATTTTCGGGAGCCCTAGGCCGAAACTCCTCTAATGAACTTGGGATCATACAATGGCTCCTTCTTCTAATTCGTTTACTTTTATCTTAGTTTATTTAGGACACTTACCACCTAAAAATCAACAAAACCACAATTAACGCTCAAATGCTATGCCTAATCCAAAGTCTAAGAAACACCTTACAAATTTGGCAACCTTGGTACCAAGCTTATGCAAACTTGAAGACGACGAACAAATTAGTTTAAGATACAATGGTGATACATCAAAGTACATAAAATGAGGCTGCTTCAACCAATATATAATAATAAAAATGAACCAAACTAGATGGCTATATCTCTAAGGAGCAGCAAAAGCATCATCCACCCATCTAATCGGAGGGGTCGAGCTCTTTCCTTGATCAGCACCAGAAGCAAACGTCGAGCTAACAACTGACTTCCACTTGTTCACCTGCCTTCGGTGGCGAATACGGCAGAGCACCGACTCTTTATTGAGCGTAACGGTGGCGTGGGCTGGTTTCAGATACAAGTGGCTGCTGACGACGTCTTCTTCTTCTTCTTCCTGTTGATCAATGGGTTGGTGGTTTCCGGGAGGCAGAGAGCTCATTGTTTGAGTGACAGCGAATATAACAGAAGTTGCAAAGGGATTTTGATATATTTATAAGGTTAAATTGAAGGTTAAATGTATATTAAATAATCGAATTTGGTCGGCTGTATATTCTGACAATGTTTGCTGGTTTGGGAATTGTTTCAAGTTTTGTACTGCATTGTCACATGCATGTCGACTAAAGGGACTCTCTCCCTCCCACAACCTGAAATTTAGAGATCTACATTTTTTCTCATATCGAATCTCCCTATTTTATATTAGCATTATTATAATCATTTTTAATATTGTTTTTCTAGTTCTTGTTACGTGTCGACAAATGGTTTGAGATCTTAAAAGGAAAATAAAAAAAGACAAGAGACAGTTCTTGCGAGACCGCGTCACTAATTTTATTTAATAAAGCAAATCGTAATAGTGAAATATAAATAAATTAAATTCATCATGCAACTCGGGTAGAGATATCATTATTAAAAGTAAAATATAGCATTCATTAGAATCATCTCACAAAGTAAGAACCCTGAGATAATTTTATAGGCATTGGATTTAGACAAGAATATAATAGCAACTTCGAATCCATATGAGACAGTAGTAAATTGATTTAGTTAAACTAAGAATAAGATAAAGCAATTGAATACAGGGCATTGAATATTAGATTATTAACTAAGAAAACAATAAATAACCTAGTTCACATATTTAAAACATATCTAGTCAAAGAAATTATGGCAGATATAATTATGAGTTTATCATCTATTACAATATAGTTCAATTATCACTTAGTTCGTGTAAGGAAAATAATATTTTGATGAGTGAAACCATAGATCGAGTTAGTTATAATTATATAAAATTGATTTAGATTAGTCGAACACAAGATTAATTCTCGTTAGGAATTTGAGTTTGAATTGGTATGATCAGCTCTCAATCAGACGATTAGACAAAATCTTCGGCTAACAAACTTACTGTTAAGAAGGAGACTTAACTCACAAGACTAAAGAAAGTAGTTAGAAGGAAAGACAAAAGGAAAGGGATTCTTCCTTTGTAGAGGTGTTCCAATAAGGTTTACTCGAATGGATTTAAAATAAAAACGTTCTGAAGGAAAGCTTGCCAAACAACAAAAGTCATTCTCACATATCTAGAAAGAACAATACTGACAATGATAATCAAACGACTATGTTTCTAACGGAAACAAATATCGTGTCTCTCTTTATATATAAAGAATAGAAGATTTTCACATGTGACGCCCCCAAAGAAACAATGAAGTTTATTCTGCGGAAATATTACACATTTTTTGATGGAGTTAGAGAATAAAGACCTAAGATAAATTGAAGATATCAATTACGATATCATGCGGAAGCAAAGGTAAAAATTTCATGAAGTGAGTTTCAAGTGTAGATGAAACAAGAGAAACAGCCACATGATGATGATAATACAAACATGAGTTCAACATTTTACATACTTAGTCATGGTACAACAAAGGGAATAGCGATGTAAAACGCAACCGGATTCAAAACATGATTAGAATAATCAAAGCTACACAAGATAAAATGAGATAGACTAGCAACCAAGACTCGAAAGTATGATTCCTAGTATATGGCTTTATCATATGATTACAAGGGACAAACAAGATAGATAAGATATACCTAACATTTAGGTTCATAAGTCTAGACTCTTATCAAGGTCCAATAAAAGAACGTGAGTGAATAAGTGATCATCAGTACATCAAATACATAATAGGTTCTAAAACCGATTCAAATTCAACAAAATTTAAACTTCAAACAAAAGAAAACGAAATTCATGTATAAGGACATGACTTCAAAATCTGTACCAAGGAAACATAAGACAAGAGTTTAAAGGATTACATGGCATTTCTCAAACGTGGAATTTTAACGAGGAAAACAACATCAAGGCTAGCTTGTTTCCACCCCTTCCACAACTCCACCATCTTGTAGGATCTGAGTCTACAATAGGCAATGTGAATCGTAATTTATTTCTTAGCCCCAGCTTCGATTTATGGAATATCAAAATAAATTCTATAACAAATAGTAAATGCCCTATGCATGCTCCTATTTAATTTAATACATGGATTCAAATAATACCTCAATTCCATCGGTTTGAATAACAGTGGTAGATGGTTGATTGGTGTTCCTACAAATCTAATCTTCTGATCTGTTCCCTATCTCAAACCAAAATTTTTGTAAGGATACGCTAGTGGATTGAAACTGCACTAGAGGAACTCGATTTCTCCTTTCCCTCTTAATGCAGTCGCCGCCCACTCTTTGTCTCTCTCTAGGATTTTAGTTTTGTGAAACTGTAAACTCAACTGTTATGTGGATCTGAGAGAACTGATCTATTTATAGATCTAGAGAATAGGCTATTAGGGTTTAAGAAACCCTGATGGGCTCACAACATTATTGGGCAGACCGGGGATCAAATGCAAATAATAAAGTGGGCCTCCTATAAATTAATTTCATGTTCAACCCAAAACAAAATTAATTACTAAACATTAATTCATGCCACCAGAGAATTAATGCTGACCTACCACTTTATTACCACGTTATTTAGAACGGGTCGTATTGACTTGGTTAATCCGCATATTTAAGGTTTCAGACATTCATTAATTAATTCAGCATATGACAACTAGTTGTAATTAATTAATATCTTATTATTCCCGAGTGATATCACTCAACCTTTATCACTTATGCTTGAATCAATGATTCAGCCTGCATGACTTTGCATAACGAACCTCGTGAGCTTCCCAGGAATGTTACCATCCTAAAACGGATATGGTTATCTAAATCCAGCCTGAGGAAACCCCACACAAACTGCTATCACCCAAGATGCAGATATACGAGTACATGTAAGACTCTCCACCATAGCAAGTCAAAGTGACAGTCCACCTATGTGTGCCCCTCAGCCTTCAATAGACTTTAGATCCAACCAAGTTACTGGGATCTTTACACATTCATATGTCAAGTAGAATGGTACATCTCATTGTTGATCCTATCAATATATTGAGATGTACCGGTCACACAAAGCAGTCAAGATAAACCACTTATGGACTTGTGTGCCGCAGCGTAAATCGACAGCCAAACCAGAAATTGTCTCAGCTATGATTACTGTTTATATCTCGCAAGATCGAACGATCTATATGATCTTTTGTGATCTCTTACACACCGTATGATCTACCTATCGACGAGATAACTGGATCTGTTTGTTCGCATTGTATGATTGTTAATTCAGACATGAGTCGTTTATTGCAAGCAATTAATGATTACCAGTATATCAAACATAACGTTTCCCAATATACCAATCATAATGCTTTATGTATACAATTCCAACAATCTCCCACTTATACTCAAAGCATTATACCATTACTTTCCAGAGTATAACATGTGTCTATTCTAATCTAGCCATTACATTTGGTCACCAGGTGGCCGACATCTACCTCAGCCCTAAGCTACGAACATGAACCTCGTATGCCTTCTGAGGTAAGCCCTTTGTAAATGGATCCGCTAGATTATCCTTCATGTCAATCTTCTCTATTAGCACATCGTCTCTCGCTACGATTTCTCCTATGATGTGGTACTTTCTCTCTATGTGCTTTAAAGCCTTGTGAGTTCTTGGTTCCTTAGAATTTGCTACTGCACCAGCATTATCACAATATACCGTGATAGTATTGGGCAAACTCATAGAAATATCTAACTCCTAGAGGTAGTTCCGGAGCTATACCGCTTCCTTAGAAGCTTCTAAAGATGCCACATTCTCATCTTCCATGGTGAAGTCTGCGGTACACTTCTATTTTGCACTCCTCCATGATATAGCTCCACCTCCCAAGGTGAACACATAGCCTGATCCGCCTGGAGATCCGAATACGTGTAACCCACAAGGCACAAATTCGCACATTGATAAACGAGACAATGGTCTTGTTGGGAAATTTGTCTAAGTTTCCCTCCCTCAGTAGCTACTTGTATAGATCTTAGTTTTGGTGGATCAAATCCTAAGTCCTACCAGAGTCAGTTGTCTCTAGATAGCTCTAGTTCTCAAATGTAAAGTCCTGTTTAGGTCTTTTGAGTTGTAAGTCGCAGCTGATCAAGACTCATGCTGACACTGTTCACCAGCATGAGACATGCTTACCACTGGTTACTGTTCACCAGTTGGGAAAAGTTTCATCAGGTGGCGGCTGACAAAGACTCATGCTGACACTGTTCACCAGCATGAGAAGAGCTAATGACTGGTTACTGTTCACCAGTTGGGAAGGATTTCACCAGCAGGCGGCTGACAAATCCTACCAGCAGAATACGTGTTCTCACTGACACTATTCACCAGCGGTGAAGCCACCAGTCATGGGAGATTCCAAGAGTTAACATCAGACATATTGGTAGACTTAGATTGTGCCAGCGCAAGTCACCAGCAGAGACTGCCAGCACAAGATCACCAGAATGATCTACCAGTCGGATGTTACCAGCAGAATTCCAGATTCTCTCTCCCAGAGTCTTAGAGACAAAAAGAAGATTCGTCGAGGAATTAACTGACAGAGTATGACTTTAAGGAGGATACCTTAAAGTCCATCAGTTACAAGACACCAGTCTCGATTCCTCGTACTGACGAATAGTGCCGTTCTGACATAAAGAGATCAATGTCAGATAAAGCGGACAAAAGTATGGCACTTTCCGGAAAAACATACCTGCCGCCGTCAGAAGGACATGCGAGGACAGAGACCTTTTCCGGATGTGTCCAAACGGCTAGAAGATTTGAATGGGATCCCGCGTCTATAAATAGGTCGGAACCACCAACATTTAAGACGCTTGCTTCCTGACATTCAATACTCTTCTCCCTCGCTCACCTACCGAAAGTCTGAAACTTTATTACAAGCAAGCAAAACACTTTCGAGGCCTTTCTAAAGGCTATCCGTGTGTTGATTTATCAAACACGAGACTTCAAGCTTCCAGCTTGTAAGTTACTGATCTCTTTGGTGTTCTTTCTCTTCCGAGGAAGTTCACAGCAGCTCTTGTGACAGCCAGCACTTGAGTTATCACGGGCAGTTTGCCGTATTGAGAAGATACGTTCTTGGGAGAACTAAACACCCAGTGAAGCTGTGGAGGTTGAAGTGACGTGCTCGCACTCCACCAGCTGATCAGAGTTGAAGAAGGAAACAAGGCCGGGAGCGGTTGATCTAGTGAACTGGTGGACGAGGCATTCACCAGCTAGAGATAGATCGTAGGACTCTTGTACCTGATTACTCTTAGTGAATTTCCAGTGCTACGACTGGAGAGTGGACGTAGATCAGTTGATCGAACCACTATAAATCCTTTGTCTTTATCAGTTTTCTGCATTACATTCTTATTTTAAACCCAAGACCCAAGTGCTGGTGTATATCCTGAAAACTGATAACTGCGCAAACAAGGCCTAAAATATTCTAAGTTTTGAATCACCAGCTGACAGGTCCCAGTCAGTTGGTTAACCAGCAAGTGCAAGAAAACGTTTACCTTATATTATTTCCGCTGCGTAACGTGTTAAACTCTGAAAAACCGGGACCAACAAGTGGTATCAGAGCAGTCGGTTCTTATAGACCGATTGTTTCTGAGTCGCTTAGGACCGAGATCTACGTTTCCTTGCACTCCTTTGCTTGTCTGTTGATTAGCTCATGTACACGAAGATGAATACTCCGAAGCTACTCGACTACAAGCCTGAGAAGCATGATATATGGCGAAAGAGGTCGCTCATTTCTCTGAAGAGCATCCATCCGGAAATGAAAGATGTGCTGGAGAAAGGGCCAATCGAGATCACCAAGATACAGCACCAGCTAGGAGATCGTCCAGCTGCTGTGATCCCAAAGCCTCAAGACGAATGGAACGCCGAGGACAGGAAGCGGAATCAGTTGGATTCCATTGCTCACGAGTTGATCCTGGCTTCTCTTCCAGAGTCGCTGATGGAGGAAGCCCTCCAGTTTGACAATACCAAGGGAGTATGGGATTACCTTGATAGTCTATGTCAAGAAACTGATCAAATGAAACGCAACAAATTGCAGGTTGCAGTGGACAAGTACGAGTCCTTCCAGATGCTGCCTGGAGAAACCATCAAGGAGATGGAGGCGAGATTCAACGCCATCGTCAGCGAGCTAAAGTCACTGGACAGGAAGTGCTCAAATGAAGATCTTAATGCCAAGATCCTGTCCAAGATGCCCAAGGAGGACTGGTTCGTGAAGACCACATCTCTGAAGGAGAAGGACCTGTCCAAGATGACTCCCAAGGAGTTATTTGCTCAATTGCAGGCACACGAGTGGGATATCCAGATGGTAAACAAGAATGAGGCCATCCGGAACATGGGATCCCCCAGCATCAAAGCTCAAGACGAAGCTTACTTCGTCAAGAAGGACTTCAAATGGAAGACCAAGAAGCCCTTCCATGCTGACAGACCTGCTGCCCAGCACAACCAGAAGAAAGAGATCCCAACCACATCGGGATCTAACTCAAAAGACAGCGAGAGCTCTATCGCTGACCTTGAGCAACAGATGAAAAGACTGGCCGTTCTCCTGGAGAAAGCCAAGTCGAAACAGGGAGTATCTCTAAGCTCAACTGACGGAAAATTCGTCAAGAGAGCTCCCCGTGCTTGCTATCAGTGCCAATCCCCTGATCATCTTAAGTTTGAATGTCCACAGGTGGATAAAGATGAGCGGGAAAGGCTGAAGAAGCTCTTCGAAGAGCGTGCATCGAAAGCCGTTGCCAAGGCTATGCTGACCAGGACAGAAGTTCCTGACATTCCTGACCATGACGACGGAGAGTATGAGTCAGATGAAGAGTCAGAAGAGGAAGCTCTACTGGCACTTATGGCAGCCTTCGGTGAGGAGTCAGCTGAAGGAAGTGCTGACAGTGAAGAGGCACTTGCAGCTGATGATCAGGTACAATCATCAGCTCCCCTAATGCATATCATGCCTTCTCACATTTTAGACGATTCTGAGTCGCGTTGCTCCGACTCAGAAGCTGTCACAATAGACATTCTTCAACAAGAATTTTTAAAATTTTATGAAATAAAGAATGTCTTGGCTGGCGAAAATGCTTCGCTGAAAGATCAAATTTCTGTTTTGACCAAGGAGATTGAAAAATAGAGGTCAATCAGTGAAGAGCTAGCCACTTTGAAAAAGACTCACTTTGAGTTGCTCCAAGATTTTCAAATTGCAAAAACTGAGCGAGATAATTTTCACAATCTCGTTCTGGAGCAAGAAAATAGAATAAATTTTCTAAATAAAGGTTCAAAAGACTTGGAAGCAGCTCTAAGTCATTGGAGAAAGCCTTCTGATAAGTCCGGGTTGGGATTTACAAAGGATTTGAGCATAAACCAGCCCGAACAAATCACTACTGGTAAGGGTAAGGGCAAACTGGTAAGTGCATCAGCACCAGCTGGTAATACCAGTCAGTCCCGAATGGGTAATCAGCATAGGAACCATAAGTCCAGATACATAGGTGAGTCATCACGACAAAATCCTCAACTGGCAAGATCCTCTGCTGACAGGACGCCAGCACACCCAAGGACGCAGACTAAGCCGAAATATTCTAAGGCAAGGAAGTCAGCGTCAGCTGCCAGTGGGATCCGACAGCCAGCACCAGCTGTCAAGGGATTCCACGCACAACCTCTTAAGTATGCCAGTCACCAGCATACTTACAAGGGATCCAAATCTCAGAGAAATTCTGAGAGAAGGACAATACCTGATAGGAGGAACACCTATCAGAGGCACGAGCCCAATCAAAAGTTTTCACAAAGGGCTATGAATGCTAACCGTGGTGGTCCACGTCCTCAGGGACCACCAAGGCAACACAATGTACCGGAAAAGCATTTCCGAAGCTCCCAGCGGAAGCGTACTTCCAAGGGAGATACACACACAACCTCACCTTCCAAAACCAAACGCATTCATTATTTCAAAAGGAAGGGAAAGGCTGTTAATGATGTCAGCAAGGATAAAACCAAGCTGAATATCACCCAAGTCTGGATTCCGAAAGGAATTATCCAGCGATCTAACCCTGCAGGACCCACAGAAGATCGGGGACCTAAATGAATCTCATTTCTTTCTTGCAGGTACAGGATCATGCAACACAGCTTCATAGAACGAGCGAGTGGATCATAGACAGTGGTTGCTCCGCTCACATGACTGGTGAAGAATTTCTATTTTCAGATCTTACCAAGGTCAAAGGACCTCCGGTCATATTCGGTGATAATTCAAAGGGCAGAGTTATCAGCAAGGGCTGCATCGAGAAGGACGATGTCAGAATCATAAATGTATCCCTTGTCACCAACCTCAAGCACAACCTCCTGAGCATCAGTCAGCTGTGCGACTACGGGTACACAGTTACCTTTGAGAAATCAGAGTGCCAGATCAAAGACAAGGAATCTGGCGAGACCAAGCTGAGAGGTGTTCGCAAAGGAGGACTTTATGTCGTTGACTGGCATAGCGGGAAGACTGACTCATGCTTCGTGGCCACCAGTTCCATGGAAACAAACTGGCTGTGGCACAAAAGGTTAAGTCATCTGAATTTCAAAACTATTAACTATCTGACTAAGCATGATCTTGTAGATGGTCTTCCCAAGGGCGGGTTCAAGAAGGAAGGAATTTGCAAGGCTTGCCAGCAAGGCAAACAAACTAAGAAGTCCTTCAAGAACCAGTCGCCAGTCTGCCCCAGTACCAGTCAGGTACTCGAACTGCTACATATGGATCTTTTTGGACCAGTAGCACCTCAAACCATTGGAGGACGACGATATTCGCTGGTGGTAGTCGATGACTACTCGCGCTACACATGGGTAAAGCTTCTCAGAACCAAGGATGAGGTGAAGATCATTCTTCCAGAGTTGATCATCCAAGCTCAGAAACAGAGAGAAGCTGTGGTGAAGCGGATACGTTCGGACAATGGGACTGAATTCTGCAACAGTCTGCTGATGGATTTTTGCGCGGAAGCTGGTATCAAACATGAAAGATCTACACCTAGGCAACCGCAGCAAAATGGACTGGCAGAACGTAGGAACAGGACGCTGAAAGAAGCGGTCCGGTCCATGCTGGCAGAGTCCGGCTTAGGACAGAGTTTCTGGGGAGAAGCGTTGGTGACAGCCTGCTACACTCAGAATAGAAGCGGGATCAACGACAGACTCCAAAAAACTCCCTACGAAGTTTATTTTGGTCGTAAGCCTTCTATAGCTCATCTCCATGCTTTCGGTTCACCATGTTATATCCATAATAATGGCAAGTCAAAGTTAAATGCTTTTTCGCCTAAGGCTGATGAGGGTGTCCTTGTCGGATATGGACATCCCTCTCACAAGGGCTATAGAGTATTTAACAAGACCACCAAACTTGTGGAAATAACATGCAATGTTGTTTTTGATGAAGCTACTTTAGTGCGCAGGACCTTACGACAACTGGCTGAAGATGTTCCTGAGGTCAATAATGTCGTTGATCAGTTGGGCAGGAATTCTTCCGATACTCAACCAACTGGTTCGACTAGACCTATGACTGGATCATCTTCACAACCAGTTCCCTCGGTTGCCCATCAGCAAACCGGGAGGGTCGGTGATGCAAATGACCTTGCTGAGACCTTACACTCAATCTCCCTGAGTGGAACTAGCAAAAATCAAGGGGGAATTCCGACTGGAATCTTTGAGCCAGAAGACAACGATGAACCAGCTGGAATGGAGGTACCAGCTGATACTGACAACGTTGGTGAAGGTTCAGGAAGCCAGTCAGACAGTGAAGCTGATGAAGAAGTTCCGACTGGTGAAGGTCAACCACCAGTTACAATTCCAGTTCCGACTGGTGAAGGTCAACCACCAGTTGCAATTCCAGTTCCGACTGGTGAAGGTCAACTGCCAGTTGCAGTTCCAGCTCCGACTGGTGAAAATGTGGAAGCACCAGTCATCAGGACAGATGAACCTATTTCACAGCCGGCACCAGCAGTCGCTGGTCCTCCCAAATGGCTGAGGGATCACCCATCTGATGCTATTCTCGGTGATCCAGAAGGTTCTGTCCAGACTCGCCACGGCAGTGCGCTCCTAAGTTGCTTTATTTCTCAAATGGAACCTACTTCCATAGGAGTTGCGCTAGAATCTGCTGATTGGATTAATGCCATGCAAGAAGAGCTTGCTGAATTCACTCGCAACAATGTTTGGGACTTGGTGGAGAGACCATCACATCAGTCAGTGATTGGCACCAAGTGGGTTTTCAAGAACAAGCGAGATGAGAATGGCACCGTGGTCAGAAACAAAGCTCGTTTAGTCGCCAAAGGTTACAGGCAGTGTGAAGGCATCGACTTCGACGAGACCTTCGCACCAGTTGCAAGAATGGAGACGATACGGCTGTTCCTTGCGTATGCAGCGTATCACGGCTTCACGGTATTTCAGATGGACGTGAAGAGCGCCTTCTTGAATGGCGAACTAAAGGAGGAGGTTTATGTCGAGCAACCTCCAGGCTTTGAGATAGGCACCAAAGTGTACAAGCTGAGAAAGGCCCTGTATGGATTGAAACAGGCGCCCAGGGCTTGGTACGAAACGCTGTCACAATTCCTTATCAGCAATGGATTTCGGAAAGGGAAGATTGATAGGACTCTCTTCCTTCTCAAGGATGGAAGTGACATGCTAATGGTGCAGATCTATGTTGATGACATCATATTCGGATCAAGGAATATATCTCTCTGCGAGAAGTTTTCTCAACTGATGCAGACGTCATTTCAAATGAGTATGATGGGCAAATTAACATACTTCCTAGGACTCCAGGTCCAGCAGTCAACTGATGGGATTTTCATCAATCAGCGGAAGTATACCAAGGACTTAATCCAGAAATATTGCCCTGGTGCGGTGAACAGTAACCAGTGGTAAGCATGTCTCATGCTGGTGAACAGTGTCAGCATGAGTCTTGATCAGCTGCGACTTACAACTCAAAAGACCTAAACAGGACTTTACATTTGAGAACTAGAGCTATCTAGAGACAACTGACTCTGTTCACCAGCATGAGACATGCTTACCACTGGTTACTGTTCACCAGTTGAGAGAAAACTAAGTCCCTAAGGATACCAATGAGCACCAGCTGTCAGATATTTCTTGATGAACAAGGTGAATCAGTTGATCCTACCGTTTACCGAGGAATTATTGGATCACTTCTCTATCTCACAGCCAGCAGACCCGACATCTCGTACTCAGTCGGAGTGTGTGCCAGATTTCAAGCCAATCCGAAAAGGTCACACATGGAAGCTGCCAAAAGGATAGTGAAATATCTGAAGGGGACTGAATCTCTTGGAATATGGTATCCCAAAAATGATGAGCTCACACTCATTGGATATTCAGATTCAGATTTTGCAGGATGCCGTATAGATCGAAAGAGTACCAGTGGTACGTGTCAGTTTCTAGGACACAAGCTAATCAGTTGGTTTAGCAAGAAGCAGCACTCAGTTGCTACAGGTCTCAAGTTCTTTTCAGATATTTGAGAATATGTTTGACTGCGGTCTAGTGCACAGGCCCAGGGTTAGACTGATATCTGGCTACCATGCTCACGACAAATAGATATCGGACCTCTTACATAGCATCACATACATGAGACTTCTCACTACCGAAGCATATGGTACTCTAGCGATCTCATCATTTTCCTCCTCTGCTGCAAGGCATTGTGTCTTAGATAGAGGAACACCATCTCTGAAAGGTAGCAATTGTTTCTTGGTGTTTTGCAAGCTAAAACGAGCAATCACAGTATCAATATAAGCGGCCTGAGACAAGCTCAACATCCTCTTCTTGCGATCACGGAAGACTGTAAACCCAAGGATGTAACTAGGGTCTCCTAGGTCCTTTAGTTGTTCAGATAACCATCTCTTTATGTCTGACAACACCTGCACATTGCTACCGAATAGAAGAATGTCATCTACATAAAGTGCAAGGAATACCACGCTACCACAGAAGCATAATCGGTACACACAGCTTTCGGTTTCACAATGTGAAAATCCATAGGATTTAATCATATCATTGAAACGTTTGTTCCACAACCATGATGCTTGTTTAAGTCCATAAAAGGACTTCTTTAGCTTCCAGACAAGAATCTCTTCACCATCTTGCACATAACCCTCTGGCTGCTGCATATAGATGTCACGACCTTCCTCAAGGTAGCCGTTTCAAAATGTTGATTTGACATCCATTAGCCACTAGGTCCATATGTGCTGCTATGGATTAGAGAATTCGAATGGATTTGAGCATGGCTACCGGTGAGAAGGTCTCGTTATAGTCAATGCCCTCCTTTTGACTATAACCCTTCGCCACCAGCCTGGTTTTAAAAGTTGTTATTTCTCCTTTCGAACCTTTCTTCTGTTTGAATACCCATTTGCAACCTATGGCACGAGAGCCATCTGGTATCCACATCGGCAATCGATTCAAGTTCTAAATCCATGGCTTTATGCTATTTTCCACTTCTTTGTCATTTAATGCTTTGTTGGATGCCCATGGGTCTGTATCATCCAGTCTGTCTTCCGGGATCAAGTCCAAAGAATCTCCTACGAACATATAATGCTTGGGTTGGTGAGGTACCCTCCCACTATGACGGAGAACTGGTACTGCGTCAGTAGTTGGTGCAGTTACTTGTTGCTCAAAGCCTTGCACTGGCGACCGTGCAGTTAGTTTTGTACCTTCCTCAGGCGCTCTCAATCTGCCACGGGGTTTTCCCAAACAAAAACGCATCATCTTCTCGAATTTCTTGGAGAATGATGTCACTTTTGGATTTGTGGTTTTTCAAAAATTCATCCTCCAAGAATCTCGCATTGTTGCTATCAACAATCATCTGATCCTCGTGATAGTAGAAATAACCACCTTTCATTTGTCTGGGGTATCTCACGAACAACATTAGCTTGGACCTACCTTCTAACTTGTCAGGTTCCTTTGACGAAACGTATGCCAGACAACCCCAAACTCGTATCTTTGATATACTGGGCTTTTGCCCGTGCTAGAGTTCTGAGAGTATCTTTGGAACTTACTTAGAAGGTACCAGGTTCAGCAGGTACACCGTTGCTAATAATGCGTGGCCCTAAAACAAAATAGGCAAGTTTGCATAACTCATCAGTGACCTAATCATTTCAAGAAGAGTCCTATTTCTTCTTTCTGCCACACCATTCTGCTGAGAAGTGCCCGTGCGGTCCATTGGGATGTAATCACATACTCTGACAGAAACTGCAAGAACTCGTCACTAAGATACTCACCACCACAATCAAATCGTTATGACATAAAGGTCTTGTTTAACTTCTTCTCTACTTCCGTCTTGAATTCCTTGAATTTCTCAAAGCATTTAGACTTTTAGTAAATAAAGTAAACATACTCGCATCTCGAGTAATCGTCAATAAAAGAGACAAAATACTTAAATCCTCCACGAGCTTGCGTAGACATCGGTCCACATAAGTCAGAGTGGATTGTTCTACAACAATCTGGAGAAAATAATTCAAATCCATCAAGAAATATCTCGTGGAAGATTGAGCATACCATGGTAGGTATAGTACCAACAGTACGGTCGCCCGTGCAAGATGGTAAACCACAAATTAATGCACCAATAACTGAGATAATAAAAGGAGTGCGGTGGGAGGTTGCCATAACAACATAGTACTGACCACTAAATACAAAACGATGTTGTTAAAGACAAATGATGCAGTAAAATGGCATCAAGTCATGGATTCAGAATGAATCTATAATCGTTATAAATGTATATAACGACCTGAGTGATATACAAGAAAAGAAATGTTCGAATAGTAATCTAGTATAAAAGTTTATGTTTATGAGCAAGACATGTTTTATAACAAGACCTTCTCACTGGTTGCAACTTTTAAATCTATATGAATTTTTTTGTCCATAACAGCACATATGAACCTAAATATCTGGAAGGTACATGTCATCACTCGTCTTTTTTACAAAATGGTACCTTGATAAAGGGTGATGACACCTATATGAAACAACCAAAAAGGTTATGTGCAGTGAGGTGAGCAGCATCTTGTCTATAAGCTAAAGAAGTTGATGTATAAACTACAAGGAGCTTCAAGGTCATGAGAAAGACATTTCGATATTGTATATTGAGTACAAGAGTTCCATGTACCAATTATGTGTCAGCAGAAGCGTGGTTTTTCCATGCATATTATGTAGATAATTTTTCTCATTCGAAAATGGCGTGGAGATATAATCAAGCATAAAAAGAAGGTTATCCGAACGGTTTCATAAGTAGGACATATGAGATACTGGAACATCCTTTGGATTAAAAGTCTTTTGTGATCACAAGAAAGGATGTTAATGTGTCTCAAGTCACATAAAAAGGGTTGTTATCTTTCTCTATATGACAATGAACGAAGTTTGATATATATAATGCTATATGCATGGTATACAGATATCAATTCAATCTTGGACATGCACATTGTCTTGTAATGTGCTCCGTGGGTTGTATGGTACCGGATTTCGAGGAGGATCATAAAAGGCAGAAACCGACCACTAACTATGTGTTGGCCTTGGATGATGAGTTATAAGAGTTTGATGCAGAAGTGTGTCCCAACTTCTGGTAGAAGGCTGAGTGTGTAACAGCTTCAGAAGCTTCATAAGAAGCAGTATAAGTCTGGTGTTGTCCTCTAGATGTGTGTGTTTAGAGTTTGCCTAATAAGATCACAGAGTACAGTGATCATGTTGATGCAATGACAAACTCAAGGGAACCCTGAACTCACAAGGTGGTGAAACATAAAGAATATGTAGTACCACAACATACGAGAAATCGTGATAAGAGGCTGTGTATAAAAAGACAGAAATTGACATGAAAGGTCTAGCAAATTTACTTACACAATGTTTACCTCATAGGACTTATGAGGATCACGCTCATAGTTAGGATCTGTAGGTAAAGTTGATCACAAGATGATCGTGTAAATGAGCGAGGTCTTAAATAGACACACCTAATACTAAAAGAATTAATGATTAAGTGTATTCGTAACAATAAAATATTTGATACGCAGGTCTTCATAAGTGTGTTACATCAACAAGATTTGACCTTAACCAAGCAATACTATGCTCATAAATCTCTTGGATTAAAATATATTTTTGAAACTCATTTGGTCCAAAAGAGATTATCGTCATTGGCACATGTTGTAACTATTTGATGTCTCGAACAAATATCTGCACTAGATTGTCTGATCCATATGTTCTCTGTATTGGCACAAAGTAAGCACATTCCAAAAACTATTTTCTTGATTTTTTATATCTACGTTCATTACAGTTGGGATTGTATCAAAAACCATTTAAAATTAAGTGTATATTTGTAATAATAAAATGTTTGATACGCTGATCTTTATAAACATGTTACATCAACATAGTCGTTATCTGATATAACAAACATACGATACGAACAATGATATCATATTATCTCGTCTATAGGTATGATCATATGGTGTGTAGGAGATCACAGAAGATCATATAAATCATTTGACCTAGCAAGATATAAACAAGTAGCACGGCTGAGACAGTTTTTGGATAGGCTATCAGTTTAGGTTGCGACACATCAATATATAAGTGAGCTTATCCTAGCTACTTGATGTGTTAGTACATCTATATGTACTGATAGAATCAACAGTGAGATGCATCATTCTCATTTACATAAGAATGAGCGAGATCCTTATATACTTGCTATGATCTCAAACCTAATGGAAGGCTAACCGTACTTTGACTTGCTATGATGGTGAGTGTTTCATGTACTCTAATATTTGCAATCTTGGGTGTAGTGGTTTATGTGTGGCCTGCTTTGGCTGTACATGTAGGTAATCATATCCGTTTATGTATGGGGGCATTCCCTGACGAGCTCACTAGGTTCATTATATTAAACCCTGCAGGTTGAATTATTAATTTAGGTATAAGTGAAAAGGAGTGAGTGGCACTACTCAGGATATAAGAGATTAATTAATTATGGCTTATTGTTTGGAACATTATATATGTGTAAGCCAAATTAATTAATGAATGTCTGGAACTTTAAATATGTGGATCATTCAAATTTAATGCATCTCATTCCATATAACATAGTAATAAAGGGGTGAGTAAATATTGATTCCCTTGGTGAAAGCAAAACAGTAATTTATTAATTAATTTTGTTCTGGGTTTGACATGGAAGAATTAATTAATAAGGAAGGACACTTTATTATTTGTATTTGATCCCAGGTTGGCCCACAAACTACTTGAGCCCATTAGTTTTAGGGTTTGCAAACCCTAACATTATAAATAGATCTTCTCTCTGCAGATCAATTAACACACAACACATTATTCAGTACGTAGTATTTAATCAGAGAAAGAAAGATGGTGGCTACACCAATCTTGAAAGTTGATCGACTTTCTCGAAGCTTTGGTGGAACTCAACAGCGTACCCTCACCAGTCTCTGAGGAGCAAGGGATATACATCAGAAGGTTAGATCTGCTGGAACACATGAGCATTGATTCGATCCTCAAGTCATGATTTCATCAACACCGCCAGCAAGATTTAAGAAATCAGAAGCTGGAGTTAAGGTATTCCGTAAATCCATCCTCTACAATTAAATATTAGGAGCATGCATAGATACGTCTGGTTTATTTAATCTGATATTTACTTTTTATATTCTAAGAACAATCCAAAGGGATAAATAATAAAATACAATTCACATTAATTGTTGTAGACTCGGATCCAACAATTACTATATTAGATAAAAAATCATAGAACACGATTTACAGAGGGTAAATATTTTTCTTTTTATTTTTTGTTTGTTTGTATGTGTCGATGCTCATATCTCAGTAAAATTGATTTTTGTGTCATTTTAGGATCCAGTGCATGTTAATTGTTAATGAACATTCGCTCATTGTGTGTTCATTGAAAATATTGATGATTTTAACCTATATAATGATGATTTATTAAAACAATGAAGAAATTTATATACTGGACACAATAATTATTATTTTGAGTAAAAATGAGTTTATAACTTACAATTTAATATATCTTATATGTAATGAACAAATTCTTATATTATAATGAGTTTATTATAATATATTTAATGAACTGTAAATCGAAAATACAAACATCAAAACTATGTGAAAAATAATCTCTCAAAATCTAATAATGAACAAATGTACTATGAAGAATGAATTATAAAATACAAACAACTAAATACAGCGACGGTGTGAAGAACATTGGTTCTTGTTCGATTCATTATTTGAAAGTTTTTTCTTTCAGAAGCAAATAATTCATAGTCTGCTCCTCCAAATCAAAGCTTGCCCAGCATTCGTCTCGATCGAAGTAGAGAACTTGTGATGGCCATGCTAGACAGCACTGTTAACATGGTCCCGATTGAAGAGGGTTCATCCATGGTCAGCCCTTCTAAAAGGTGTTGCAGTCCTACAAGAAATCTGAGATTAAATAATGGAATGTCATCGCTCTTTGGTGTACATGAGAAAATGTAAAAATCCAAAAATAAAAATAAAAGGAAAAACACACCGATGCCACACAGAGATTTTTCCACGTTCAGAGCTTATATAAGCAACAGGGCCTTTCGGAAGTTCTAGCAACGCATGTGATTACTCTTCCTCCACCTTCGTCGAAGTTTCCTCGCCAGAGTTTCTAATAAGTAAGGAATGTCGTTGTTGTCTTGAAAACGAGGGTAGTATTTGGATATAGACGATGGAAATAATAAAATCAAACATTAAACAATATACGTTAACATATAATTATCACACTGAATTAGGTATCTACCTCAAATATCAAATATTCTAAAAGTTGTAATATTATGGACTTCCTTAAATACCCTTTCGATTTAATTTTAAAAAAAATTGCATGTTGTCTGTCATTAAAATGACCATAAGATCACCACAATTAATTGTTAGACTATAGTGGTGATCCTATGAGAAATGTAGTTAGCATGAGAAAAAAGAAGAATCCTAGCCTTCTATTTTTGCTAATTGACGGTCAAGATCTTTAAATTTTTGTGTGCATTATAATGGTTATATCCTGCATTGTTAGATAATCAAGGGTAATTTTGTAATTTTATTTTTTACTTAAATCAAATTTAACATAATTTGAGATCAGATTTTTTATTCCTTCTTTGCACGATCTGATTTCTTTTCTTCTTTGCGCAACCGTATTTTTCTCTTCAATGACTCCGACAAATCTCTCTTGTGCGACATCTCCTCCAGCTTCGTCGAGATATTTGTCGTCGGCTACATTAAGGATTTTCTCATCGACTTGATCTTCACGCGATCATATAGCTTAAGGTGTTGATTAGTTCGATTTAAAAGATCTTATTTTGATAAGAACGTTGCCTACTTTCTGATCCCAAATATTTTTCTTAGAAGTCTATTTGTTTGCTCGTTGCATTCTGTTGTTTATCTTGACCTATTCAATCAAACTTAGTGTCTTTGTTTCTTGTTTGGATTCTGCCAACAAAGTGTTTATTGTTTTGCTTGTATGAGTCATCAGTTGTCGTGTCTACAACAACATTAATTACTGCACAATAAGCAAAGATGGTAGAGCACAGGCTGCAACGAATAAGTTTTTGCGTTCTCGACAGAGTCGATAATTGTCTGATGGAGTCGTGTGATTTATCGAATGTCGACTCACGACTTCATTCTTCTCATCAGCTTCAATTATGCATTTTTATGTCTTTTATATTCATTATAGTTTTATAACATGTGCATTTTTATCTTCATGATTCGTTGAGAATTTTTTGTATTATTATAATGCATATTAGTTCTTCTGAAGATGAACCTATAACTGTCAATAATGAACTATTTTGAAGTTTTGATTTATCATAATGCATATTAGTTCTACTAAAGTTGCTTGTAGAATTGTCATTAATGAACTATTTAGAAGTATTGAAAATTAAAAATTAATGATTCTATGCATAAATTATGTAACAAATACTGATTTTTGTAAAATACATGAAACTTTACTTAAAATGCACTATATGATGTATAAAATAAATTATATTCCATCGGAAAATGCATATTCCATAGAGATATAATCAACACATTTTAAGATAAAATGACGTGAGAATATAATATTTATTTTATGTTATACAATGTTATTAGAATGTATGTTTGATAAAAATCTAATGAACTTATTCTAAGATAAATGACGTCAACAAATATTTTATTTTATGTAATATGCTGAGACTGAATTATTTTGTTGTTTATTTCGATAGATGAATGATTGATAAGACTCAAAATAAAATTCAAAATTACACGTTCAACATTCAATATGAACTTGGATTATTTTGATTTATAAATAAGATGGTGCTTCTTTTGAGTAGACATAATAAGAATGTTTAGATAAATAAGGATAAATAAATTTTAATTTTGAAAATAAGATAATCTTCCTTACTTAATATTTTCCATATCAGATTAGAAATGGATATCCAAATTTTGATACATACAATCTTTCCTAATTAGAGAAATTAAGTATTTTTTTCGTAATAAGAAATAATGCATGTTTGCAAAGGTATAATGCTTGTTTGCTAAGATAAAATGCACAATATTGAAGATAAAATATCGTAAGTAGAGAGATAAAACATTTTACTTTGCAATGTAATGTTAATGCATAATATAACCCCTAAAATTAGTAAATTGTGGTTTAAATAAAGGTTCCAAAATTATCATTCATGGTATATAATTACTATATTGTCCTTTAATGCAGGATAAAGAGGATAAAATGACGCATTTTTTAGTGGCCTGTCATTAAACTACTCTCTCTCTCTCTCCCCCTCTCTCTCTCTCTCATATATATTGGGAAGTGATCACATGAGAACTCCCATTATCATATGAATATAAGAACCGATCTCGGCCATCCAAATTGGTGATCAAACGCTCGATTCTTGAAGACTCACTTGGTGCCTATCACTAGATGATGATTAGGCCTATATACCAAGCACCATATATTTTTAAGGGTGAATTCTGATAGCTCTTCTTGCATTGTGTTGATTCAATCCGGAGATTGCAGCGCTTCTCCAATCTTCATCGGCTCCAATTGAGAAATATAACAGCTAAGTAGAGCACTTCCTTGGTTTGTGCGAACTGGATTCGCAACATCATCTAACACAACTTCTGGATGATGTCTCAACCATTTGGGTCTGATAGCTCTTCTTGCATTGTGTTCACTCACTTCTATTAGTTGGATGAACGACTTTTGATAGGACGTTGCAGCGACTAACACATCTGTAAGCTGGAAGTCTTCTGGCATGATCTAATTTTCTTAGACTGGTTCTTGATATGGACGTGTACTTCTATAGATCGTTCATCTTTAGTTTCTGACTCTTCAAAAACTGTCATGATGACATCATTCGCTTATTGATCTCCAGTTTTAGCTTCCTCAGTTCCTAACTATAGGAACTGAGTCTAGAATAGACAACATGATTAGTCATTTATATCTTTAGCCGTTTGGATCGTTCTTAGGGTATAAAAAAACAAATCTAATTGAATAAATTAGGTGAACCCTATGAATGCTCCAAATATTTAATTGCAAATTATGGATCTACGAAATACCTGAACTCCAGCGTCTGATCTACAGATCTAGATTGGAGATAACAATAATGAAGTAGATCTGGATGTCGGATCGATCAAAGCTATCGCGCTCCAACAGATCTAATCTTCTGATCTATTTCCTTGCTCCTCGGAAATCTAGTGAGGATACGCTACCGAGTTGAATCAGAGATCCAGAGGAATCGATCACTTCCTCCCACTGATAGTCATCGCCCCTTTCTCTCTCTTCCCTCTCTATTTTGTGCTGAATATTAAAACCTAATAACGATCTGATAGAGAAAGAGCTTATATAGTGCTAGGGTTTGAAAATTCTAACCCTAATAGGCTCTGAGCATTTTGTGGGCTAGACCAGGGACTAAATGCATATAATAAAGTAGGCCCTCTTTATTAATGAATTCCAAGTCCAACCCAAAACATAATTAATTAATAAAATATTGTTTTACCTTCACCACGGTAATAAGGCTTACTCACCCCTTTATTACCACGTAATTTGGAACAGGTTGCATTAAACTTGAATGATCCACATAATTAAGGTTCCGGACATTGATTAAATAATTTGGCTTATGACAATCACCCATAATTAATTAATCTCTTATTTCCTAAGTAGCACCACTCACTCCTTTTCACTTATGCCTGAATTAAATAACTCAACCTGCTGCGTTTAGCATAATGAACCTTATGAGCTCCTCAGGAAATGTCCCTATCCTAAAGCGGATATGATTACCTACACATTCGGCCTAAGCAGGCCACACACAAACCGCCACACCCAAGATGCAGGTATAAGAGTACATGAAATACTCGCCACCTCAGCAAGTCAAAGTGCGGTCAACTTATGTATGCCCCTAAGCCTTCCATTAGGTTTAATATCATAACAAGTATCTAGAGATATGGCTTATTCATATATCAATTAGAGTGGCACATCTCACTGTTGATCCCATCAATACATAAAGAAGTACCGACACGTCATGTAGCTAGGATAAGCTCACTTATGAACTGATGTGTCGCAGCCTAAATCGACAGCCTATCCAGGGACTGTCTTAGCCTTATATTGTTTATATCTCACTAGGTCAAACGATTCATATGAACCTCTGTGATCTCCTACACAATATATGATCATGCCTATAGGCGAGATAATTGGATATTATAGTTCGTATCGTATGTTTGTTATATCAGATAGTGACTATGTTGATGTAACACATTTATGAAGACCAGTGTATCAAACGAACACACTTAATCATAAATGATTTTAGTATATATTTGGGGTCGAACTTACTCGGCCCACTAAGAGGCCCAAATACGCGGCCCAATTCACTCTTGTGCAAGTCAAGCTAGGAGGGCGACCCGCGAAAGAATAAGGGAGCAGTCCGATCAAAGTAGGTACCAACTAAAAGCAGTCTGAATAGCACGGAATGCAGTCCAACTGCCACCATAGGGACTCCACACACGCGCATCGAACTGCCCAATGGTCGATTGAGCTTGAAAGAGGAGTAACGGGAAGATAACCACGGAAGTGTGGTTTTCTCAGAGAGGACAAACCGTTCAAGTTTGAATCACTCGGATATCCTCGGGAGCGCCATCCAAATGCCTTAGCGAGATTCACGCAAACTCTAGGCAAAACTCTAGATCTCTAACCCTTGTATATATAACCCTGTACGCTAATTTAGTCATCTAGACGTAGGCATATAGTTTTCTCAACTCTTATTCTAACACAGTTCGATCAATATCAATATACTGTATTCAGGCGCTTACATTGTTCAATAAAGTTTTAAGTCATCAATTTTGGTTATTTTACTTAATTGCTTGCTATTGTTCTTTTCCTATATCGGTTATTCCTGTATTCCTTTCATTACGTTCCTGGGGCTCCGAATACGATAATTCCGAACCTCAACAATTTGGCGCCCACCCCTGGAAAAATTCTGCACTAACCCTTCTTGTAAGAAATGGCAAATAATCCGAACGACGCTCAAGAAATCGAGGTTGATGATGGGAGGGTCGCCCCTGCGGCTGAACAAGGTCGACGTGTAAATCCCGACATAGGTTGCGGAGCTACAGCAAGTACTAGATGTGGGTAGCCCAAGGCAGCCGGGCGCGGAATCCTGCAGCCACTGAATTCGGGCGGCACGGTGAATGATCTTATGCGGATGTTCAACGTCACTCCCCGTAACAAGCTGGCATTCCCACCACCACCGCCTTCCATCCTGATAGATCCCCATCTATCCAGATTGGTGAGCCAGGTGGATGGCGCCCGGACAGCTATAGAGACGATGGGCGCACGAATGGAGGATATGGCGAAGAGGTACGAACTCCTCGAGAGGGAAAAAAGGAGGTTACAGCACCAAACCAACACGCGCCCCATTGTCGAACAGCCGAGTAGCACTTATAGGACTGCGGCTCAAAACCTGGAAGCCGAATTTAATCGGACTGACGTAGGGGTGAGGAGCGAACTCCGAATGACCCACCTAACCGGAGAGTACAGGAGGAACAGTCCGATCGACAGGCCCTTGCGCAGATTGAGCATCACTTTGAGCAAAAGCTCAGTTACTTCGAGTTGCTCAATGTCAGGATCCCAAGCCTACCTCCTCCGAAGAGGACTATAATGCATGAAAGCTACACGGAGTCCCATTTTCTCCAAAGAAAGCTGATGTCGAGCTCTCTGCTAGCTTTACTCCCCCCAGTTTCATCATTTACAACGGAACCTCCGACCTTGAGAACCACATAGCCATGTACCGGTAGAAGATGTTGGCTTTGGCGATAAGAGCATACAGAGAGAAGCTTGCATATGTAAAAGCTTCGGGTCGAGCTTGACGAGGGCCAGCACTCTAGTGGTTCATAAACCTGCCCCGGAGCTCGATCTCCACATTCGCCGAGCTGCATCAACTTTTCCTAAGACAATATTCGAGAAGTTGGAGATTGGATAAGCACCCCGATGACCTTTACGCTGTTATCTAGAGGCTGGGTGAGCCCCTAAGGGACTACTTATCGTGCTTCAACAGAGAGCTCGTGGCAGTGCCGCAGAAGGCCGTCTGCTTGGGATGAGGGTCAGCACAAGCAGCGGGACAGGCATCCTCCTCGGACTCATCCCTACAGCAGACCTCCGCAGGTCAACAAACTGGGCCCGTATGTACCTGAGTACGTACTGTCAATCGACCCGGCCAATCTAGTCTAAAACGTGCTCTGCCGCATGCCCGAGAAAGTGAAGTGGCCACAAAAAATGAAGGCCGACCCCGTGTCGTGCGATGTTCAGAAGTTCTTTGAGTTCCACAATGATCACGAACACACTACGGCAGAATGTTGAGCACCCCGACTCGAAGTAGTGGAATTACTGAAAAAGGGCTTCCTGAAGGAGTACTTGTCGGACCGGGGGAAGAGAACCTAGAACAGAGAGAAGCAGCCCGATGAAACACCGGTCACAAAAGAGGCTGCCCCGAGATGAGCAACATAACCCGATCGGCCGCGAAAAAAGATAGAAGGCAGACGCATGAAGAAGCTATAGCTCCGCGCAAGAACCCGCAGCACGCACCTATCGAGTTTATAAGCGATGAACTGCCTCGTGCAGATAATGGGAGCTCTGCTAATATCCTATTCCTACATGCTCTAAAGGAAATGAAGCTCCGAGAAGATAAGTTAATCTAAAACCAAACGCCATTGATCGTATTCAACGGTGGGGTACAGATGACATTGGGCATGGTTGTACTACTGACCTACTGCGGGGGGGACGCACTATGACGTCCCCGTTCATGGTGATAGACGCTCACAGCGCCTACAACGCCCTACTGGGACGACCTTGGCTACACCAGATGAAGGCGATGCCTTCCACCTTTCATCATGTTGTCAAATTCCCAACCCTAAGGGGGATATGCACAATCAGGGGAGAGCAGAACACGGCAAATGAATGTTATTATGCCAGCTTCAAGGCCGTATGAGCTCAGCAGCACTTTCAAGAAGTGCACCGTCACCCTCATTGGGGGAGTCCAAAGAAACAGAAGAGGTGGAGCTCGATCGGAATGATCCAAACAAAATGACAAACATTGGGAGCGAACTAGACCCCGAAGTTCGGACGCAACTGGTTGTATTTCTGGTGGCCAAACAAACTGCTTTTTGTGTGGTCCCACAAGGACATGGTGGGGATTGATCCAAAAGTGATGACGCACAGACTGTAGGTCGATCCACTCTGGAAGCCAGTAGAGCAGCGTCGGAGGAAGCTCCCCGCCAAAAAGAATGAAGCAGTAAATGAAGAAATCAACAAATTGCTTGTGATCGGCTCGATAAGAGAAGTGAAGTAACTAACCTGGCTCGCCAATGTCGTAGTCATAACAAAGAAAAATGGTAAGAACAGAGTGTGCGTGGACTACACCGACCTAAATAAGGCGTGCCCGAAGGACCCATTTCCACTACCACTTATCGACTGTATAGTCAATGCAACTTCGGGGCACTAGCTGCTGAGCTTTTTGGATGTCTTTTTGGGGTACAATAAAATTTAGAGGCACCCCGATGATCAAGAGAAAACTGCCTTCATGACGAGCAAAGGCATATACTACTATAAAGTAATGCCCTTCGGGCTGAAGAATGCTAGATCAACGTATCAAAAACTCGTCAACAAGAAGTTCGAACCCTTGATAGGAAAGACGATGGAGGTATACATCGATGACATGCTGGTGAAGTCGACAAAGGCCGCAGATCACGTGTAACATCTGAAGGAAGCCTTTGAAATCCTAAATAGATACAATATGAAGCTGAATCCAGCGAAGTGCACCTTCGGAGTCGCATCCCAAAAGTTCCTCGGACACATTGTCACTAGAAGGGTCATAGAAGCCGACCCCATGCAAATAAAGGTAGTACGAGAAATCGCATATCCCTGAAGCCCAAAAGAAGTCTAGAAGCTCGCGGGGAGGCTCGTGGTGTTCAGCCGATTTATTTCCAGATACTCAAAAAAGACCCATAAGATCTTTCAAGTCCTCCGAAAAGGGAAGACGTGTGAATGGTCAGATGAATGCACAAGGGGCATTAGAACAACTTAAAGACTACCTGGCGAGCCCGCCTCTCTTGCCAAAACCCGAACATCGAGAAGGACTATTGCAATACCTATCCATCTTTGAGCACGCACTCAGAGCAGTACTAGTCGGAGAATATGCAGGGAAGCAGCATCCGGTGCACTATGCGAGCAAACCTCTGCTCGGCTCAGAGACGAGGTACACCGCACTTGAAAAGCTCGCACTGGCCCTAATAACAGCGTCAAGAAAGTTGCGGCCCTATTATGAAGCTCACCCAATCAAGGTAATCACATCGTACCCCTTTCGGACTGTATTTTTGAAACCTCTTCTATTTGGCAGGCTGGTGAAATGGGTGGTAGAGATTGGGGGTTATGGAGTAGAATTCGAATCCTGAATGATGGTAAAGTCCCAAGTACTAGCAGACTTCATAGTTGAATTCACCACCGAACTTCAAGTAGCTTCCAAAAGAGAAGTGGCGAACTTCAAAGTAGGAGATATGGCAAAATAGCCCTGGGTACTCCAGATCGACGGGGATAGCAACATGCACTGGAACGGTGCAGGCAATAAACTCTGGAGCCCCTGGGGGGAACTGTTCGAGCGAGCCATCAGATTTAACTTTGAAATAACAAACGATGAAGTGGAGTACGAAGCACTGATACATGGGATGCAGCTCGCAAAGGAACTAGGGGCTCGCCGCCTCCAAGTGCAAGGGGATTCGCAGCTAGTGGTACTGCAAATGAGGACCAGTATCAAGTGAAAGAACCAAGGCTACTGAAATATCACGAAATGGCCCAAGCAATTCGACGAGAGTTCGACCAGTGCGAAATCAAGCACATCGCCAGAGAAGAAAATGCAAAGGCCGACACACTTGCCAACTTGGGCTATCCCGATCACGTGGGCCGAAGAACCAGCTACACAGCGTAAGGCCGCGGAAGTCCAAGAAATATCTTTTGGAGAATCTTGGATCGAGCCAATTTTGAAATATATAAAGGACAATATCATGCCTGAGGACCAAACAAAGGCGGTTCGGCTGTCCACAGCCTCAGCAAAATATACAATCCATGATCGCGAACTATACAGGCGGTCCATGGAAAGCCCCCTGCTCAAGTGCCTCGAATTAGCTGTAGGACAGGTGGTCCTTATGGAAATACATGAGAGCGACTGTGGAAGCCACAAAGGGGCTAGACCTCTGGCTCACAAAGTTATTTCTGCGGGATTCTATTGGCCCTCATTGCGAAAAGATGCAAAAAATTATGTTCGAAGTTGCGAGGCATGCTAGAGGTTTGAAGTAACGACTCAAAGCCACACAGAATCACTCCACGCCACGATCGCGACCTGGCCCTTCATTGCTTGGGGGATAGACATAGTGGGAAAGCTCCCGAAGGGTGCCGGAAAGAAAGAGTATCTACTTGTGCCAACCGACTATTTTACAAAGTGTGATGAAGCGGAAGCATTTCCTAACGTCAAAGAGCATGAGGTTATCAAGTTCCTCTGGTCCCACATTCTATGCAGATTCAAGATCCCCAAGGAAATCCGAACAGACAATGGCATGGAATTTACAAGATGCAAGGTGCAAGAGTTTTTCAAGTAGTACAACATCAAGTTGGTCTTCTCGACACAGAGATATCTAGAGGCGAATGGCCAGGCAGAATCGACCATCAAAACAATCCTGGCAACGATGAAGAAATGCCTAACAACTCACAAGTTGAAGTGGGTCGATGAGCTGCCTAGTGTCCTCTGGGTGTACCTAACCACTCCGCGAATGTCGACAGGAAGCTCACCATTCGCACTTGCCTACGGCAAAGAGGCTGTCATTGCCGCAGAAATAAAGGCAGGGAGCCTGCAGATACAAACATGTGAGGAAGAAGATAACAATGACAAGTTACTCAAGAACCTTGAGTTGATCGACGAACAAAAGGGATCAAGCCCTACTCAATATGGCCTACATTAGGAAGCAGGTCAAGAGGTTCTTCAACACGAAACTCCGCATGCGAACTTTCAAAGAAGGAGATTGGGTGATCAGAAGAGTCTTTCAAAACACAAAAGATAAAAGCTAGGAAAACTCGCACAAACATGGGAAGGATCTTACAAGGTCACTAGAGTAGTAGGTCGGGGTGCCTACTGTAGGAACTAAGTGTACAATAGGCGACATGAATCACCATTTATTAAAACTCCGGATTCGGTTTATGGATATCAAAATAAATATCATGACAAACAGTAAATGCCCTATGCATGCTCCTATTTAATTTAATTCGTAGATTCAAAGGAATACCTGAAACTCTAATGACTGATCTACAGATCTAGATCGATGATGGCAATGAAAATGGTGCAGATCTAGATCTGAAATCGATCAAAGCGATGGTATTCCTACAGATCTGATCTTCTGATCTGTTCCCTTGCTCGATCCAGAAATCTGGTGAGGATACGCTACCGGATCTACAGCCGCCCACTCTCTCACAATCTCTCTAGGGTTTCTGATTTGAAACTTCAAAACTTATGTGGGAAAATGAGAGATTCGTCTATTTATATAGATCTGAGAATGGGCTATTAGGGTTTATTAAACCCTAATGGGCTCTGAGCAGTGTTGGGCCAGACCAGGGATCAAATGCAAATAATAAAGTGGGCCTCCTATTAATTAATTCCATGTTCAACCTAGAACATAATTAATTAATAAACATTAAATCACGCCACCAGAGAATTAATGCTGACCTACCCCTTTATTACCACGTTATTAGGAACGGGTTGCATTGACTTGGTTAATCCCCATATTTAAGGTTTCAGACATTCATTAATTAATTCAGCGTATGACAATTAGCTGTAATTAATTAATCTCTTATTATTCCTGAGTAGTACCACTCAACCCTTATTCTTATGCTTGAATCAATGATTCAGCCTGCAGGACTTAGCATAACGAACCTCATGAGCTTCCTAGGGAATGTCACCATCCTGAAACGGATATGGTTATCTAAATCCAGCCTGAGGAAACCCCACACAAGCTGCCATCACCCAAGATGCAGATATACGAGTACAAGTAAGACTCTCTGTTGGGATTATATACTGAAAGCATATATGATTAAGTGTTTTGTACACTGGTCTTCATATATGTTGCCGCAACAATGCTCGCTGTCTGATAGAACAAACATACAACGAACCATAATATCCTATTATCTCGCCTATAGGGATGATCATATGGTGTGTAGTAGATCACAGAGGATCATATGAATCGTTTGACCTAGCGAGATATAAACAGTATCACAGCTGAGATGGTCCCTGGATAGGCTGTCGGTCTAAGCTGCGGCACATCGGTTCATAAGTGGGCTTATCCTAGCTACTTGATGTGTCGGTACATTGTTATGTATTGATGGGATCAACAGTAGGATGTGCCATTCACATTGACATACGAATGAGCCAGATCCCTAACATACTTCCTATGATCTTAAACCTAACTGAAGGATAAGGGGCACACACAGATTGACCACACTTTGATTTACTAGGGTGGCGAGTCTTACTTGTACTCTTATACCAGTGTTTTGGGTGTTGGCAATTTGTGTGTGGCCTGCTTAGTCTGGACGTTTTGGTAAGCATATCCGTTTCAGGATGGTGACATTCCCTGAGGAGCTCACAAGGTTCATTATGCTAAACCCTGCAGGTTGAATTAATTAATTAATTCAGGCATAAGTGAAAAGGAGTGAGTGGTGTAACTCAGGAAATAAGAGATTAATTAATTGTGGCTCATTGTCATAGGCCAAATTAATTAATGAATGTCTAAAGCCTTAAATATGTGGATCATGTTAGTTTGGTGCAACCCGTTCCTAATAACGTGGTAATAAAGGGGCGAGTCAGCATTGTTACCGTGGTGAAGGTTAAAACAATGTTTTATTAATTAATTATGTTCTGGGTTGAACAAGGAAGGATTAATTAATAAAGAGGGCCCACTTTATTATTTGCATCTGATCCCTGGTCTGGCCCATTAACTGCTCAGAGCCCATTAGGGTTAGGGTTTCTCAAAACCCTAACACTATATAAAGCCCTTCTCTCTATCAGATCATTAATGTTGGAAAAACTAGGGTTTTAAGTATAATTGAGAGAGAGGGCGGCGGCTGATCCGGAAGGGGAGAAACTGATCGATTTCTCCAGATCTCGGATTCAACTTGGTAGATAATCCTCACCATATTTCCAAGGAGCAAGGGAACAGATCAGAAGATCAGATCTGTAGGAACAACTCCTTTGCCGGCGTCCAGATCTAGATCCTAGATCTAGATCTATTTCATCGTTGTTATTCTCCGATCTGTCCTGTAGATCAAACGGTGAAATCAGGTATTCTCTAGATCCATCCTATGCAATTAATTTTGTAGGAGCATGCATAGGATTCACATGATTTATTTAATCAAAATTTATTCCTGGTACCCTAAGAACGATCCTTGGCAAGAAATTCATAATGGCAACTCGTGTTGTCCATCGTAGACTCAAACCCTACACTCTCCACCATAGCAAGTCAAAGTGACAGTCAGCCCATGTGTGCCCCTCAGTTTTCAATAGACTTTAGATCAGACCAAGTTATCGAGATCTTTACTCATTCATATGTCAAGTAGAATGGTTCATCTAACTGTTGATCCTATCAATACATTGAGATGTACCGGTCACATAAAGCAGTCAAGATAAACCACTTATGGACTTGTGTGTCGCAGCCTAAACCGACAGCCAAACCAGAAACTGTCTCAACTGTGATAACTGTTTATATCTCGTTAGGTCAAACGATCTATACGAACTTCTGTGATCTTTTACACACCGTATGATCTCCCTATCGACGAGATAACTGGATGTGTTTGTTTGCATCGTATGATTGTTAATTCGGACAGGAGTTGTTTATTGCAAGTCATTAATGATTACCAGTATATCAAACATAATGTTTCCTAATATACCAATCATAATGATTTTATGTATACAATTCCAACAATCTCCCACTTATACTCAAAGCATTAAACCATTACTTTCCAGAGTATAACATGTGTCTATTCTAATCTAGCTATTACATTTGGTCACCAGGTGGCATCTACCTCAGCTCTAGGCTACGAACATGACCTTCGTATGCCTTCTGAGGTAAGCCCTTTCTAAATGGATTTGCTAGATTATCCTTAATGTTCATCTTATCTATTAGCACATCGCCCCTCGCTACGATTTCTCGTATGATGTGGTACTTTCTCTCTATGTGTTTAGACGCCTTGTGAGTTCTTAGTTCCTTAGAGTTTGCTACTGCACCAGCATTATCACAATATACCGTGATAGTCTTGGGCAAACTCAAAACAATATCTAACTCTTGGAGGTAGTTTCGGAGCCTTATTGCTTCTATAGAAGCCTCTGAAGCTGCCACATACTAAGCTTCCATGGTGGAGTCCGCGATACATTTCTGTCTCGCACTCCACCATGATAGAGCTCCACCTCCCAAGGTGAACACATAGCCCGAGGTCGATCTCTTCTCATCCTGATCCGCCTGGAAATCCAAATCCTTTCTTAGCATTTCGCATGCTAAGACGGACAATCACAATATCAATATAAGCAACCTGAGACAAGCTTAACATCCTTTTCTTGCGATCACGCAAGACTTTAATCCCAAGGATGTATCCAACGTCTCCTAGGTCCTTCATTAGAAACTGTTCGGATAACCATCTCTTTATGTCTAACAACACCTTCACATCGTTGCCGAATAGAAGAATGTCATCTACATAAAGTGCAAGGAATACCATGATTCCACTGATGTATAATCGGTGCACACAACTTTCGGTTTCGCACTGTGAAAATCCATAGGATTTAATCACATCATCGAAACGTTTGTTCCATGACCGTGAAGCTTGTTTAAGTCCATATAAGAACTTCTTTAGCTTCCAGACAAGATGCTCTTCACCATCCTTCACATAACCCTCTGGCTGCTGCATATAGATGTCACGACCTTCCTCAAGGTACCCGTTTAAAAATACGGTTTTGACATCCATCTGCCAGATTTCTAGGTCCATATGTGCTGCTATGGATAGAAGAATTCGAATGGATTTGAGCATGACTACCGGTGAGAAGGTCTCGTCATAGTCAATGCCCTCCTTTCAACTATTACCCTTCGCCACCAACCTGGCTTTAAAAGCCGTTATCTCTCCTTTCGAACCTTTCTTCCGTTTGTATACCCATTTGCAACCTATGGCCCGAAAGCCATCAGGTAGCGCAGACTTCTGGTGTACATCCATAGAGGTAATTCATTCAATTTCTGAATCCATGGCTTTATGCCATTTTTTAGCATCTTTGTCATTTACTGCTTCATCGTATATCCATGGGTCGGTAACATCTAGTCCATCTTCTGGGATCAAGTCCGAAGACTCTCCCACGAACATATACTGCTCGGGTTGGTGAGGTACCCTCCCACTACAATGGAGCACTTGTACTGCGTCAGCAGTTGGTGCAGTTACTTGTGGATCAAATCCTTGCACTGGCGACCGTGCAATTGGTTCCATACCTGCGAGAGGTACACTCAATCTACCACGGGGTTTTCCCAATGAAAGCGCATCATCGTCTCCAATTTCTTGGAGAATGATATCACTTTTGGATTTGTGGTTTTTCACAAACTCGTCCTCTAAGAATCTTGCGTTGGTGCTAACAACGATCTTCTGATCCTCAGGACAGTAGAAATAACCACCCTTCGTTTGTCTGGGGTATCCCACAAACAACATTAACTTGGACCTGCCTTCTAACTTATTAGGTTCCTTCGACAAAACATATGCCGGACAGCCCCACACTCTTATCTTTGACACACTGGGCTTTCGCCCATGCCGGAGTTCCGAGGGTGTTTTAGGAACTGACTTAGAAGGTACTAGGTTCAGCAGATACGCCGCTGTTAGTAACGCGTGGCCCCAAAACGAAACAGGCAAGTTCGCATAACTCATCATAGATCTAACCGTTTCAAGAAGAGTCCTATTTCTTCTTTCAGCCACACCATTCTGCTGAGGAGTGCCTGGTGCGGGTCATTGGGATGTAATCCCATGCTCTGATAAAAAATGCAAGAACTCGTCACTGAGATACTCACCACCACGATCAGATCGTAATGACTTAATTGTCTTGTTTAACTTCTTCTCTACTTCCGCCTTGAATTCCTTGAATTTCTCAAAGCATTCAGACTTATAGTGAAGTAAGTAAACATACCCGTATCTCGAGTAATCGTCAATAAAAGTGACGAAATACTTAAATCCTCCACGAGCTTGCGTGGACATAGGTCCACATAAATCAGAGTAGATCAGTTCCAACACATCACTTGCTCGAGACTGACTTGCCTTGAAAGGCCTGGTCGTCATCTTTCCCTCTATACAGGATTCACAAACTCGATGTGGAACTACCTGGATTGAATCCAACGTTCCATCATCCACGAGTCTCTTGATCCTCTTTAGATTGATGTGACCTAGTCTCAGATGCCATAGATATGTAAGATCCTTATCAGAAGATGAAGACTTTCTCTTCTTATGATTAAATGAGTTATATGCAGCATTCACAGAAGATTTATGCAAACAAGTTATGTTATAAAGAGAGTCTTTCTGTATCCCACGACAGATAACACCGTTATTGCCATTGATAGTAACATGACTATCAAAAATAACTGAAAATCCATCATTAATTAAACAGGAAACAGAAATAAGGTTCCGCCGAAAATCCGGCACATACAAAACATCTCTGAAAATCAAAACATTGTCTTGAAAGCATAATGTAACATCTCCAACTGCTACTACAGACACACGAGCAGCATTACCCATGGAGATCGTCACCTCGTCATCATTCAGCTGCCTTGTCGGCCTGAATCCCTACAAAGTGTTACAAACATGATCAGTAGCTCCAGTATCCACTACCCACGAATGGGTAGAAACAGATGCTAAACATGTTTCCGTTACAAGTGCTAATGACGTACCTTGTCCAACCCGCTTAGTCAGACAATCCTTCTTCCAGTGACCAGTTTTGCCACAACGGAAACACTTGCCCTTCTTCCCTGGTGTCACAGTCTTCTTTTTCCCAGAACTTTTGCTTCCAAAGGCTGTCTTCTTGAATTTATTTCCAATCACCCCTTTAGCACCTTTCGATGAAGCAGGGCGACTACCGGAAGAAACCAAGACTGCCTTTTTAGGTTGCATGACTGATTCAGCCGCCATGAGATCACTAAGTAACTCATTGAGAGTATACTCCTTTTTACTCATGACAACATTCAGCCTAAAGTTCTCAAAAGACTTCAGAAGTGAGTTGAGTATGATATCGACCTGGGCTTCCCCGTCAATACCTCCTCCATCCAACGTCAGTTCATCCATGAGATGAGTCATGGAAACAACATGCTCCCTCACTGAGCTACCATCAGTAATTTTACAACTCACGATTTCCCTCATGAGTTTAAATCTGATAGCTCTATCCGATTCCCCATATGTAACTGTGAGACTATCCATAATCTCAGCTGCTTTGTCATAGTGCTGATGTTGTTGCTGGAGCACCTTAGACATGGTGGTCATCATGTAGCACTTGACTACATTATTAGACTTGACCCAATTGTCATAGAGGTTCCGCTCCACATCAGTTGACTTAGCAGTAGGGACAGCTGGACACGGAGTGGTAAGAACATATTTATGTTCCTCTGCAACTAGGATATAATCCAAGTTGCGCTTCCATTCCAGGAAATTCGGACCAGTTAATTGATTTTGTGCCAAGATATTTATGACATTATTCATAGACATATCTGAAAACAATAATTGATTAAGGTAAGAACATACATGCAGAACATTGAAACAAATATGCATTGTAACCTTTTGATAAACCAATACAATTGTTTCCCCCAATTGCCTAGGTGCATCTATTGCAAGCTCCTTTCGATGACGTTTACAGCAGACCACCTAACCAGACTGTTCTTTGAATTTCCAGTCTTTAATTTCAATCCATGCCAGGTATTCGCCGGCAAATGAAATTAATAATCGGAGATAAAACTAAGACCATGTTCAACCTATCTGAGCAGGGACATCATTCATGAGTTAGTACTCAGGCAACATCTAAGCATTTGACCACAATTCTAACTCCGGAAGTTAAAAGGACGATTTGTCATACGTACGAGACCCATGACGCATGCCTCTTATAACCTTTGTTATCTCATTTAAAACAATTCTAGAGAACTTATGAACAAATAAAGTAAGCAGGCTACGGTCGTGTAGACGTCTACTCACTTCACTGTCCACTTCTCACATGTTTAAATGTTTTATTTAGAAATCTCATTTATTAGAACTTATGAACAAATAAAGCAAGCAGGCTACGGTCGTGTAGACATCTACTCACTTCACTGCCCACTTCTAATAAGAGACCTCATTGTGGAGGTCTTGTTGATTTTAATTAAAAAATCTTGCTTAGTCTTTTTCTTTCAAAAGGTTCTTATGCGCACAGATTATTTTATGATCCATAAATTATGTCACATCTAAAATTCCATCATATTTCCCAATATGATTCCGAAATTTATAGACATAATATAATACATAAAATAAATCACATAAAGCATGCTTTGAACAGTAAATAATAAAGCAGTAACATGCTTCCATATTATCTACAACATTCTTTAAAAATAAATAATAAAAGCAGTAGCATGCTTTTCTATTATTTACTAGTGCGCACATAATAAATCACATCATACGAGAAAACAATTAAATAAACAAATAAAATTTCTCGTGGCCCCTTGATGCAATTACATGGGAAATAAAATTAAACCTATCTATTACAAGGCTTTGATTTAATACAGATCTTCAAATTTGGGCTCCCACTGTTAAACTTGAAATCTGCAATTTTGGGCTGGAATAAAACAGGAGTTTGGGTCAGAATTAAGGGTTCCAAGTCCATTAGGTTGTAAAACCCTAATTTCAGCAGAAACCCTAATTTTCAGCAGTTCGGGCCGCCTCTGGGCCGCCGGGCCCGAGCAGCCCAAACCCTGGCCTGCACAACAGCTTGCAAACCCTAGCTGCTGCTAGGGTTGCAGCAGCCGCCGCCCATCTGTCCAGCTGCCGCCGCCGCCCCTGCCTGCGTCCAGAACAGCACAGCCCAGACGCCGCCGCCATGCAGACGACCTGAGACGCACGCGCGCAGTAAGCACGCTGCTGCTATCGCCGGAAGACTCGGTCACCGCACGCGACAGCCGCTGCTTCGCCTTTCCACCACCGTGCGAGACAATAGAGAAAGAGAGGGGGTGAGACTCAAGCTCGCGAATACCGGCAAAGGCGCGGCCCAGCCACACGTAGCAGAAACCGCACGCCGCCGCCACCCTCGCACTTAGGGCTCCGCCGCGAGCCCCACGCCTCTGCCTGCTGCACGCCGGGAACGCGAGGGGAATGGAAGAAACCGCGCGGCTGCTCCATGCAGAGATCTGCCGCGCGCCGCCTGCGCGCGGCCACTGCGTGCTGCCGTCGCAGGCCACCGGTCACCGCCGCACGCCGCCTGCGTGTGGCCACTGCTGCTCCAATCCACCGGAAAAACTGCAGCTTCACTTTGTCGCTGATTCTCCATTCTTGATCTCATCTCGGTTTACATATTTTTCCTATCAATCTAATCGCGGATTTTCTCACGATTTAAAACAAAACCAAAAAAGAGAGGGGCGACCAGAACAAAAACATCCACAATAAATTAAATAACATGCATAAACTGAATGTCAAAATTTATTTTCCGATAGAGCCATAAATTACGAACCTGGCTCTGATACCAATTGTCGGAACTGAGTCTACAATAGGCGACATGAATCGCCATTTATTAAAATTCCGGATTTGATTTATGGATATCAAAATAAATATCATGACAAACAGTAAATGCCCTATGCATGCTCCTATTTAATTTAATTCGTAGAGTCAAAGGAATACCTGAAACTCTAACGACTGATCTACAGATCTAGATCGATGATGGCAATGAAGATGGTGCAGATCTGGATCTGAAATCGATCAAAGCGATGGTGTTCCTACAGATCTAATCTTCTGATCTGTTCCCTTGCTCGATCCGGAAATCTGGTGAGGATATGCTACCGGATCTACAGCCGCCCACTCTCTCACAATCTCTCTAGGGTTTCTGATTTGAAACTTCAAAACTTGTGGGAAAATGAGAGATTCATCTATTTATATAGATCTGAGAATGGGCTATTAGGGTTTAATAAACCCTAATAGGCTCTGAGCAGTGTTGGGCCAGACCAGGGATAAAATGCAAATAATAAAGTGGGCCTCCTATTAATTAATTTCATGTTCAACCCAGAACATAATTAATTAATAAACATTAATTCATGCCACCAGAAAATTAATGCTGACCTACCCCTTTATTACCACGTTATTAGGAATGGGTTGCATTGACTTGGTTAATCCCCATATTTAAGGTTTCAGACATTCATTAATTAATTCAGCGTATGACAATTAGCTGTAATTAATTAATCTCTTATTATTCCTGAGTAGTACCACTCAACCCTTATCGCTTATGCTTAAATCAATGATTTAGCCTGCAGGACTTAGCATAACGAACCTCGTGAGCTTCCCAGGGAATGTCACCATCCTGAAACGGATATGGTTATCTAAATCCAGCCTGAGGAAACCCCACACAAGCTGCCATCACCCAAGATGCAGATATACGAGTACATGTAAGACTCTCCACCATAGCAAGTCAAAGTGACAATCAACCCATGTGTGCCCCTCAGTTTTCAATAGACTTTAGATCCGACCAAGTTACCGAGATCTTTACTCATTCATATGTCAAGTAGAATGGTTCATCTCACTGTTGATCCTATCAATACATTAAGATGTACTGGTCACACAAAGCAGTCAAGATAAACCACTTATGGACTTGTGTGCCGCAGCCTAAACCGACAGCCAAATCAGAAACTGTCTCAGCTTTGATAACTGTTTATATCTCGCTAGGTCAAACGATCTATACGATCTTCTGTGATCTTTTACACACCGTATGATCTCCCTATCGACGAGATAACTGGATGTGTTTGTTCGCATCGTATGATTGTTAATTCAGACAGGAGTTGTTTATTGCAAGTCATTAATGATTACCAGTATATCAAACATAACGTTTCCTAATATACAAATCATAATGCTTTTATGTATACAATTCCAACACCTACCACCTAGAAGGCCACGACGGAAGGGAGATCGTGAACAACTGGAACATGAAGCACTTGATGAAATACTGTTTCTAAGAATGATTGAGATCGAACTCATCAATCTCGCAGATACACCCTCTCTTTAACAATTTTTCGATTTACTTCCTATTTATTTCTATTTGGCAAACTACTGACTTAAACATCGGAGGGGCGATGTCGTGGCTATCTTGCAGGACACGTAAGACACTAAATGCAGTTCAAAACGCAGTTCGCATGACCTCTCAGATAATTATCCTTTACCTTTTATAGTTCAATTATCACTATTATTATCCAGTACTATCTTAAGCATCGAAGGGGCGATGCCCCATCCTTACCATTTGTTGTTCATTGTAGTTCACAAGCCATTTTTTTTATTGGGAAAATCATCCAAAAGTAATGATAAAAACCTTAAATTAACACCAACATGCAGAATCAAGAAAAGCGGCACGCACGTGAAAGAAACAATTCATATAAAAAAAGTGACTCGACTAAGTTTGAGTAACGAAAAGATAGTATTCTAAAAAGCAGTAAATTGTTCATACAAAAAGAAAATAGTTCAAGAATTAGAATGTAAGGCAAATCACTCAGGAGGCAGGCGTTCGGATTGGGGGTCAGGCTAGAGCTCGGATTAGGATCAGGAGTCGGGAAGAGGAAGACTTGTCTATTTTCAGACTGCCATCGATGTCCTGATCCTTACAGCAGGAGTCCTCCAGCTGCTTATGCTGCTCGAGCAGCTATCGATCCAGAATTTCCTGTTCCTTGCGCTGCTGCTCAAGCTGAGCCTTCTCTTGCTCCCCGTCTTTGTCCTTGTCCCCCTCCACCTCGGGCTCGTCCAAGATGCTCAGGTTGAGGTTTGGGAACATACTAGAGATCCTCTCCCGGACCGTGCTCTTAACCTATTTGGTGAGCATCTACGAAGAGGTTAGATGAAGTGTAAAAGAAAGGTTTTAAAATCACTGCAAAGGTAAGAGCACCGAAGTACCTCGTACGTCTCGGCGAAGTCAGGAGAGGTGATGAGCACATTGAAATCCAGGCCTTTGTCGGTCTACTACGGGGCAATCAGTCCTCGTACTTCTTAATCTCGGCTAGATAGCTCTCGCGCTGAGTCTTGAGCTGAGCATCAAGAGATAGGAGCTGATCGTTCCTCGTCTTTAGGTCCTGGACCAGCTTGGTGGCATTCGACTGGGCCTTCGTAGCCTTCCTCCGCCAAGCATCCAGCTCTGCCTGACTGGCCTCAGCCTCCCGCTGAGCCGCCTCCGCTTTCGCCTCCACCGCAGGCACCCTCTCATCCACTGCGTCAAGCTTGTTGTTGAGGCTATCCACCAGCCTCATCTCCGATTCCGACTCCTTGCAGAGCTGGTAGATTTCCTCGGAACACTTGTCGCTAAAGACAATAAGCTTTCGGTGGATGGAGTTGAACTCCACTCAGGCCTGCGAAAACAAAAATAAGTGAGATGGAAAGTTTGCAAAACTTAAGCAAAAATTTAGGCAAAACTTAAGCAAAAATTTAGGCGCCCGACTGATCCACGGAGGCCGGGTTTTGCAGGAGCTTGCACGTGTGGACCAAGAAGGGGTCCACGAGCGCATTCGGAGGGGCCGTGGTTGTCACCAGTCCTCTTGCCACGATTTGCGCTCCCAAGAACGTCGGCGCCTGCGGTGCTCGAGCTGACCGGATTCCTTGGACTTGCCTTTATCCTCAGTGAAGGGATTCGTGAACTAAATCACGAAGTCCATTTTCCAAGGATCGTTAATTGGATTATCAAAAATAAATTGCTATGCCTATGGTTATTCCTAGCATGCTCATACTGATTATGCATAAGGGGGTTTATCCGGAATACCTGGATTGTAGATCCCTGAAGAACGAGTGCGTAGAGATTTGATCCTTGATCGTTTTCCAATGCACAAAGATTTATTCCTAACAGATCAAGGAATTAAATCTAATGAAAATAAATAAATATTTTAGATAATAAAGAGGGAGAGAAGAAAGAAGATCTACCTGATTTGATCTTCTGATCTTTATCCCAACTCCGATCCGAATACCTGGTGAAGATTCCCTTCGGGTTCTTTGCCCGGTTGAGAAGCAAAATTTCCTCCTCGATTCTCGAATCAGTCGATCACCACAGCTCCCAAAATATGGTTTTCTGTGTGCAATATATGATCTTGTGGTGTGTTGAAATCTGAGAAACTTAGGCCTATTTATAGGAAAATACTGGACTTCTATTGGGCCTGAGTTTCATGGGCCAGACCAGGGACCAGAAAGCAAACAACAAATAAGGCTTATCAATTAATTAATTCCCATATTCAACCCAGAATATAATTAATTAATTAATATTGATTCATTCCACCAGAGAATAAATATTGTCCTACCTATTTGCTACCACGTTTTGAGGTACGGGTTGCATGGGCTCAATTTATCCCCACATTTAAGGTTACTGACATTCGTTAATTAATTTAAGCCCTGAGAAGATATTTAATTAATTAACATCTTATATTCCTAAGCCAATCCACTCAAACCTTTTCACTTATGTTTGAACTTAATCAGCCTGCAGACTTTAGCATAACGAACCTTTTGAGCTGCTCAGGGAATGTCACCATCCTGTACTGGATATGGTTACCTAGTTTCAGTACCAGACAGTCATACACAAACTGCTATCACCCAAGATACAGATATACAAGCTCAACTAGAGCCTTTCACTACTACTCAAAGTGATACACAATCTGCATATACTTCCGTACCTTCATTTAGGTTTAAGATCTCATCAAGCCATAGAGATATAGATTCTTTTAATGTCAGATAAAATAATCAATCTCAACTTAGGTCCTTATCAATGTGTGCCCCACACCAACATACCAAGCCATCCAAGATAAGATGCTTATTACCGCGTATGATGCAGCCTACACCGACAGTTTATCTTGGAACTGTCTCAGCTGTGATAACCATTTATATCTCGCTAGGTCAAATGATCCATACTATCTTTCGTGATCTACTACACACCGTATGATGTCCCTATCGACGAGATAAGAGGATAATTGCGTTTGCGACACATGTTTGTTAATTCAGACAGGAGATGAACATACAACATTTATGATTCCCAGTATATTAACCAATCGACCTTGTTCATAATATACCTATCATAATGCTTTCAGTATATAAATCCATCAATCTCCCACTTATACTCAAAGCATTATACAGGTGCTTTCCAGAGTATAATGCGTCTAAACTAATCTAGCTATTACATCAATCATTCTACGTGGCTGGCTTTGCCCTCAGCCCAAGGTTACGTACATGCATCTCGTAGACCTTCTAAGGCAGAGCTTTTGTGAATGGATCCGCTAGATTATCTTTTGTATCAATCTTCTATACTAGCATATCACCCCTTGCTACGATTTCTCGTATAATATGGTACATCCTTTCAATGTGTTTTGTTGCTGTGAAGTACGCATATGCGAATATGTAAGTTTGACACACGGTTGTCAAACTTACTCGCATTGACACGTTAATGTCAAACCTTATATGCTTACAACTTTGACTCCTCAATTTCAAAGTTCCGAATCTGTTTGTTACAACTAACTCCTACATTTTAGGAAACTTATGTTTATCTGTTTAATGACATTTTTACTGGTCCTATTTATTAGGATTCGGATATATTATGTATATTATTTATGTCTTATTAATTATATACTATATATTATTATTCCAGGTAGTTATTCTTGTTCCTAAATAATAGGGAGCAACTCTACATCTTTATCTAACCCCCACGTGAGTTAGTGGGAGTTCATTTTTGTTGTATGAATATGTAAAGACGTGGAAGAGGGACACGATCCATTACCAAGTAGTGGAAGAAGTGTACGAGTGCTCCAAGACAAATAAATAAAGAACGAAGAAGACTAGAGACGTGTGGATTAGAGGTTAGACACATTCATACGAGCTCTCTAGGTTGAAACGTTTTCTCCAATCTTTCATCAAGCGCACAAAGACTACAATCGAGTTGTGGAATCCATCTCTGGAGAGTGAATCCTATGGTGGAGGAACATTTGGGTTGTATCGTGTGTATTAGTGTTGGATTGTTTTCGTAGGAATTTTACTAAGGAGTGAACTTAGGAAAATTTCTATCTTGTTTAGTATTTTGTTCTTCACTTGTAAAAACCATGTTTTGAAAAGTGAAAACTATTTGTCGTGTGGCTCTCGAGGGTTTATGATTTATAAACCTTCGAAGAATTAATTCCACAGTGTCAAACTCTTTAGCTTCCGCGTGTGTTAATACTCTGTTTTGCTTGTCTCAAACTTTTGTGTTTTACTATCTTTGACACCATTGTGTTAAAATCGGGCACTAAATTATATCAAATGGCATCACGAGCCTCTACTCGACGGACTAAGTAGTTTTTTTCCTAAGTGTAGTTTTTCACAATGGATATGTCGAGTGTGCCAGCCCGTCCTCCCGTGTTGGATTGCAATGGGGCCAACTACAACATGTGGAAAACCTGTATGTGAATTTATATTAAAGTTGTTGATGAGAGAGCTTGGGCTGCGTAGCTGGAAGGATGGACACCTCCGAAGGAAGAAATTCCAGATCCTGAAGATGCAACAAAGACTGTCACAATTCCAAAAGAAGAAGGAAAATGGTCGAATGAGGAACGGATGTTGTCAAACTGCAATGCTAAAGCCCTTAATTCAAATTTTATGTCTGTTGATATTGGTTGTGCAAGGTTAATTTCAAGTTGCTTAGAAGCAAAAGAAGCCTGGCTTATTCTTCAAGCCAAATGCGAAGGGTCAGCTAGTGTGCGTAAGACCAAAATGAGACTCCTCACTACCAAGTTTGAGAATCTCCGCATGGCCGAGGACGAAACCATCACCAAATACTTTGAAAAGATGGTGACCATGGCTAATGAAGCTCTCGCACTCGAAGATCCAATTAGCAATGAAAGACTTGTTAGCAAGATGCTTAGATCTCTACCTGAAAGATTCAATTACAAAATTTCAGCCATTGAAGAGGCCAAAGATTTGGAAAAGCTGGAGATTGGTGAATTGGTAAGCATTCTTACCACATTTGAAATGAATTTGAATGAACAAAAACTGGTTTACAGGGGCAAAAGCATAGCACTTCATGCTGGAAAAGAACCAGTTGAAAGTATGTCAAAATCATCAAAGTTTGACCTTGAGGTGTCAGACGATGAATTACTAGATGAGGAACAACCGAATTTTGTGCTCTTAACAAAAAAGTTCAACAAATTCATGAGATCCATGAAGAAAGGAAAAGGTATATCCAGCTCAAGGAGGTTCAAAACCTCAACCTCCGTGCCTTCAAGTGCCTCAAGTAACTCAACCACATCCTCACGTAAGAGTGATAAATACGCCAAAAATGGTATTAATCCTTTTTCATAAAGTTCTACTTTTGATAGTGTCAAGTGTCATGGGTGTTCTGGAATGGGTCATTTCGCTAATGAATGTCCAACTGTTCTAAGAAGAAAGAAGCTAAACATTAACACCACCCTCAGTGACGACTCTGACACTGATGAAGATGAGGATGAGAAGGTTGTGTTATATGTTAGGATTGAAGAACTTGATGAAGACGACCTGATGGAGGTGGACAACACTGAAGAGTCGGAAAGCAAGGAAGATGCAAGTGATCTCACTATTGTACCATGTGGTGACAGCAGAAACTGGTATAATGCATCTAACTCTGACGTGTCAATGTCTGAGTGTGTTTCAGGTCAAAGAAATGAGGAAGAAGGAAACTTTGTCAATTCTCCAAAAGAGATGGAGAAAGTCAGTGATCTCTTTAACATTGTGGATAGACGATGTGAGGAACAAAGTCACGAAATTGAAAGGCTTAAAGAAGAGAATCAGTCCTAAAGAAGACAGCTTATGAGGTTAGAAGTTCTTCTCACTCGGAGGGACAAAGATGTCAGTCATCTAAAGGATAAGCTAAAGGAAGCTGATTCTGTCTTTGACAAAATCAATCGAGGACGAGACACTCTTGATGAGATCCTTGCCACTAAGACATCTAATGGAAGTGGACTTGGGTATGAAGATCAAACGACTCCCAGTTCAAATCTTTTTTATCCTCAGAACATGATCAAATTTACAAAGGGGGATTCTGACACCAGAGTGTCAAACGAGAAAGAAAAGTCAAATAAGTATGCATGCCATTACGGTAACAAGGCAGAACACATCAAGCCTTTCTGCTGAAAAAGAATTGCGGATGAAAACCAGAAAACAGGTTCAAATTGTTTTGTTGTGTATACATCTTTAAAGACTAACTTTGCAGGTACATGGTACTTTGACAGTGGATGCTCCAGACATATGACAGGCGATCGATCATGTCTGTCAGACTACTCAGAAAATTTGTGGTGAATCTGTTACATATGGAGGAGGAGCTAAAGGAAGAATTACAGGCAAAGGAACCTTGAACGTGCCAAACTTCCCTAACCTTCAACATGTGTTGTACGTGGAAGGTCTAACCGCCAATCTGATCAACATAAGTCAGCTGTGCGATGATGGGATGGTTGTCAAATTCGACAAGGACGTCTGTGAGGTATACGATAAAACTAACAAATGTGTTATGTTTGGCAGTAGATCCTCAGACAACTGCTATCAAGCTGAACAAGAAGGAAGATGCCTGGTGTCAAAGCCTGATGAAGCTGAACTATAGCACCAGAAGATGGGACATGCAAGTTCACATTGCATTCAGAAACTTCTTAAAGCTGATGCAGTCAAGGAAGTTCCAAACCTGAAGTTTAACCCTGACAAAGTTTGTGGTCCATGTACAAAAGATAAACAGGTTCGTTCATCTCATCCTGTCACCGATTCGGTTAACACAAACACTTGTTTTGAATTACTTCACATGGATTTGATGGGACCTATTGAAGTTGAAAGTATAGGTCAGAAAAGATATGTGTTAGTGTGTACAAATGACTTCTCAAGATTCACGTGGGTGGAATTTCTAAGAGAAAATTCTGAAGCATTTGACCACTTCAAGAAGCTTTACAAAAAATTCAAGAAGCTCTATCACTCCAGTGTCATACGAATTTGAACCGATCATGGGAGAGAGTTTGAAAACAAAAGCTTCAACCAATTTTGTGAAAGAAAGGGCATCTCTCACGAGTTCTCAGCACCCAAGACACCACAACAGAAGGGAGTTGTGGAGAGAAAGAACCGAACACTTCAGGAAATGGTTCGAGTTATGTTAAACTCAAAGAACCTTTCCAAAAGGTTGTAGGCTGAAGCTGTAAACACGGCGTGTCATCTGATCAACAGGGTCTATCTCCGACCTGGAACAAAGACCACACCTTATGAAATTCTTAATGGTAAGAAACCTAACCTAAAGTACTTACATGTCTTTGGGTGTCTGTGTTTTGTGTTGAACGACAGGGATTATCTTACCAAACTGGACACAAGGAGCAGTAAAGCCCTATTCCTTGGGTATGCTAGCAACAGCCGAGCCTATCGAGTCTACAACCTTGACACTCAAACAATCCAGGAGTCAGTCAATGTTGTGTTTGACGAAGCTGGCTCTCTGATTGAGAAGATCGATGAATTAGATGCATCTCATCTAATTGAAAATTCTAAAGAACCGTCTACCAATGAACAGTCACCCATTGATCAGTCTACCTCGAGTCAAACTTCATCAAACTTTGACACATATGACCACTCTGACACCCTAGTGTCAAACCATGACAGAAGGGACCCTCCTCTCAGAATAAGGAAGGATCATCCCACATCTCATGTAATCGGAAATTTGACAAAGGGAATCCAAACTAGGAAGAAGGATCCTGTTAATTACCGAGAAATGGTCAGATCTATGTGTTTATCTTTAAAATTTAATCTCTTACACTCCGCATGTTATTTATCTCTCTGTGAACCTTCTCGTCTCTCTCTCAAAATCACCATGGCCGATAAAGAAATTCAGGACCTCCTCGCCAAAACCCTTGCCTCACATGACAGAGCCAAGATACTCCAACGCCTTCTTGAAAGCCAAATGGAGAAAGCGTCTCAAACCTCAACCTCTCAACCCGCCATTGAAAGCACCTCACACCCTCTCACCTCTGAAACCGCAGCCACACCTCCGACCACCTCTGACATCACACCACCACCTACTTCCACCGAACCCACTCCTCAAATCATCACCGAACCTTCAACCTCTCACCCTACTGAGTCACCTGCGAAACAACCTACCGCCGCCTCTCACTCCTCTCCATCAAAATCTGAAAACCCTAACCCACTTTCCGAGCCATCGATTGAGGAGTGCAACAAGGCGTTTGACGAAAAAACAGAGCGAATCTTGCAGGAAACCTCCTCCAACCTGATTCCTCCGCTCTGCCCTCTAAGTCCTTTGAAGATCTTCGCTATGCTCTCCCTAGCCAAGAAGGTTTCCCCATCGATGCTGAAGAATCGGGGAATCTGAAACTAATCTCTGACGTTGTCCAACAACTCGAGGGAAAGATGCCTGAACGAAGATCCGAAAGGATTTTCCAAGAAACTGTGAAGAAGGAGTACAAAAAACATGCTGCCACCCGCCAGAAGAAAGTGAAGCCAAGGAGGTTTCAAAGAAGTCTGACTGACACCCCCCATGTCTTCACCAAGGATGATGATCTACCAGAGCAGTCCCAAAAGTCTGACACCGTCATGTCAGACTTTGAGTCCAGTGATCAAGACAACTCTGACGATGAGGACTTCCAGGTGGACCCTCAAGCAACCGAACAATCTGAGGAGCATGCCGATTCCTGTGAAGAACAGCCAGAGAAGAAGAAAAAGAAGTCCAAAGTTGCTACCTCGATCAAGAAACCAAAGCCAAAGCCAAAAAAGTCTATGTCAAAGTCAACCAAACTTCCAGCAAAATCCGTTTCTCCCGAACGATCTAAAGTCCAACGTTCCAAGAAGCCCAAGGTGGAACAATCTGAGTCTATGGAGCCCACACCACCGAAAGGAAAAGGTTCTCAGTCCTCCTCTGGTGAAGATAATTCTGATTATGATGCTACCCGGTCATACTCTGTCAAGTATTATCACTGCTATGCTAAAACACTTAAGGTGCTTTATTCTAAGAGGGAGTTCAAAATGGAGAAAGTGATGGATTCTGCTATGTTTTCTAAGTTTGGGTTAGACGTTCTGCTTAAGAGAAGGGGTCTCCTTAACACTGTCACTGAATTTTCTGCCTTTAGCCCGTCTTTGGTTTTAGAATTTTTTGCCAATTTGTTAAAGGATGAAGTCTTTCAGATTGGGAAACCAAAGTTTGGGAAGTCGTTTGTTCGGGGGAAAATTGTTAAGTTTGATCCTGATACCATTAACACTTTCCTGGGGTTAAAGTCTGTCAAAACAAAGGGTTGTCAAAGTCTGCAGAAAATGAAATGGCTGCTGAACTCACGGGTGGAAAGACAAAGACATGGGTGACCAAGCTCCCTGTCTCCTCTTTAACATGGAAGTACGTTGCCCTGTTCAAGATCAGTGTTCACAACTGGATGCCAAACAAGAACCTTTCGGTGCTTTCAAAGGAGCAAGCCGAGTTCCTCTACAGAGTGGGCTATGGTCTTCCCTTCAACTTTGGCCAAGTTGTTTTCACTAACATCTTCCGTGCAGTCACCAACGCCGACTCCACCTACCTGTCGCATCCTTGCCTTCTCCATGGCTGATTTTATCTCAAAGGGTCACTCCGTTGGATGAAGATTTGCAGTCTGATCCCATCCCCCTAGTCTTCGAGCAATCTCTGACTAGGAAAGGTGATTCCAGGATCAAAGACCTGCCATATACTCCGAGTGACGTTTTAGAGGACGAAGAAGTGGATGCTAGCTCTTCTAAGATCAAACATGCCAAGAGTCTCCTCAAACAGGCCTTAAAGTGACTTCAGGATTTGGAGTAAGCTTTCCAACCTGCTTTCATTCAGGGGGAGACGTGGTGCTAAAGATGGAAGATGGCTAAAGAAGATGCGGACCCCTTTGACTCTGATCCCTGCTGCCTTATTATGATTCTGATTAGAAAAACAATTTGCTATGTTTTTAATGTTTCTTTGTTTTTATTACTGAATACTTTATGATTCAGGGGGAGTATTATGTGAACCCTGTAATCATTTTAATTTGCTTATGCAATGGTTCCTTTTGTTTATGGTTTATCCATTTTTTAGTACTTTTATTATGGTTGCACCATATGGATTTGTGGCAATGAATGCTATTTTGTTATGGATAATCCATATGGAATGAAAATAGGTCGGATAAGCTTAAGGGGGAGATTGTGAAGTACGCATATTCGAATATGTAAGTTTGACACACAGTTGTCACACTTACTCGCACTGACAGGTTAATGTCAAACCTTATATGCTTACAACTTTGACTCCTCAATGTCAAAGTTCCGAATCTGTTTGTTACAACTATCTCCTACATTTTAGGAAACTTATGTTTATCTCTTTAATGACGTTTTTACTGGTCCTATTTATTAGGATTCGGATATATTATGCCTATTATTTATGTCTTATTAATTATATACTTTATATTATTATTCTAGGTAGTTATTCTTGTTCCTAAATAATAGGGAGCACCTCTACATCTTTATCTAACCCCCACGTGAGTTAGTGGGAGTTCATTTTTGTTGTATGAACAGGTAAAGACGTGGAAGAGGAACACGATCCATTACCAAGTAGTGGAAGAATTGTTCGAGTGCTCCAAGACAAATAAATAAAGAACGAAGAAGACTAGAGACGTGTGGATTAGAGGTTGCACACATTCATACGAGCTCTCTAGGCTGAAACGTTTTCTCCAATCGTTCATCAAGCGCACGAAGACTACAATCGAGTTGTGGAATCCATCTCCGGAGAGTGAATCCTACGGTGGAGGAACATTTGGGTTGTATCGTGTGTATTAGTGTTCGATTGTGTTTGTAGGAATTTTACTAAGGAGTGAACTTAGGAAAATTGCTATCTTGTTTAGTATTTTGTTCTTCACTTGTAAAAACCGTGTTTTGAAAAGTGAAAACTATTTGCTTGTGGCTCTCGAGGGTTTATGATTTATAACCCTTTGAACAATTAATTCTGCTATGTCAAACTCTTTAGCTTCCACGTGTGTTAAAATACTATGTTTTGTTTGTGTCAAACTTTTGTGTTTTACTATCTTTGACACCATTGTGTTAAACTCGGGCACTAAATTATATCAGTTGCTCTGTGAGTTCGTGGTTCCTTTGAATTAACCCCAGCTCCCGAATTATCACAATATACTGTGATGGTCTTGCGCAGCTTAGGAATTACGTCCAAATCCAGAAGGATGTTTCGAAACCATACTTCTTCTTTCAAAGCTTCAGAAGTTGCCACATTTTCTGCTTCCATGGTGGAGTCAGCAATGCACTTCTGCTTTGCACTCCTCCATTATATGGCCCCACCTCCCAATGTAAACACATAGCCATAGGTGGACTTCTTTTCGTCTCGGCATGCCTGGAAATCGGAATCGGTATAACCCACAGGGCACAACTCCTCACCCTGATAGACGAGACAATAGTCTCTAGTACTTTTCAAGTATTTGAGTATGTGTTTTACCGTGGTCCAATGTGCCTGTCCAGGGTTAGACTGGTATCTTGCTACCATGCCTACAACAAAGCAGATATTTGACCTCGTACATAGCATTGCATACATGAGACTCCCCACAGTCGATGTATACAGCACATTCCTCATCACATCATTCTCCTTTTGTGTCACCGGACACTGATCCTTGGAAAGATGTATGCCATGTCTTAAGGGTAACAGACCTTTCTTGGCAGTTTGCATGCTGAAACGGGCAATCACAATATCCACATATGACCCTTGAGATAAGGTCAGCATCCTCTTATTGCGCTCCCGCAATACTTTTACCCCTAGGATGTATCCTGCCTCCCCAAGGTCCTTCATATGAAAGTGTTCGGATAACCACCCCTTTATGCCCGCCAATACTTCCACATTATCGCTAAATAGGAGAATATCATCTACATAAAGTGCAAGGAACACCACGCTTCCGCTGACACATAGACGGTACACGCAACTCTCGTTTGAACATTGTGAAAATCCATAGGATTTAATCATTTCATCAAAATGCAGATTCCATGACCGTGAAGCTTGTTTAAGTCCATACAACGACTTCCTTAGCTTCCACACCAAATGTTCTTCGCCCTTCTGCACATAACCCTCTGGCTGTTGCATATAGATGACCTTACCTTCTTCAAGGTACCCATTTAGAAACGCGGTTTTGACATCCATCTACCAGATTTCTAGGTCCTTATGTGCTGCTCTGGCTAGGAGTATATGCATGGACTTAAGCAAAGCATGGCTACCGATGAGAAGGTCTCGTCATAGTCTACACCTTCTTTCTGATTATTACCCTTCGCCACCAGCCTTGCTTTGAAAGCAGTAATTTCACCATTCGCTCCTTTCTTTCTTTTGCATACCCATTTGCACCCTATGGCTCGATAGTCATCTGGCAAATCAGTTTTTTGGTATACATCCATAGCCATAATGGATTCTATTTCCGAATCAATTGTGATCAGTCATTAGTCTGCATCTTTATCAGATACTGCCTCGTCATACGTCCAGGGATCGGTATCATCCAGTCCACTTTTCGGGATCAAGTCAGAGGACTCTCCCACGAACATATACCTCTCGGGTTGGTGGACAACCCTCCCAGTGCGACGAGGCATCTGAACCGTGTCAGTAGTTGGCACAGTACTCGTTGATCCCATACCTTGCATTGATGGTAGTGTTGGTATTACCTCACCTATTGCAGGTGGATTTACCACTACACTGGGCTTTCCTGATGGAATCGCTTCCTTATCCTCAAGCTCGTGGAGGATAATTTCACTGTTGGATTTGTGGTTTCTTACATATTCGTCCTCCAAGAATCTTGTGTTGGTACTGACAACCACTTTTTGATTCTCAAAACACTGAAAGTAACCAACTTTCGTTTGTCTGGGATATCCTACAAACAGCATCAGCTTACACCTACTTTCTAACTTATCAGGTTCCTTTGTCAGCACATATGCTGGACAACCCCAAACCCTCACTCTATTCAAACATGGCTTTCGCCCATACCAGTGTTCCAGAGGCGTTTAAGGAACTGATTTAGAAGGTACCGGGTTAAGCAAATAGGCCGCTGTCTCCAAGGCATATCCCCAAAACGAAATCGGCAAGCTTGCATAACTCATCATCGACCTGACCATTTCCAAGAGAGTTCTATTTCTTCTTTCTGCTACACCATTTTGTTGAGGGGTTCCTGGTGCAATCCATTGAGATGTAATCCCGTTGTTTGAAAAGTACTACAAGAACTCATTACTGAGGTATTCTCCACCACGATCTGATCGTAGTGTCTTGATATTCTTACCTAGCTTCTTTTCTACCTCAGTCTTAAACTCTTCAAATTTCTCAAAGCATTCGGACTTGTGGCAAAGCATATAGACATATCCGAATCTTGAGTAATCATCAATGAATGTGGCGAAGTACTCCACAGAAGTCAGAGTGGATCAATTCTAACACATCCTCTGCTCGAGACTAACTTGCCTTAAAAAGGCCTGGTCGTCATCTTTCCCTCTATACAGGATTCACAGATTTGATGCGGTACCACTTGAGAAGAATCCAAGAGCCCATCACATGCTAATCTTTTAATCCTCTTTAGATTGATGTGACCTAGTCTCAAGTGCCAGAGATATGTTTTGTTGGGAAATTATTCCTGAATCTCCCTTAGGATCACATTGTAAAAGGTTTTGTTGGATCAAACCTTACTAGATTGGTCGATCAAGTGCTGAATTCTAGTATAGTCTAGCATATCTTGTAATGTCCTATATAGGTCAAGCATTGAGTTGTAATAGACTAGTTTGCTAGGAGCTCTCCCTGCAGAAACAGAAGACTATATGCTAAAAGAGGTGTGATAGCTAAATGCTAAAGATTTAGCATTTGCCAACACCTAGCAGATTGATAAAGAGAGCAATCAGAAACCTAAGGAAGAAAAGACTTAACTTTGCTGAGGCTTCAGCAGTCAGATACGTGACTAGCAGAATGATAAAGACTTAGCATTTGCTAACATCCAGCAAAGCGCTAAAGATACTCATCTAGCAGATCGTGTCAAAAGAGCTTAGCAGAGCAAGACAGACAACACCGATCGCTATACCAACGTTCTGACAACCGTACATGCAAGGACAAGACTTTCCAGAAGCAGATCAAAAAGCAATGTACGAAGCCAGAAAGCGAGTTGAAAAACAAACCACTCTCGAACAAAGAGACCGTTGTGTCTAACGGATATAAAGATTCAAAATTTGAATCTTCGAGTATAAAAAGACAAGTCCAGAAGAGTGAGAAGTGCTGCTCATTCAATACTCTAACATACTTTCAAGAGATTCCTAAGACAAAAGCGAAAAGCACAAGAGCAGTCAGTTGAAAAGCAAATATTCGAAACATATTCAAAGCCTTTCAACTACCAGAGTGTCCCTATTGAATCACTGACACTCCATTGAAGAGATCCTTGATTCTACTCAAGATTCTTCCATCATTGGGATACCTTCATTTACTGGAAGAATCCAACAGTCGAACACCTGAAAAGGTCTAGACTAAGACGGGCGTTTAACCGCATCTGAAGTTAAGTTAGGAAGTAACTGACAGTTACTTTCTTGCAGAGCAGGTGCTCTACAAGATTATAACTGACAGTTCGTCTCACCTTCCCATATACTTTCACAAGGTCCCTCCATATTTCAACAGCAGTCTGGTACTTCTTGTATTTGAGCCTTAATTCTCTAGACAGACTTTTCATGATGAGAGTGCGGGCAAACTCATCAGAACCTTTCCATCTTTCATAGAATTCTCGCTCATAACCAGTACAGTTCGAGTACTTGGGAGATAGAGGGTCCATGTAAAGTACACGGGCATGTTTTGCAGTGCAGAGTATTTCCATGAAGCAAAACATCCACTCAGGAAAATTCGGACCAGTCAAAGGGTTTGATGTCAACAGGTTAATGATATGAGCAATAGACATGTCTGAAAAAAATAAATTAAAGCAGAAATTAAAACATAGTCGCAAACTATTGAAACAATTAAATATTGAAACCTTATGATAAAACAATATTAAGGTTTCCTCCAATTTGCCTAAGTTTTACTATTGCAAACCAGACTGCATATTTCAATTCCAGTCCTTTAATTCCAATCCATGCCCGAGTTCCTTAGACAAATGGAATTAATAATTGGAGATTAACTTAAGACCATATTATCCTACTGAGCAGGGACATCACAAATGAGTTATATTTGGATAACATCTAGGCTAGCTTACAACCAAAGCCAACCCTCCCATATAAGGATCTACTAGGAACAAACCTGATCCCTTATAATAAGGCTGTCTCATTTAATTCAATCCCTAGAGAACTTATGAAAACTCAATATGCAAGCTACACATGTAGACATTTACGCATGAACTCCCACTTCTCACATGAATTAAATGTTTGTTTTAAGAAATCCTATCTATTAGAACTTATGAATAATAAATTAAGCTACACATGTAGACGTTTACCTAATAAATTATCCACTTCCAATAAAGGATTGCTTTGTGGAGGTCTTATTAAATAATCAGCTTAGTAATTTAAAATTCATAAGGTTCAATTGCACAGATTATTTTATGTAGCCATAAATATAACATTTCTAAAATTCTGTCATGCATAGCATGAACCCCGAATTTATAGTTATAATTAATTACATAAAATAAATCACATAGCATGGCTTAAAGCTGTAAATAAAAGCAGTAAACGTGCTCCTATTATGTACAACATGCTTATATACTACGCAATTAATTTAAACACATATATCATGCGAAGACAAATAATAAAACAAACAAAAAATGTCATTGTGGCCTCATGATACGGAATTAAGAAATAATCCTATCTATTACATTTTGGAATTATTTCACAGATCTTCAACTGGGCTCCCACTACTTGGACTGTGATCTGAATTTATTTTCTGAAAAATGGGCCTCCAAGATTTGATCCATCAGAAAATAGGACAACTGGGCCAGTTAACCAAATTGTGAGCCAGGCACACATTGCAAGCCCGATATTCCACAAGAACTCAGCCCGACGGGCCACCACCGGCGAACCACCGCTGCCGTGAGGGCTGCCGGAACCGTGCAGTGATCGTACAAGCACGTCACGCGATCCGCTCCCTCCAGCCGTTGCCCGCTTCGCATGCCGCCGCCCCGACTTGCCCCGACCATCGCCCGAACCGCCTTCGCCATCTTCTCCACCCAAGGCCCTTGTAGCTCGCCGGGATCGCATAGGGGAGCCGCGCGCGAGCAGCGCGCAGCACAAAAACCCTAGGGTTTGTGTGACTGCTGCGCACGTCGTCCAGCCATCGTGCCACCCCATCGCCCGAGCCACGCCGCCACCACTTGCCCCACCGATGTTGTCCGAATGAGGAGAGAGCGTTGTTGGCGACTGCGAGCGGGGCTGCATCGAAACGCCGCATCGCGCGCATCTCTCGCGCCTTGACTGCTGCTCGCCGCCATCCCGGCCTCCACGCCATCCCTTGTGCCGTTGTCCTGTAGCAACCGTGCCTGCCTGGCCGGCTGTGGCCGCACAACCTTCGCCCTGCATGCGCGCACGCTAAAACTAGGGTTTCGCAGCGCTCCGCCACCACCGTGGGCCTGCCGCGTGCCTGTCGTCGCCGTGTCTGCCCTCACCAACCGCCGTGCATGGCGTGTTTCCATGCTGGTGCCATCGTGCGTTGTCGTGTGGTCCTTCATTCTTCGTGTTATTCCTTCGTTCTTCGTGTTCTTCGTTTTCTGTTTTACAAATTTAATTTTGAATTTGAAAAATTACATTGAATTGCATCCTAATACAATTTGGAATTTAAATCTACCCACGGATTTTTCTCGTTGGTGAAAAACAAATCCTTATAAAAGGGCGGATTAACCCGAGAACCACGAGGACGAAAAAACACAAACATAAAATCCATAAAACCCATGCAATCATTCAATAATAATTATCATTCGAATCATAGGCAATATTATTTTTTCCGATAGAGCCAATTAATTCAACCTGGCTCTGATACCAATTGAAGGGATTCATGAACTGAATCATGAAGTCCGTTTGCCAAGGATCGTTAATTGGAATATAAAAAATAAATTGCTATGCCTATGATTATTCCTAGCATGCTCCTATTGATTATGCATAAGAGGGTTTATGCGGAATACCTGGATTGTAGATTCCTGAAGGATGAGTGCATAGAGATTTGATCCTTGATCATTTTCCCACGCACAAAGATTTATTCCGAACAGATCAAGGAATTAAATCTTATGAAAATAAATAAATAATTTTTTTCAAAAACAAAGAGAGAGAGAAGAAAGAAGATCCTCCTGATCTGATCTTCTGATTTGTATCCTAACTCCGATCCGAATATCTGGTGAAGATTCCCTTCAGATTCCTTGCCCGGTTGAGAAGCATAATTTCCTCCTCGTTTCGCAAATCAGTCGATCACCACAACTCCCAAAATATGGTTTGCTGTGTGCAACATATGATCTTGTGGTGTGTTGAGATCTGAGAAACTGAGGCCAATTTATAGGAAAATACTGGACTTCTATTGGGCCTGAGTTTCATGGGCCAGACCAGGGACCAGAATGCAAATAGCAAATAACGCGTATCAATCAATTGATTCCCATATTCAACCAAGAATATAATTAATTAATTAATATTGATTCATTCCACCGGAGAATCAATACTGTCCTACCTATTTGCTACCATGTTTTGAGGTACGGGTTGCATGGGCTCGGTTTATCCCCACATTTAAGGTTACAGATATTCATTAATTAATTTAAGCTCTGACAAGCTATTTAATTAATTAACATCTTATATTCCTGAGTCAATCCACTCAAACCTTTTCACTTATGCTTGAACTTAAACAGCCTGCAGGACTTTAGTATAACGAAACTTTTGAGTTGCTCAGGGAATGTCACCATCCTGTACGGGATGTGGTTAGCTAGTTCCGGTACCAGACAGTCATACACAAACTGCTATAACCCAAGATACAGATATACAAGTTCAACTAGAGCCTTTCACTGCAACTCAAAGTGATACACAATCAGCATATACTTTCGTACCTTCATTTAGGTTTAGGATCTCATCAAGCCATAGAGATATGGATTCTTTGAATGTCAGATAAAAGAATCGATCTCAACTTAGGTCCTTATCAATGTGTGCCCCACACCAGCATATCAAGCCATCCAAGATAAGATGCTTATTACCGCATATGCTGCAGCCTTCACCGACAGTTTATCTTGGAACTGTCTCAGCTGTGATAACCATTTATATCTCGCTAGGTCAAACGATCCATAAGATCTTCCGTGATCTACTACGCACCGTATGATCTCCCTATCGACGAGATAAGAGGATAATTGTGTTTGCGACACATGTTTGTTAATTCAGACACGAGATGAACATACAACATTTATGATTCCCAATATATTAACCAATCGACCTTGTTCATAATATACCAATCATAATGCTTTTAGTATATAAATCCCTCACTCAGCTCACTGTGAGGCGTCCTAGCGAGTTATGGGGCAAGGGGACTCCGATCTCCCATCTTCTGGGTTCTTGAAAGGAGGCGAAGGAAACGGGGGAAGTGGAGGGGCCAGATCCGAGTCAACTTAGGGCCGCTTAGGAGGGTTTGCAGCCCGACGGCGGGCCTCCTCCTTCTTACGGGCCCTCTTCTTATCACAGAGGGCCTGGGCGACCTGCTCGGCCGGCACTTGGGGTCGGTAGCGTGTCATGAAATCCGACAAGGGAGTGAGGCGGTTCGATCCATCAAGGAAGAAGGTCACGGTGAAGAAATGGCCGTTCTGGATGACTGGCCACTTCCAATCACTCGCACTTACGTCGTAGCCCCTGTCAACCCTCGCCTGCTTGGCATCGGTTAGCAAGGTCTGAGGGGTGCCTGCAAAATAAAGGAAATAAATCAACGATCAGCCCAAAAAAAAAAAGAGTCTGCGCAGGGAACAACCAACCACGGATCGGATTCCCCCCTTGCCTGAGAAACTCAGGGTTCTCGGTGTTGAGCTGGAGATAGAAAAATATGCTCCACCATCCCGGGGAGTTCGAGGGGGGCTTTTTTATCATTTTTGACCTCCCACCGGACCATCGGGTGAAGTAGTAGTAATGTTTGTTGGCGCACTGGTTGAGCTGATACATGTAATGCCATTTCCGGACTTTCGAAAGGCCCAATCCAAGGTCCATCCAGACCAACAACACTCTGGCTAAATGGCACAACCCATTCGGTGCGATCTGAAAGGGCGAGAGGTAGTAGGAGGCCAGCACCTCACTAAAGAAGGGTGTACTGGCAGGCCCACGCCATTGTCCATCGCCACTATGTAGAACGACACGAAGCCGGGCGATGGATCAAAACACCAATTGGTGGGGCGGGGCACCACATACTTGACTCCATAGCATAGGATGGAATCGGCCAACGCCTTCATCAAATCCCGGGTGACCGTCGAGGAGGCCCTAAGCACCCTGTGGCTACGCCAGTCTAGAGGAAGGACGTAGTGCCCAACTACTTCAGGTTGCGTAGGGGCTGTCACCTCAGCACCCCGGCCCAATCCTCTAGCCTCATCACCTCCTAGGGCCCGTTCCAGTCCCTAGAACGCCTCCAATAATGCCCATTCACCACCGGACTCGGAGTCGGATTCCTCGATGATCAGGGCACTACTCAGTTCGGCTCTCTCGGGCTCCTAAAGAAGCAAGCTCTAGTCCGGACCGGTGAAATCAATTGGGTCGATGCTCCTGGGCGGAGAAGGAGTAAACGGCGGGGTAGGATTGATCCCCCCGGAACCAGAGTCCTCTCAATTTTGCGAGTCAGAGGAGGTAGAGTCTATCTCTCATACAAAAGAAAATAAGAAAAAGGGAAGGATGAGCCCCGGTCAGCCCACACTCTTCCTCACAAATCAAAAACCCTAAAACTTCTCCCAAATCGCAAATCGCACACCGACAATCAATGAAAGGAAGAACAGGAGAAGGAAAGGGGAAGAGAAGAGACTACCTTGCAAGAGGAACCACGGAGAATCAAACAACTGTTGTTGGGGCTGTGAATCGGAGATGGTCAGTCGATCGCCGGAAAATCGCAAGGGGATAGACAGAATTGGGTAGAGAGAGAGTGCATAAGGGAAAATTTGAGGTTCCACTTGCCCAAACGATGGTTATATTGTGCGCCTCTTCAACTGCTCTAAACTACCCCCGGATTTAACGGATATTACATAACTGCCATTGGAATTTGCCGCCCAAAATTTAAACACACTCCTCCACAAAAGTGGTTCGATAAAAGTAGTTCGATAAAAAAAATAGTAAATAATCCGCAGAAACACGCGATTAAATCGCAAACCCAGGTTGGGTTCCATCTGAACTACTATGGGCTCGACGCCCTGAGTCGAACAACACATTGAATGCCACTTCGCTTTCCAAGACCCCTACCTCTGAATCTATTTAATTCGCTGGGGCTCACCAGACGTCCAATAATAATAATAGGGCAGAACCCGAACTTCTCAGTCACCACGCCGCAGTTTCGAGCCCGCGGTACAGCACTCGTAGAGCTTTAAGGGGCTGCGCAAGTAAAAGGAACCACCCCTAGAGGAACTGGTCTCCTGAGCCGAGAGGTACCCCCGGGCACCCCAAAAATTCTAGATCTCTCGTCGAGAAGTCCGAAGGGCTAAAATTTGGGAAAATCTATCCATAACATGTATATCGAGAAAATGAAATTGAATACTATATTAGATTCATCGAGCTCCTCAGAGCGCACCCCGTTGAGCCGAAGGGGCTATTGTTGGGGGTCGAACTTACTCGGCCCACTAAGAGGCCTAGATACGCAGCCCAATTCGCTTTTGTGCAGGTCAAGCTAGGAGGGTGTCCCGCGAAAGAATAATGGAGCAGTGTGATCGAAGTAGGTACCAACTGAAAGCAGTCCGAATAGCAAAGAATGCAGTCCAACTGCCACCATAGGGACTCCACACACGCGCATCGAACTACCCAATAGTCGATTGAGCTGGAAAGAGGAGTAACGAGAAGATAACCTCGGGCACGCGGGATTCTTAGAGAGGTTCAACCGTTCACGACTGAATCACTCCGATATCCTCGGGAGCGCCGCCCAAACGCCTTAGCGAGATTCAGGGGAACTCTAGGCAAAACCCTAGATCTCTAAACATTATATATATCACCCCTGTATGCCAATTTGGTCATCTAGACATACACATATAGTTTTCTCAACTCTTATTCTAACACAGTTCGATCAATATCAATATACTGTATTCAGGCGCTTACATTGTTCAATAAAGTTAGAAGCTGTCAATTTCAGTTATTTTACTTAATTGCTCGCTATTATTATTTTCCTATATCTGTTATTTTCTGTATTCCTTTCATTACATTCCCGGGGCTCCGAATATGATAATTCTGAACCTCCATAGTATACAATTCCAACAATCTCCCACATATTCTCAAAGCATAATACCATTGCTTTATCAGAGTATTAAGTGTGTCTTTATCAGACCTAGCTTATTTACACGTTTATCATCAGTTGAGCGATTCTACCTACAGATATAGACTATGAGCGTGATCCTCATAAGTCCTCTGAGGCAAACAATGTGTAAATAAATCTGCTAGACCTTTCATGTCAATCGCTTCCACTTTATACACATCGCGTCTTATCACGATTTCTCATATGATGTGGTACTACATATTCCATGTGTTTCACCACCTTGTGAGTCTTGGGTTCCCTTGAGTTTGTCATTGCACCAGCATGATCACAGTAACTTGTGATTCTATTTGGCAAACTCGAAACACACACCTCTAGAAGACAACACCGGAGTTATATTGCTTCTTGCAAAGCTAATGAAGTTGTTACACACTCAACCTTCATACCGGAATTTGCAACACAATTCTGTGTTATATTCCTATAACTCCTCCTCCAAGGTCAACACATGTTAGAGGTCGATTTCCTTCCTTATGATCCTCCTGGATATCCGATACCATTCAACCCACAGGGCACATTTATAAACCAATATGTCTGTCCAGGGTTGAATTGATATTGTTCACCATGCCTACAACATTACAGATATCGGACTTCATTCATCGCCTTATAGAAAGACAACAATCCTTTCTTGCCATGAAACGATTCACCACAGAATCAATTTAAGCGACTTGAGATACCTGAACATCCTATTCTTGTGGTAACACAAGGCTTTAATCCTAAGGATATTCCGGTATCTCATATGTCCTACTTATTAAGCTATTCGGATAACCATCTCTTTATGCCTGACAATATCTCCACACTGTTTCCAAATGTGAAAATACTATCTACATAATGTGCAAGGAAAATCACGCTTCCGCTGACACACAACTGGTACATGAAACTCTCGTTCTAGATATACAATATCGCAACGTCTGTTTCATGACATTGAAGCTCCCTTAAGTTCATACTTGAACTTTCTTGGATTCTAGACAAAATGTTGCTCACCTTACTGCACATAACTTATCTGGTTGTTGCATATAGATGGCATCACCTTTTATTAAGGTACCCATTTGTGAAAACACGGATGATATAATCTACCTTCCAGACACTTAGGTTCATATGTGTTGTTATGGAAAAAATAATTCGAATGGATTTAATAGTTGCAACTAATGAGAAGGCCTTGTTTTGAAACAGGCATTGCTTACAAACCTAGAGTTTTGAAATATACAAGGTTACCATTCGAGCATTTCTTTACTTGTATATCAATCAGTTGTCTATAGCTAGAAAGTTATTTGATAACACTGATCCTGACATACAACCATAAATTTTATTGATTCATTTATGAATCTATAACTTGACGTCATTAGACTGCATCATTTGTCTTAACAGCTTCGTTGTGCATTAAGGGATTAATAAAACTTTGTTCATCAACTGAGAATAAGTCTGAAGCCTATTTCCTACGAACCAGTACTGTTAAGCCTGTTAAGGCAACCTCCCACTGCAACGATGCTCTTTTTATTATGTTAGTTATTGATGCATTAATTTGTGATTTACCGCCTTGCACGGGCGACCGTGCAATTGGTACCAAAGTATGTTCAATATATCACGAGGTATTTCCTGAAAGTATGTTCAATATATCACGAGGTATTTCCTGATGGATTTGAATTGTCTTCTCCAAACCGTTGGTGAACAATCTCACATTTGGATTTGTGGTTACATCCTATAAAACTTTCTTGTATTTAGGATACATAAATAAACCACTTTTTTCGTTTACTTGGGACAGCCCATAAAGCAGTATTAGCTTAAAACCTTTCTTCCAACTAATAAGCTTCCTATTTCATCGGCTTAAAAACCGAACTACCCATTATTGCTCTTTGACAAAGTCAAGATTCACTAGGGTATTTGGAACTGATTTAGAAGAGCTAGCATAGCTTATCAATTTTAAAGAATCTTATTTATTTCATTCTTCCTACACCATCCTTTTGAGGGGTAACATGTGTAATCAACTGGGATACAATCCCGTACTCTGCGAGATATTGTAAAACAAGAGCAAACACACCATTATGAATGTACCATAATTTTTTTACGGTCTTTTTTAACTTCTTCTCTACCTTAGACTTAAACGATCTTGATTAAAACAAGAGACTAAGACTTGTAGTGAATTAGGTAAACATATCCATATCTTAAGTGATTACAGTATCAATGCCTATTTAAGGCAACTGCGGAAGTAAGCTCAACACAGAGCAAACACGAAGAACTTCTAGAGATACAATCGCCTATTAAAAATCCTGGTTATCATCTTATATACCTCTGTGTAGCTTTCATAAGTACCATTGTTAGGAAAATGTGGATTAAATCCATAATTCCATGAATTACTTAAAACTACTAAGACCGATGTAACCACATTTCTAGTAAGATTCTTTAATAAGCCATAGATCACTATTGGTTTATGTAAACAAGTACTGAAGAGAAACATCCATTTAAACATAATGGAGAATAATTCTATCACAAATAACTGATAATCCATAGTAACATAAATGGAAATGAGTTTTAAACAAAACATCTCTTCAAAACTCAAACATTGTTTAACATAAAAACAAAGTAAAAAGCTCCATCAACTAAAGCAGCAACTCTAGCAGCAATCTTGGAGATGGTAATCCCGCCATCTTTAAGCCTTAAGCTTTATCTCCTGCAAAGTGTAGCAATCATGATTAGTAACCTCAGTAATCACTACCCACCAACGAGTAGAAGACTGATACTAAAAATGTTTCAACAACCAATACAAAAGATGACTTACCTTGTCCCTTAGTTATCAAACTTGGACAATTTACTTTCCAGTGACCCTTCTTACCACACATGTAACATTTATCTTTCTTGCTTTCGTTCTTTCCGTTGTTCCTCTCTCCTTTATCATTCTTCTGCTTCATGTCATTACGACGCGACTTAGGGGAACTCTTAGAAAGAGATCTAGAAAGACTTGATAATGCAAGATTGCTCCCACTGCTTCCTTCATTCCTCTTTTCTTTGACATCACTCTCCTGAATCGGAAGCAAGTCAGAGTGACTCATAGAAAAGACTGAAAAATCTTTTGCTGACACAATATCCCTGAGCATACTATGAACAATATAACTCTTGTTTTCCTCAACAGAAATCCTAAAGTTATCAAATGACTTCGGTAGCATGTTAAGTCAATTTTGACATCATTCTCAATTGACCACCCATTAATGTGTACTCATAAATGAGTTGAATGAGTAATTCCACATGTTCACGCACTGAATAGCCCTGACCCATTTTTTGTCTTACAATGCGCTTGATAAGACTGGATCTAGCATGTCCATCGAGTCTACCATATACTACGTCAAGATATCGCATAATATCATGCGCATACCATACATCACTATAACAAGGACGCAGTGCATCTGACATACCACCCAAGATGTATTGACTGGCCATGCCATTTGACCACATCCACATGTGATATTGTGCACACTCCTCATCGAAAGATGTGTTGGTCGGCAGACTTGGACAGGGAGTTTGCAGAACAAACAAATGTCCAAATGAATCCAAAAGTTTGACAATGTCACTTTTCCATCCAGAAAAATTTGGACCAGTCAATGAATTGTGTATGATTAAATTAACGAGCGATGCAATAATAGACATATCTGATAAACAAATAAGCGGATTAAAGTAACCACATACTACGAACAATTGAAACAAACTTTCATAGAACCTTTAGATAAAACAATGCAATTTGTGTCCTCCAATTGCCCAAACTAATTTACCGCAAGCTGTTTCAGCAGACGTTATCGGCAAATGCTTGACCAGACCAAAATAGATCCTTTAATTTCTCTCCATGCCAGGTATCCGCCGGCAAGAGAAATTAATATTGGACATCCTAACTCCGGATGTTAAAAGATGATTTGGCATACGTACTCGACCCATACCGCATGCCCTTTACATCCTTCGTAATCTCATTTAGATTAATCTTAGAGACTAGTGAAAGTTGTCTCAATGCAAGCCGCTTCAGCAGACGTCTGCTTAGAGGCTCCCATTTCTCATCTTAAACTAAATGTTTATTTATAAATCTCATCGCATTAGAACCTGTAAGTTATTTCTAACGCAAGCTGCTTCAGCAGACGTTTACGCTTCGAAATGCTTTACTTCTAATGAGAGGCTTTATTTTTGTAGGTCTAATGATTTTAGTTTGAAAAATAACCAAAATCCATCTAAGTATTTTAATTCTAAAGGATTCATGCGCACACATTATTTTATGTCTCATAAATTATGTCACATCCAAAATTCCATCATAAATTAATATGATCCCGAAATTTATAGACACAAATTAAAACATAAAATAAATCACATAAAGCATGCTCAATAATTAAATAATTACAACTTGCTTGAACAATTTATAAATAAAGCAAGTAAACATGATTTACTATTATTTACTAGTGCGCACATAATAAATCACATCAGTACGAGAATAAAATAAATAAACAAATAAAATTCTCGTGGCCCCTCAAATGCAATTACATGGAAAAAATTAAATCTAACTATTCCAAGATTTATTTTGATACAAATCTTCAAACAGGGCCTCCGTTGGACTTGAAATCTGAATCGGACTGCATTAACAGCATTAAGGCCTCAAATTAGGGTTTTAGACCCAAATTGAGCCCAAAGGACAACAAAACCCAATTGTCAAGGCTGCAGGCTACCTCCGGGCCGATTGGCCGAGTCACAGCCCGAGCTGCTACAAACCTTAGGGTTTGGAAACCCTAGTTTGCAACAGCCGCCACCTTACTTGAACCAGCCGCCACCACAATTCCATTCAGCCCCAACCGTCAACGCGTGCAGGCCATCACCACCGCCGGCCATCGCAGCAGCAGCCGTGGTCGCCGCCAGTGTAGGCGACACCAGCAGCTCCTATCTGTAAACGCGCGATGCACAACAGCAGTCGAAATAAGAACTGCTCGCAAGTCCACCTCCGTCGACCACAGAAAGCAACGCACACATACAGGTCACTGCTGACTTGCGCACTACCAAATTGCATCACAAGACCGCACGCCGCACCTGCTGGAGAACCGCCGCACGTGGCAATCTGCGCGCTTTCTAGTCACGGGGTTTTGCCGGAGAAAACTGAAACGCAGCATGAAGGAAACAAATGCTAGCCGTGTACGCGCGCGCGCCAGCTTAGCCCTCATGCGCTGCCAGCGGCCTGCACGTCCTCCCCGTCATCTTCTAGCCGCCGGACTGTTCTCTTTGCTGGAGAATCGCGCACAACCAAAGTGAGGTGGGCGCTGCCACTATAGCCGCACCACCGCCACCGCCGCATCGGATCTGTGTATTAGACTGAACTAAAACTGTGTTGAAAACTGTCGTGTGTTCTTTGTGTTCTTCATTTCTCCAGATTTCAGACTTTTACAGATTTGAATAAAAATTCAAAAAATATAGATCTAAAATCTATTACAATTTTTTTGCCTATCAAATCTAACCACAGATTTTCTCGTGGTGAAAAACAAATCCAAAAAATGAGAAGGCCACGAGAACGAAAAAAACATCCACAACAATTCAAATCCATCCACAATAAATATAAACATACATATTCAAATCCATCCCCCCTGTTGCTTTTAAGAACATGGGGATCCTGGTTTTCTTTTATTATTTGTGGACATTTATGTTGTCTGAGAGGATTGCCACAGAGGCAAATCCTGTTACAGTTTTGGTCTCATCATGCGTTTCTCTTCCCCTCTCTCATGTCTTCTGTTTTTGATTTTGGATACAAAACTGTTATTTATTTTGTTAATTTGTTCACTTGTTGGAAGTATGGATTCCAACAAGAGTGTTATATGAGAAATGATATTTTATGTTGAAGTGATATGACTTCATGCATGTTAAAGTTCATGCATGTTAGACTTTCATACATGTTGAAGTTTGTGCATGTTGAATTTCGGATTTGTTGAAGTTAGCAGAAGTTAGTTTGTGTCTGAGTAGTGTGAAGCTGAAGTCTGTTATTTTGGAGGTTACGTTTTATAAGTAACCAGATAGATTGATGACACGTGTTCGAGATCTGGGGAATTAGTTGGGAGAAAGAATTTAGCTGTTGGGAGAGTCTGTTACAGTTAGCAGCAGTTAGACAGAGAGAGTCATCTTCTTCGTTCAGCTGAGAGAGAGAGTTTCAGAAAGATTTTTCTGTGTGTAATCGTGTAGCCAATTTCGTCCAGCAATAAAATCATAGTATAACCCTCCATGGATGTAGGCAATTGCCGAACCACGTATATCGGTGTGTTGTTGTTTGTGTTGATCATTTTCGTCGTCCAATTTTGGTAACAAAGTGGCACCGTCTGTGGGAATCGGGGCGACGGTGATCAAATTCTGGGATTGAGAAATTGTCACGCAGAGTTCGTGTGAGCAGCAGCGAGGTTCTTTGAGGAAATTCGTTTCTGTGAGTATTTATGTTTCGTCTGTGATTAATAAGACATCGAGTAGTCTTATGTTTGGATTTTCTGGGTTTTCTGAATTCGGTTTTGGGAAGATTAGAACTGTTGTTCGTTTGATTGCGAATTGTGTGGAATTTGTGTGATTGGAACTCTCTGATTCAATTTTTTGGATTTTCTGAGAAATTTCTGGGTTTGCGAATTTTCTGTGAAGAAGGGGAATTATCTGTGTTTGATTGTTATGGGTTCAAGTCGAGTTGAAATCGATAAGTTTTCTGGGAAAAATGATTTTGGGCTCTGGAAGATTAAGATCCGAGCTATACTGTCTAAAGAAGGGCTGGTAGATGCCCTTCTGCCCGACTCTAACAAAGCATTTGTTGGAGAGACAGCTGAGAAGAAGGCAAAGTTGATGGATAGTGCCATGAGTTCTCTACTCCTTAGTCTGGATGACAAGGTTCTGCGCGAAGTCTCCAAGGAGAAGACTGCTGCAGACATATGGAAGAAGTTACAGAAGCTGTACATGACTAAATCTATAGCAAACAGGATTTATATGAAGCAACGGCTCTATGGTTTCAAGTTTAATGATGAAAGAAACCTGTTAGATCAGTTAGATGACTTCCACAAGGCTGTGGATGAGCTTGAAGGTATTGGGGTAGAGATCAGTGATGAAGATAAGGCCATACACCTCCTAAATGCATTGCCTAAATCCTACTCAAGTGTGAAGGATGCTATGGTGTATGGAAGATCAGAGGGAATCTCATTAGAAGATGTACTTTCAGCCATCAAACAAAAGGAAATGGAGAAGTGTTCAGTGGTTATCAGAAATGATCAGAGTGGAATGGGGTTGTACATCAAGAAAGGTCAAAAAGGCAGTTTTCAAAAGAAGAATCAGACTTACAACAAAGGAGGAAGCCAAGACAGATTCAATCCAAACCAAGGAAAGGATTACAAACCAACATATGTTCAGAAGAAGCCTTATGGAGCTTCACAGCAGCAAGAGGCAAGGGCTCCTGGTAATTTTCAGGAGTCTAGAGTGTGCCACTACTGTAAGAAACCAGGCCACTTAATAAAGGACTGCAATGTGTTGAAGCAAAAGAATTTCTACCAACAAAGAGTGTCCAACCTTGTAAGTTCAACAAATGATGTAACAGATGAGATTCTCAATATTATGGAGGCTGGTGGAGATTATTCTTGGATCCTTGATTCAGGATGTTCCTTCCATATGTGTCCAAGGAAGGAATGGTTTGTGGATCTAACCTTGAAGGACATGGGCACTGTGATCCTTGGTAACAATCACGTTTGCAGGATTGAAGGTGTTGGATCTGTTAAACTCCAAAATCATAAGGGAGAAGTCAAAACTCTAACAGATGTGAGGTTCATCCCTCAAATTCAGAGGAACCTCATATCCTTGGGTACACTTGAAGCAAGAGGTTTCAAGTTTGTTGGAGATGGAGGCAATGTTGTAGTCTGCAAGGGAGATGTTGAAGTTCTGAAAGGAAGAAGGTTGAACAGCATATACTACCTGTTTGCACAGACAATTTGTGGTGAATCTGGGGTTGTTAAAGCCGTGGACTGCAAGCTTTGGCATCTTAGGACTGGACATATCAGTCACAGAGGCTTGGTTGAACTAAAGAAGCAAGGGCTAATCAACTATGAGGCTGAACTTGATCTTAGCAGCTGTGAGGAGTGCATATTAGCCAAAAGCAAGAAGTTACCATTCAAACCAAGTCAAAGGAGAAGCAACCAACCTTTAGATTACATACATGCTGATTTGTGGGGGCCATCTAGGACAGAAACACTTGGTGGAGGAAGATACTTTCTGTCCCTAGTTGATGATTATAGCAGGAGAGTGTGGGTTCATATTCTTAAAACAAAAGATGAAGCTGCACAGAAATTTAAGGAGTGGACCTACCTGGTTGAAAATGAGAAGGGAAGGAAGATTAAATGCCTAAGAACTGATAATGGCATGGAATTCCTGAGTGAGGAGTTTGATTCCTTTTGCAGACAAAAGGGAATCAAGAGACATAGAACCACTCCATACAATCCACAACAAAATGGAGTGGTTGAAAGGATGAATAGAACCCTTTTGGAAAGGGTGAGGTGTTTGTTGCTTGGAGCTGGTTTGTCGAAGGGGTTTTGGGGTGAGGCTTTGGCTACAGCCTGTCACTTGATAAACAAGTCCCCATCTACTGCCTTGGAGCTCAAAACTCCAGATGAGATGTGGTATGGGAGGAAACCACATTACTCTTATTTGAGACCATTCGGTAGTCTTGCTTATGTTCATACTAAGCAAGATAAGTTAGCTCCCAGAGCTTTGAAGTGCATTATGCTTGGGTATCCTTCTGGTACGAAAGGATATAGGTTATGGTGCATAGAGCCAAACCAACAAAAGGTCATTACTAGCCGTGATGTTACATTTAATGAGCTGGTGATGCCTTATTTGCAGAGGAAAGATAAGGGTGTAATATCTGAGGAAGAAGCATCTGAAACAGCTTATGATTTCAAGGATGTGAAGGATGAACCTGAAGTTGAAGAACAAAAACCTGAAACTTCTGGTGCAGAAAAGTCTGACATCAACAGACAGCCAACTCTAACAAATTACTGGTTGGCAAGAGACAGAGTGAGGAGGGAGATCCATCCTCCTAGAAGATTTTTAGAAGCAGATGCTATTTTTCTAAGCCTAAATATTGCAAAGAAGCTGCAAGATACAGAGCCAAAGACATTTGAAGAAGCTTGTACAAGTTCAGAGTGTACACTTTGGCAAGAAGCTATGATTGAAGAGATGCAATCACTAAGAAAGAATGAAACATGGATCCTTGCAGATAAACCAAAGTTTCAATCAGTAGTTGGTTGCAAATGGGTGTTCAAGAGGAAGATTGAGAAGTCAGATCCACCACAAGTGAGATACAAGGCAAGATTAGTTGCAAAAGGCTTTACCCAAAAGGAGGGAGTGGATTACACAGAGGTGTTCTCACCTGTTGTCAAACATTGCTCAATTAGGATCCTATTAGCTATTGTGGTGCAGCAGGATCTTGAGCTACATCAGTTAGATGTTAAAACTGCTTTCCTACATGGTGAATTAGAGGAAATCATTTATATGGATCAGCCACCAGGGTTTGCTGAACCTGGAAAGGAAGATCAAGTATGTTTGTTGCAGAAGTCGCTTTATGGGTTGAAACAAAGTCCGAGACAGTGGAACAAACGGTTTGATGCTCACATGTTAAAGATTGGCTTCAACAGGTCTAAGTTTGACAAGTGTGTCTACCTGAAGCAAGGCTGTGATTCTAGTTTGGTGTACTTACTCTTATATGTAGATGACATGCTTCTAGCTGGGAAGCATATGTCTGATATCAAGCAGGTCAAAGCTGACTTAAAGGCAGAGTTTGACATGAAAGATCTAGGTGAAGCATCTAGGATCTTGGGGATGGACATTCAGAGGGAAAGATCAGCTGGGAGATTAAAGCTACAGCAGGAAGAATACTTACTCAAGGTCATTGAGAAGTTTGGCATGAGACAACACAGATCTCTTGCATTACCTCTGAGTGCAGACACAAAGTTGAGTGAAGAAATGAAGCCAAACACTGAAGAAGAGGTGAGGTATATGGATCAAGTACCATATGCAAGTTTGGTAGGGAGTTTGATGTACATGATGATATGTACAAGGCCTGATATATGTTACTCGATTAGCATGACAAGTAGATTCATGTCATGTCCTGGAAGAGATCATTGGAATGCTTTGATAGGAATCTTGAGGTATCTTAAGGGTACTTTACATCTTGGATTGATGTTTGAAAGAAAGGAGAACTCAGAATCAGAGGCTCTTGTGGGGTTTGTTGATTCTGATTTTGCAGCGAGTGTGGATACAAGGAGGTCTCAGACTGGCTTTGTGTTTAATCTTTGGGGTGCTGCCATTACTTGGAAGTCAAGACTTCAATCGGTTGTAGCTCTCTCAACAACCGAAGCTGAATTCATGGCAGTAACAGAGGCTATTAAGGAAGCGCTGTGGCTCAAAGGAATCATACATGAGCTAGGTCTGAAACAAAAGGTTGTGCACATACTTTGTGACAGTCAAAGTGCATTGTATCTGTCAAAGCATCCAGTATTCCATGACAGGTCCAAGCATATAGATGTCAAATATCATTTCGTGAGAGATATAGTTGATAAATGAGAGATAAGGTTGGAGAAGGTGTCAACGGAGCATAATGCTGCTCATGCTCTAACAAAAGTGATTCCAAGACCAAAGTTTCAATATTGCTTGGAACTGATGGGAGTTTGTTGATTCTTGTGATCAGCTTGTGCGTTCTGTAATGGAACTGGCTTGAGGGAAATATTGTGATGGACATGTTTGGTGATTCGGGCATACATGAAGTCAGGAGGGAGATTTGAAGTGATATGACTTCATGCATGTTAAAGTTCATGCATGTTAGACTTTCATACATGTTGAAGTTTGTGCATGTTGAAGTTTGGATTTGTTGAAGTTAGCAGAAGTTAGTTTGTGTCTGAGTAGTGTGAAGCTGAAGTCTGTTATTTTGGAGGTTACGTTTTATAAGTAACCAGATAGATTGATGACACGTGTTCGAGATCTGGGGAATTAGTTGGGAGAAAGAATTTAGCTGTTGGAAGAGTCTGTTACAGTTAGCAGCAGTTAGACAGAGAGAGTCATCTTCTTCGTTCAGCTGAGAGAGAGAGTTTCAGAAAGATTTTTCTGTGTGTTTTCTGTGTGTAATCGTGTAGCCAATTTCGTCCAGCAATAAAATCATAGTATAACCCTCCGTGGATGTAGGCAATTGTCGAACCACGTATATCGGTGTGTTGTTGTTTGTGTTGATCATTTTTGTCGTCCAATTTCGGTAACATATGTTATGTTTCATTCCAAGTATTTACATGCTAAATACTTTTTTCACATCAGCTAGTTTAGCTATCAAACTCTAGATCAATCAAAAACATGTTGCATTCTAAAATGTGGTCGTAGATAATAAAACGTGATTCTTATTAAAAACGTAGAAATTTACACAGCTCGAAGAAATCAGAAACAAGATTCGATGAAAGTAGAAGACTCCAAATGACAAGAAAAGCATACACTAATACACCAATAAGAGGAAACTGGAAAATTTTATTAGGCAGTACCATCAAAGTGGCATACTTTTAATACACCACACCCCAACTATATTAATAGTCTTCTCCTTCTATTTTCATGAATTTTAAAATTTTGATCAATATCTCCCAACCTCAGGAACTGGCTGGAATAATCAAATTATCAGCATATTCTAGCTTTAGTTTCAAGCGCGCTTAAGGCTTTAGTGAATTCATTGATCTTGCCCAAGCCAAATCTCAAGTTCAATTCAAAGGTATGCAATATTTTTCTTCATTTTCTTAACTAAAGTTTTTCTTCATTTTATTTACTAAAATTTTTCATTGAATATGATCTTGCTTATATGGGAATTTTATGTCTGCTGCATGATTATTAATAAAATTTATCAAATTCAAGTATGCATATTAATACTCTTGCCAAAGTTTTCTAATCATGATGGCCAGACAAACCCATCAAACTTTCAGACCGACAGAAATGGCGATTATTAAATATCAAAATATTGAATATCATTACTCCCTAAATTATATTAATGTGTTTTTGGGAATTATATTGACAGGCAAACTCTGGTAAGACCTTTGATCAAAATTATATTACCCAACATGCTAAGAAAGCTTTAGAGCTCTATTTAAAATTTTATTTATACATTATCATCAGTCGAACTGAGTTGGAACCTGAAGAAATTCATCAGAAATAGAACCGCTATGAAAACCCAATTCCCTGTGACTAAATAATTTCAAAGCAGAATCCGAGAAAATAAAATAGTAGTGAAAAGCATACAATCTTTCAGAGTATCCGCAAATTGATACGATTTAGATTTTGGGGCCAAAATATTCTTATATTCATCATGTTTTATAATTTGATAATTGTTTATAATTTCATTACATCATTTGTCATGTTTTAACTATAGTTAGAGACCACTATCCATGTTTGGGTAGGCGGCGCTCAATAATCGCAGTTCGTTTTACATGTATTGGGTAGACGGCGCTCAATATTTGTGGTCCGCATTGGTATGCCTGGGTAGGCGGCGCCCAGTAATTATTTTATTTATCGACATTTAAATACAAGTCTATTTTGAATACGTGTATTCCATTTTAATTGGTTGAGCGCTTAATTTGCTTTCTTCCGCCTACCCAAACATATTGTGAAGATAAATGATAGCTATATAGGATTTGTTTGCTGCTGGAATTGTGTGTATGGAGAGTATTATTATTGTAAATAGTACAGAAAATTTCGTAAACTATCATGGATAACCATAATTGTACTACTATGGATAACCATATTATATGTAAACTAGTGGTAACGAAAACTGTTATACTGTGGTGTGAAACACCAATTACTTAATGATCTATATTGTTAATCTCTTAATGTGTGTGATATGAGAGTGTTACTGTGTAAATTGTTATATCGTGGATAACCAAAATTACGTGTTTAATTCTTGTTTTGTATTAATTATTGCATTAATAATTTAATAAACAAAAACACAAATACAAAAAACTATAACGGCTATAAGTTTAAATTTCTACAAATACTCTTAAAATAAAACTAGACCTATAATAAACTGTGTATATTTCCAGGTAACATTTACGGAGTATGACAGAAATGGATACGGGGTGGATGTCAAAAAATAGAATATCAAAGGAGCATGAGGACGGAAGTAATACTTTAGTGAATTTTGCCATCGAGAACGGTAAAGATCCGAATGCAATGTATTGTCCTTGTGTTAAGGGTGGAAATCTACAGAAAAATATACTCGTTGGATCCACCATGGAGAGATGCTTAGATCTCACATCGACACTGGTGATAAAAGGATGAAAGTCGATCATGAGTTCTATTCACATGAGCCGGCTGATATGGTGCACGATGCTAATATTGAGAATCCAAGTCATTTACATAAAATTCTTGAGGAAGCGGAGACGCCACTGTACCCTGAGTGTACTAAATTTAATGAAGTTATGAGCAACCGTTAAGCTGTATAATTTGAAAGCAAAATACGGTTGGAGTGATACTTCGTTTATAGAGTTGCTGGGTATGATAAGAGAAATACTTCTAGAAAATAATGTATTGCCTTCATCATTGAACGAGGCGAGAAAGAGCCTGTCCACATCAGGGATGAAGTACAAAAAAGTTCACGCTTGCCCTCAAGATTGTATTTTGCATCGGAATGAACATGTTGATTTGGTGAGTTGCCCTACATGTGGATCATCAAGGTGCAAGGTAATTAAGAGATGTAAAAATTCTGATGGAGCTCCTGTACAGGAGAGCAAGACATGTGATGGAGTTCTAGCTAAGGTTTTATGGTACTTTCATCCGACACCTAGGTTTCAGAGAATGTTTCGTATTAAAGAGATGTCTAATAATTTACCATGGCATGCTCACAAGAGAGTCTGTGATGGCTATCTACGTCATCCGACAAATGCACCTGCTTGGAATCTTGTGGATGAAAAGTGGCCTGAGTTTGGAAATTAACCCAGAAATCTTTGATTGGGACGTTCTGCCGATGGCATCAATCCTCATAGTGTTCAATCATCCAAATATATTTGTTGGCCAATTATTCTTATAACTACAACCTTCCACCATGGCTATGTATGAAAAGAAAGCTTATGATGCTCACTTTGTTGGTGTCGGGTCCACGCCAACCTGGGAATGATATAGATGTATATCTCGCACCTTTGATTGATGATTTGAATCATTTGTGGGAAATTGGGGTGGAGACATATGATTTATATAGTGAAGAAAAATTCATGCTCTGAGTTGTCCTCCTTTGGACAATCAATGATTTTCCTGCATATGGGAATTTATCAGGTAGCAAAGTTAAAGGTTATAATGCATGGCCTATTTGTGCTGACCAAACTTGTGCCCAACGTTTAAAACACAGAAGAAAATTGTCATACATGGGGCATCGGAGATACTTACCAGAAGTAAATTCTTATCGAAGACAGAGGAAAGCATTTAATGGGAAGAATGAATTAAGGCATGCACCCGACATACTGAGTGGCATTGAAGTGTTTGAAATGGTGGAGAGATTGAATTGTGTGTGGGGTAAAAAGAGAAAAACTGGTCAATCAAAAGAAACTAATAAAAATAATCCTTGGAAAAAAAAATCTATATTCTTTGAATTGGAGTATTGGAAGCACTTGCACATTCGTCACTCCCTAGATGTGATGCACATTTAAAAGAATGTAGGTGTGAAAGCAAGGCTTGATCTTGTAGACAAGGGCTTGAGGAGTGAGTTGGCATCAAAGATAGAAGAAAAAGATTATATTTTCCACCTACATGTTATTCTCTTACCAAAGAAGAGAAACGAAAAGTTTATTATTTTTCCAATGGGGTGAAAGTGCCAATAGGTTTTTCATCAAATGTGTCGAGTCTTCTATCTGCAGATGATTCAACACTTGTCGGTCTGAAATCGTATGATTGTCACACTTTGATTCAGCGATTGCTTCTGGTGGCTATACGAGGTGTGTCGCTGAAACAAGTAAGATGTGATATTACCAGATTCTACTTCTTCTTTAATAACCTATGTAACAAAGTGATTGATGTTTCCAAGCTAGATGGTCTTCAACGAGACATCACAATTACATTGAGCTTGCATGAAAAGCATTTTCCTTCATCATTCTTTAACATAATGGTCCATCTAACTATCCATCTTATTCGTGAGGTCAAATATTGTGGACCAGTGTAGTATAGGTGGATGTATCCGTTTGAACGGTTCATGCGAGTGTTGAAAGGTTACGTGAGAAATCGCAAATGCCCAGAGGGATGCATCGCCAAAAGCTACATTGTAGAAGAATCTTTGGAATTTTGTTCAGAATACTTATCCGATATACACACTATAGGACAACCCTCTACACATCGCCGCCAAGTAAAGCTAACAATGCCTTTGTCTAGTCCAAAAGTTTCGCAAGTACATCAATACGTGTTAACAAATGAAGATATTGTTACCCCGTTCATCAAGTAAGTTCTATATAATATACACAATTCATATTGTGATTTCTAATTCATTAACATTAATGTAATATAATTTACTAATTACCTCAGGGAGCACATTACACACTTAAAGGATGTGTTTCCTAGAAAAGCACGGTTTGGAAAATGGATTCAAGACGAGCATAATAGAACATTCATCTCATGGTTCAAAAAGAGGGTAAGTGTAATTTTTCTAAATTAGGTTGTGTATTTTCTTAATAAAAACTCATAACTCTAGTAATTATTAATTGGATGTAGGTAACTGGCAAAAAAAGGATTTATAGCGATTGAAATGGTTGGCTTGAAGACCTAATATACGAGTTCGGAAGTATGATTCTTATATGACAAATTGTGTGCCATTTCACACAAGGGCACATGATGACTTACGTGCCATTCAAACTTCCGGAGTAAGCGTAGTTGCAAAAATAATGCAAGTGTCTAGAGCAAAGGACAATCATCCTATAGTTTCAGACATGACCTTTTATGGAGTTATAGATGAAACTTGGGAACTTGACTATGTCAGTCTTCGACAAGTAATTCTCAAATGTTGTTGGCTGGAGAACAATAATGGCGTTAAAGTATATGAACTCGGATTTACATCGGTGAATCTCAATAGAACTGGATTCATGTCAGACTCTTTTATCTTAGACAATCAAGCAATTCATGTTTTTTTATGTACAAGATCCTGAAGATTCGGCTTGGTCCATTTTGCTTACTACTCTAAGTGTAGCATACACCGAAGAAGTTGACGATGATGATTTCAGCGATTTTGCCATTCACTATCAACATTTTAGCAAAGGAATACCAAACATAGATCTGGGTAATGAAGTCTATATACCATGTGTTCGTGAGATTGTGAGAAAACTTGGGTAAATAATGAATAATTGTAATTGGGTAAGGTCAATATCATTTCAAAATTTTAATTATATTCGCATCTTAGTAATTGTTTATATTACTTGTTATAATTAGTATGTTATATTTCTTATAAATTGTCATCTAATGTGCCCATTTTATCTAGTTTAAGATATGTCTTTTGGCGGTGAACCTAGAGCAAGTAAAGGCGCACCTTGATAAATTGATCGTACAAAGGTCAAAGGGCAGAAAAAACATTGTCCATTTCAATCGACGAGAGAAACCTATTGGTCCGGCAGGTGCCAAGTTGCAGAGTTACATAGGTGTTGTTAGGAATATTGGTAGAAATATAAAAACCCCTTGGTTGTCAATGTATGTTTATTATGTTTTGGTGCATCAAAGCTCAAGCCGATCTAGTGTCTCGCAACTTAGTATCGAGTTAAAATGTAAAAGTCCTGTATAGGTCATATATACTTGAGTTGTTATAGAACGAGAAAAGAAGAATCAAGAATGCTGAAGGAATTAGCAGACTTGAAGATCGCTGAGGATTGCTGAAGAAGTTAGTAAAGGCAAGCAAACACGGAGGAATACTAAACACACTAAAGAGAATTCTGAAGAAGTAACGCCAGCATGTTGCGAGATCTTAGCGAGCCTGCTGAGATGACAGTTGTATGCCAGTCACCATTAAACACTCAACAGCAATCAGAGACGAATGAGATTTGAAGAGTCTTTGTGCGCTGTAGAAAAAGGAAGAACAAAGATTGGCGATCAATCCCTTTGAGCTTAACGGATAAGATTCAAACAACCATTTGAATCTTCACCTATAAATAAGTGTCATCCAAACATGATTCAAAGGTTCGCGAAATTCTATTCACAGATAAAACAAGAGAAGATTCAAACACTCTCAACATTATGCGAACTCATCTGAGCTAGTACGTGATTGAAGCTTTTTCACAAGCTTTCATACTTGAATCTCGAGACCTGTGAAGTTTAACTTCTAAGGTTAATTTTGGGATTCTTTCTATCCTAGAAAAAATCTAGCAGTTACCTTATCGTGCAAGCGTGATTATTACGAGCAATCACCAACATAAGGATAGATTCTGGGAAGAACTATAAAACTTCCAATAGTCGACGTCAAGGAGAAGGGAGGTTTTTCCTCACTCTACGGAGCGATGAGGTGAAGATTGAAGACCGAGGTGCTTGAAGGTGCGCGCTGACCAGACGGAGGAGCTTCTCAATGTTAGGGATCAGGCCTGACCTTGTATTCAATCGAATAGTGAAATTTTCAGTCGGAGGACTGAAGAGTGGACGTAGAACATTTGTTCGAACCATTATAAATCCTTGTGTCCTTACTGCTTGATTTTGTTATTGTGTATGTGCATATTTATAACTCAACACATCAAGTGTTGTAATATAATCTTCAATTAATCTAACGAATATTGGAGCTAAAACACATTTGATAAACACTTGCTAAGTTGCGACCTTAGTTGATAAGTGCAAGAAATTATTAATACTTCCTCTGCATATATATACACTCTGATCGAGGACCAACAAGTGGTATCAGAGCGGTTGGTTTTACAGAATAGCTGCTTTCGAGTCGTTTAAGACCAGATCCATACTTTACTTGTATATCTGTGTGTTTTTTTTTTGTTTAGCTCAGGTAAAAGCAATGACGAATAATGCGAAGTTTGGAAAGTTTACTTCAGATACCTACTCCACCTGGAAAAAGAGGTCGTTGATCACGTTAATGAATATCCATCACAAAATGAAGCAAATGATCAAAAATGGACCAATAAAAATCCAAAAGGTGAAGACCAGGATTGGCGAAGAAGTAGCAGGACTAGACGTAATGGTGGACTAGCTGAACGAAAAATGGACTCCAGAAGATTGAGTTTGTGGCCAACTAGATTATGTAGCCATGGATATAATCTTAAGTTCGTTGTCACCAACCCTAATGACAAAAGCCTTGGAATACAAGAATGCCAAAGAATTGTGGGACTTTCGGGTCAATCGGAGTTCGGGATGAAAGTTATGGCCAAAACCGTGAGACTGCGCAGAAGGATTGCAAGAGGGAAAACGACTCTGTCTCGACTGATATGAAGTCCACGTCGACCGACGCAAGGGGATCCGCATCAACCGACGCAAGCTCCACGTCGACCAAGACGAGCCCAAAAAAGGAATTTTCGAGATTTTTATGGTTAAATCATATTTTTGGCCCTAGATCCCAATTCATACACCTCTACCTCTATAAATACTTGTTTTGCTCGAGTTTTGAGAGGACAACCCTAGATTTTTACCAATTCCTGTCAGTTTTTCATTTAGTTTTCTATTGGATTATTGAAGTTTTAGTTATTTTGGAGAGAATTCATATTTACTTTTAATGTTGAATATTTACCTTTTAATGCAATCTTTATTTTTCATTGCTATGTCTTTCTTTAATATGTTAGGTTAGAACCCTAATAGGTTCTAGGGGTTTCTCCATCTGTGATGCATGTTTAGATTCAATTGTTCAAACCCTTAAAATTGGTTTAAATCCTATGTTTTATTTTAAATCTATTCTCATCGAAGGATCGAGAGATGAAGATTGAGGTAGATTTCAATTATTAATCGAAGGACCGAGAGGTGAAGGTTAGTAATAGGAAGTTAGGATTTAATACTTTTGATTATCTGTCCGACCAAGAAGATTTCAATTGTAGGATAAATCTAATCTTTATTGAAATTAATTAACTTTGTGTGTTTGAGAACAAGAGGAGATAACCACTAGTTAATAATTTATGATTTAATTGTCCGACCAAGGAATTAATTCCACCTAAACAGATTTTCCATCAAAATTATCTTTTCTGGGTTTGAATATTTGTTTCTTGCATGTTGATCAGATTGGTAGATTTCCCTAGAATCTGTGCTTTTTAATATTTGAATTTTCTCTCTTTAATTATTTGTCTTGAAAAACCCAAAACCCTTAAAATTGATTTGCCCAAACAACGGTTTTGAAAACTACATACAACACATGATTTTCCCTCGTTGCACTATCCATGTGGGTTCGACAACCTCTGGGTTTTATAAATGTGTTTGCTCTATGCTATGATTTGTATGCAGATTTAGCATCAATCAGTAGACAAGTATGAATCTTTTCAATTGATTTTGGGTGAAACCGTCAAGGAAATGGAGGCCAGATTCAACACCATTGTAGCTGAGTTAAAGAAGCTGGGCAGGACGTACGAGCTTCTGATAAGCTCATTATTTTACTCGCTTATCTATATTATTTTCTACTATTTTATTTAAATTTATTGAGTTTATATGTATATTCTATGCATGAGTCTATATTAGGTGGTATTACGCGTGTCTTGGTGCTTTTGCAGGTTTTAGGCCTAAGTTCACGAGAAAATCGTTCCGAAAGCAGTGACGTGTAAGAGTAGCAGTGAAGAGTTCTTCCACAAGAGGAATTCGGGCTATTGGCACATGGCAATGGATGAAGCTTTGAGTTAGCTCTCCAACGCAACTAAAATCAGGTCAATCGGAGTTCGGGAGAGGAAGTTATGGCCAAAACCGTGAGACCGTGCAGAAGGGGCGAGAGACCACATCGATCGACGTGACTCCACATCGATCGACGCCAATCCACATTGATCGACACGGGTCTGCTGGCGTGGGAATTTGATGAAAATCGGATTTATTCATATCTTTAGTCCTAGATTTGATAGGATACACATCCACCCCTATATACTTAGTAAATTCGACTTTTGAAGATCAGCTATCAGAGGCATCATCATATTTTTCAGTTTTTAGAGTTTTGAGAGTTGGGAAACACGAAACCCTTTTATTTTCTTGTAAGCTCTTTACTTTTATGCAATTTAATATGTTTTCTTTTGGATTTCTATCTGCTATGAGTGGCTAGAAACCCTAGCGGGTTCTAGGGTTTGATATTATCATGGATGCATGTTAGGATTAACAGATTGGGTTCATGATTCTTGTGTTTATTTTACAATTCTAATTTAATTCAAGGACCGAGAGGTAATGAGTAATTTAGATGTCTAGCTATTGATAGAAGGACCGAGAGGTGAATATTGATAGTGGGATTAGGAATGCATGATACAATCTACACTATCCAATAAGATGTACTAGAATGTAGGAATTGAACTGATTCACTCATCAGATTGACTAATTTGGTGTACTTGAGACCGAGCAGAGATAGTCACTAATTAGTAATCTAGGTTATATTACGTAGGGGATGAGTCCACATCAATCGATGGACCTGCCGCATCAATCGATGCAGAAGACGGAGCCACGTCGATCGACACCACCCTGTGTTGATCGACGCAAAAGTCCGGTCCAGGCGCAAAGCTGAAGCAGTCTGAAGATCAACCCCCTCCTATACCATTCCCACAGCGGTTCGTGAAGCAGAAAGAGGACAAGAAGTTCTCCAGATTTGTGGAGAATCTGAAAAAGGTCAGCATCAACATCCTGTTGATCGAAGCACTGAAGGAGATTTTAGGGTGCATGAAGTACCTCTAGAAATTAATGAGTGGGAAGAAACAATTCGTGGAGAACGAGACGGTGAAGATATACGAGCAGTGCAGCCTGCTACTTCAAAAGCAGGTGCCCATCAAGAGAAATGATCCTGGATGCTTCTCTATTCCGGTTGATATTGGGGGACACACGTTCGAGAGAGTACTATGTGATACTGGGGCCAGTATCAACCTGATGCCGTACTCCATCTACAAGCGTCTCAACATCAGAGAGATGAGGCCCACGACAATCACCATGTAGATGGCGGACCGGTCTGTGACCCACTCGAAAGGTAAATTTTACCATTGGGAATTGATCCATCTACCGTTCCAAGATGGAACTTGTTGGGAGGTATCGTCGAGCTGCGACGTTAAATCAAGCACTTGTTGGGAGGTAACCCAACCTTTTCCATATTTCCTTTTTAATTTTTGTTTCTTTATTTCGAATTTCTATTATTTATGTGTTAACAGTTATTTTGCAGTTTAATTAAAAAAAAGGAATTGGAGTACAACTCGATGTCGATCGATGCAGCCTGGCGTCGATCGATGTCGAGCAGCCGGCTGACGGGATACACTTGATCCGAGGAGAGGGTCACAAGAAGGCTTCACATCGATCGACGCCATCCCACGTCGATCAACACGAAGTGCCAGCAGCAATTATTTCATGTCGCGCGATGTTCGAAGACTCCGGGGGATAAAAAGTTGATGTCTGAGATCAACTATCTGGTATTGTTCCCTCTTTTGTCTGATTTTCAAACTTATTCCACTCTTCAAGTTGGAAATAAGTTTGGGGGGATGTGGACAAGAGATGGAACGTTCTATTTTTTATTTATTCTGCTTTCCGCCTTAAATCTTTTTAAGTTTTATTCTATTTGGAGGGGAAAATTTTTGAGTTTTAAAATAACACGAATGAGATTGTGAGATTAGAACTGATTTACGGTTGAGTTTGAATTGATTGTGATTGTGGTTAGATGCCTATGAATGTAGAATACCGCATGATAGGATTGATTTGACACTTATGCTTGCATGCTGATTGAGCTGATTTGAAATTGACTGTGGAAGAAAATATTTTAAACCCTTGTGTGAGAATTTTGAGCCTTTATTTCGTTTGATGTGAGATTCACATGTGTGTTTTTATTTCTCTAGAACTTGCCTATTTTCTGTGTTGAGACTGCGTAGTGTGCACAAGTTTAGGAAATGATCTTACGCCATCTTTGCTAGCCCAATTCCCTAAACGTTGTCCCTTCATATTAAATTTTCCGTAGTTAGCCATTTTTGAGCCTATACAAAAATTTTCTTTCCTTGTCTATGAGATTAAGATGAAGTATTGGTTTCGCTCATGTCTTGAGTTGTGGTATATGGGGTGGAATGATTGTGAGATGGAGATAAGAAAATATAAATTAGTGGTGGAAAGATATATGAAAAAGAAGCTCAAAGAAATAATTAGAATTCTCATAAGCTCTCTGAAAAGATAAGAATACAAAAATTATGTAAAGAGCATAAGAGATTCAAAATGAGCTAGAAAAAAAAGTTGTGTATTTGTTGATATATTTGAGGAGATGAGGTGGATGATGATTGAGAGTGGTTGTAGTTCGTTGAGTTGGCCACTTAATGGATTCTAGTCACTTGACCATATTTTCCTACCTTATCAGAAAAAGCTTACATTACAACCTATTGAAAGTCCTTTTTGATTCTAGACTTGTGTGCACATTCTAGCGGTGGAGATATCAGAAAATTTGCAAGCCTATGGTAGAAATTTCTTCATACATGTTGTTGCGTGCTTTCATCTATACCTTAAACACTTGAGAGTTGAGCGATACACTTCCTGTGACTTCTTCCACTGTTGATGAATTTTCTGTCTCTTTCAAATTGCTTGTGTGTAGTGGATTTTTATTCTTCACTATGATGAATCTTATGAGGCATTGAACTTTAATCGCAAGATCTTTTGATTTCTTTCTTGCCTATTGATTGAGGACAATCAAATGCTCAAGTTTGGGGGTTGATAAGCTCTTTATTTTACTCGCTTATCTATATTATTTTATACTATTTTATGTAATTTTATTGAGTTTATATGAATATTCTATGCATGAGTCTATATTAGGTGGTATTACGCGTGTCTTGGTGTTTTTAGAGGTTTTAGGCCTAAGTTTACGAGAAAATCATTCCGAAAGCAGTGATGTGTAAGAGTAGCAGTGAAGAGTTCTTCCACAAGAGGAATACGGGCTATTGGCACATGGCAACGGATGAAGCTTTGAGTTAGCTCTCCAACGCAACTGGAATCGGGTCAATCGGAGTTCGGGAGAGGAAGTTATGGCGAAAACCGTGAGACCACGCAGAAAGGGCGAGAGACCAAATCGATCGACGTGAATCCACATCGATCGATGCCGAAGAGAAAGCCACATCGATCGACGCCAATCCACATCGATCGACGCGGGTCTGCTTGCACGGGAATTTGATGAACATCGGATTTATTCATATCTTTAGCCCTAGATTTGATAGGATACACATCCACCCCTATAAATACTTATTAAATTCGACCTTTTTAAGATCAGCTATCAGAGGCATCATCATATTCTTCAGTTTCTAGAGTTTTGAGAGTTGGGAAACACGAAACCCTTTTATTTTCTTGTAAGTTTTTACTTTTATGCAATTTAATATGTTTTCTTTTGGATTTCAATCTGCTATGAGTGGCTAGAAACCCTATCGGGTTCTAGAGTTTGATATTATTATGGATGCATGTTAGGATTAACTAATTGGGTTCATGATTCTTGTGTTTATTTTATAATTCTAATTTAATTCAAGGACCGAGAGGTGACGATTAATTTAGATGTCTAGCTATTGATAGAAGGACCGAGAGGTGAATATTGATAGTGGGATTAGGAATGCATGATACAATCTACACTATCCAATAAGATGTACTAGACTGTAGGAATTGAACTGATTCACTCATCAGATTGACTAATTTGGTGTACTTGAGACCGAGCGGAGATAGTCACTAATAAGTAATCTAGGTTATATTTGCCAAACAAGGAAATATAGCATTATTGCAGTATTCTACCTGTTAAAATTAATTGGTTCTACATGTTATCCATAATAAGAATTCTTCCCTGGAATCAGTGTTCCTTTAAATTTTCTTTCAAAAAACTCTTTAATTTTCAAGTATTGTCATCTTTATTTTCTAAATCAAAACCCTGATTTTCTGTTCACTCAAACAATGAATCTTATGATCATAATTAGTACATAGGATAGTTTCGTTATATAATTCCCCTGGATTCGATAACTTTAGGGTTCTTATAAATTTATTTGCCACTGTTGCTATAATTAATCTGTAGATTTTACAGTGATCAAATTGGCGCCGTTGTCGGGGAATTGTTAGAGTTTATCTTGTTACTAGTTCGTCCTAGAATTTTCTGGATTGAGTTTTATTTTTCTGTACGTGTGTGTGTGAGAGTTTTCGTGTCTGCGTCTCACGTCGATCGATGCCCGTGAGCATCGATTGACGTCGATCATTTTTGTTGCATCGATTGATGGACACCTTGCGTCGATCGATGCCGACCACTCTCTTGCATTGATCGACGTGACATCCACGTCGATCAACGCCGAACTGATATCTACCTATTTTCTGCGCAGGTGCATGAACACACGCGCCAAAGGAAAAACACTCGAGGCCTTTGTCCCTGAAATTGAGGCTACCTGCAGGAAAATCAGAAAGAAAGAAAAAAAAAACAGCGAGAGATGTCTGAGAATCCTGAAGCACCTCTGCAAAATATGACTTCCGAGGAGCAGAGGCAATTTGTGAATGAAGTACAACAACTGAGAGCACAACTACAAGCAGCCAAGGTCACTCAGGCAGAGCAAGCTGCAAGACTGGCAGAGTTGAACAATAGGCAGATTGTGGTTCCGCAAAGGTCCATCTTGGATCGATTTCTTCCACAGCAAGTGGAGGCCGGATTCAGAGTTAGCATCGATGCCTACAACTTTGAGCTACGCACAAGTCTTATTCAGATGGCGCAGCAAAATCAGTTTGCGGGGAGAGCTGTAGAAGATCCATATACCCACCTCAACCAATTCATTGAGGTGTGTAACACTGTGAAGCAGAATGGAGTAACCCAAGATGTAATCAGAATGAGACTGTTATCATTCTCACTCAAAGACGAGGCACGGTCTTGGTTTGCTGGACTGGATAAGAGTCAAATCGGGACATGGGAGGAGCTTCGAGTAAAGTTCCTTACCAATTACTTACCACCGAGCCTGCTGCTGAAGAGGAAAGCTGCCATTACTACTTTCAAGCAGATGTATGATGAGTCACTCTACGAGGCCTGGAAGAGATACAAAGAGCTTCTACGACTCTGTCCTGGACATGGCATCGATCTGGAGATGCAAGTGTGCCATTTCTATGAGGTTTTGAATCCTCACATGAAGGAGTTGGTTGATGCATCTGCTGGTGGGATACTGATAAAGTAGAGTGGTGCAGAAAGCATGAGGTTGCTGGCAGACATGGCGCTGAATAGCCACCAATGGCCAACTGAGACACAGATTTCGGTCAAAGCTGTGCAAGCCAAGCCAGAAATTTATGTGGTTGTTGAGGTAAAAAAGCTCCGAGAAGAGACTGAAAATTGGCCACAGCACAAGCTGCAGCTGTTGCAGAGCCGAGCATGGTTATTGTTCCGGTGGAGACCGACTACATTAACCGGGGTGCAAGCAGTTCGTTTGGAATTGCCGGGACGGAGATGAACTACATTGGCGATGGTTATCACAATAACTACCGAGGCAATCAAGGGTATCATTACAACCATGGTCGATCTCACCCTGGTTTTTCTTATTCTAACCCTTCTGCCGCAGAACACCCTCCACTTAGTTTTGATGTAGATATTGGAGGAGAGATCGTGGAAACGAAGACATTCGTACAAGAAAAGAGACTCTCAAGAAATTCATTAAGAGCTCGGATAACCGGTTTGGGAAAGTAGAAATCGAGGTGAAGGGGATGGCCAACCACATACAGCTGATGACGAAACATCTTCAGATGTTGGACACCCAACTGAGCCAAATCGCCACTACTCTCAGCAATCAGCATAAGCCGGGACAGTTGCCAACTACGAGAGAGGTGAACCCTGCAAAGGAAAAGCTAGTGAATGCTATTACTCTGAGGTCTGGGACGAACTACAAGGGTCCCGAGACGAATGTGAACAATTCTGGAGGCAAAAAAAGAGCAAAACTATGCAGGGGATGAATCCAAATCGATCGACGGACCTGCCACGTCGATCGATGCAAAAGACAAAGCCACATCGATCGACACCACCCTGCATCGATCGACGCAGAAGTTTGGTCCAAGCGCAAAGCTGAAGTAGTATGAAGATCAACCCCCTCCTATACCTTTCCCACAGCGGTTCGCAAAGCAGAAAGAGGACGATAAGTTCTCCAGATTTGTGGAGAATCTGAAGAAGGTCAGCATCAACATCCCGCTGATCGAAGCACTGAAGGAGATTTTGTGGTACATGAAGTACCTCCAGAAATTAATGAGTGGGAAGAAACAATTCATGGAGAACGAGACGGTGAAGATCCACGAGCAGTGCAGCCTGCTACTTCAAAAGCAGGTGGAAATATGTATGAAAAAGAAGCTCAAAGGAATAATTAGATTTCTCATAAGCTCTCTGAAAAGATAAGAATACAAAAATTATGTAAAGAGCATAAGAGATTCAAAATGAGCTAGAAAAAAAAAGTTGTGTATTTGTTGATATATTTGAGGAGATGAGGTGGATGATGATTGAGAGTGGTTGTAGTTTGTTAAGTTGGCCACTTAATGGATTCTAGTCACTTGACCATATTTCCCTACCTTATCAGAAAAAGCCTACATTACAACCTATTGAAAGTCCTTTTTGATTCTAGACTTGTGTGCACATTCTAGCAGTGGAGATATCAGAAAATTTGCAAGCCTATGGTAGAAATTTCTTCATACATGTTGTTGCGTGCTTTCATCTATACTTTAAACACTTGAGAGTTGAGCGATACACTTCCTGTGAGTTCTTCCACTGTTGATGAATTTTCTGTCTCTTTCAAATTGCTTGTGTGTAGTGGATTTTTTATTCTTGACTGTGATAAATCTTGTGAGGCATTGCACTTTAATCGCATGATCTTTTGATTTCTTTCTTGCCTATTGATTGAGGACAATCAAACGTTCAAGTTTGGGGGCTTGATAAGCTCATTATTTTACTCGCTTATCTATATTAGTTTCTACTATTTTATGTAATTTTATTGAGTTTATATGTATATTCTATTCATGAGTCTATATTAGGTGGTATTACGCGTGTCTTGGTGTTTTTGCAGGTTTTAGGCCTAAGTTCACGAGAAAATCGTTCCGAAAGCAGTGACGCGTAAGAGTAGCAGTGAAGAGTTCTTCCATAAGAGGAATTCGGGCTATTTGCACATGGCAATGGATGAAGCTTTGAGTTAGCTCTCCAATGCAACTGGAATCGGGTCAATCGGAGTTTGGGAGAGGAAGTTATGTCAAAAACCGTGAGACCGTGCAGAAGGGGCGAGAGACCACATTGATCGACGTGAATCCACATCGATCGACGCTGAAGAGAGAGCCACGTCGATCGACGCGGGTCTGCTGGCGCGGGAATTTGATGAAAATCGGATTTATTCATATCTTTAGCAATTTGATAGGATACACATCCACCCCTATAAATATTTAGTAAATTCGACTTTTTCAGATCAGCTATCAGAGGCATCATCATATTTTTCAGTTTTTAGAGTTTTGAGAGTTGGGAAACACGAAACTCTTTTATTTTCTTGTAAGTTCTTTACTTTTATGCAATTTAATATGTTTTCTTCTGGATTTCTATCTGCTATGAGTGGCTAGAAACCCTAGCGGGTTCTAGGGTTTGATATTATTCTGGATGCATGTTAGGATTAATTAATTGGGTTCATGATTCTTGTGTTTATTTTATAATTCTAATTTAATTCGAGGACCGAGAGGTGACGATTAATTTAGATGTCTAGCTATTGATAAAAGGACCGAGAGGTGAATATTGATAGTCGGATTAGGAATGCATGATACAATCTACACTATCCAATAAGATGTACTAGACTGTAGGAATTGAACTGATTCGCTCATCAGATTGACTAATTTGGTGTACTTGAGACCGAGCAAAGATAGTCTCTAATTAGTAATCTAGGTTATATTTGCCAAACAAGGAAATATAGCATTATTGCAGTATTCCACTTGTTAAATTAATTGGTTCTACATGTTATCCATAATAAGAATTCTTCCCTAGAATTTGTGTTCCTTTAAATTTGCTTTCAAAAAACTCTTTAATTTTCAAGTATTGTCATCTTTATTTTTCAAATCAAAACCCTGATTTTCTGTTCACTCAAACAATGAATCTTAGGATCATAATTGGTACATAGGATAGTTTCGTTATACAATTCCCCTAGATTCGATAACCTTAGGGTTCTTATAAATTTATTAGCCACTGTTGCTATAATTAATCTGTAGATTGTACAGTGATCAGTTTCCCGACATGAACTCAAAGATTCTCTCAAGACTACCATAGGAGGACTGGTTCGTTAAAGTGACCAGCCTGAAGGAGAAAGATATGTCAACAATAAGTACCAAATAAGTGTTTGCTCGATAGAAGTCAAACGAATGGGACATCATGCAGATCAACAAAAATGAAGTTGTTCGTGCTGCAATAACCATTGAAGAACCCATCGAGGATACAACATTCTTCGTGAAGAGAGACGGACAAAAGTGGAAAATGAAGATGCCATTCCACTCAAAACAACCAGCTCAATCCAGTCCAACCAAGGAGCTACCATCCACCTGTGGATCTCAAGCTAAAGAAGCAGAATGCTCAATCAGCGAGGTGGAAGAGCAGATGAAGAGATTGCCAAAGTTGTTGCTAAAAGCAAAATGAAATAAGGAAGAATTCCAGCAAACTCAACCAGCAGACAGTCGAATCGCCAAAAATACACCAAGAACATGCTACGAATGCAACTCTCCGGATCATCTAAAGTTAGAGTGTCATCAAACGTTGTTACTAAAGCTCTGTTGACAAGGACAGAACAACCAGACATCCCGGATTATGACGATGAAGGCTACTCATTAGAAGGTGAAGAGGATGTTCTCATGGTGTCCATGGCCAACATCAATGAAGATGGTGATGGAAATGAAGAGCAGACAGGAGAATCAGCTCTGGCTATCACAGGAAACTAGGTAACAAATTCTATTATGTTTGCTGCTTCTACATCAGAAAACATGCATGATACTGTTGATTTATATTACTCAGAATCAGATGAAATAACCATAGAATTTCTGCTAAAAGAATTTTCAAAAGTTCTCGCATTAAAAGATATCTTAGTAAAAGAAAATTGCACTCTGAAATCTCAACTTTCTACTTTGACCAGTGAGATTGAAAATTCTAGGTCAGCAGACGAGGAACTTTTAAAATTTAGAACAGAATTCTCCTCATTGAATAAAAATCTTAACGTTTTAAAACAGGAGAATGAAGTTCTGAAAAACAAAAACTCCGTGCAAAATACTTGTCAGTATAAATTTTTAAAAAGCACGAGAGATTTAGATGAGATTCTAAGTTTTGATGAAGGAGAATCATACGATGTTGAATAAAGTAAATCGAAGAAATTTTTTTTTTGTCCCAGCAACATGGTAGATTCAGCAACCTGCTAGGAAAGACAAGAGGGAAAACTCTAAGTTAGCTACAATTGCTCAGCAGAAATGTTGGCAAACTAACGTCCCTCAGCTGACTGCTCAGCAAAGACTAAATTACTTGTCTGCTAAGAAAAGGCCAGCAAAGTTAAAGTATGCAACCCAGCAAACTGTTCCATCTGCTAGGAAGGTTCATACAAATCCTGGCATGGCTAAGAAGTCTGCTGAGATTGGAAGGAAGCCAGCATACACACTAAGTAAAAGGAACTCCTACTTGAGGCCTGAGTCTAAAACAACACATATTCAAAAGACTGTGAAGGCTCAACACACTACTGCACATTCCTATGCTGATTCAATCTATTAATCCAATAGGAACGGAAGGATAGTAAAACGTGATGGCAAAAGAAATGTCAAAATCACGAAGGTCTGGATTCCCAAATGAATAATCCAGTGAACTAATCCTGTAGGACCCGTAATTGATTGGGTACCAAAAGTATAACTTCTTTGTTTTGTTGGAACGTGGTCCATGAAGAAGAACCTCAAGAGGGTGCATCGAGCAGAATGGAATGCGAATAATCAACGTGGCCCTTGTCGATAGTCTCAAGCACAATCTACTGAGCATCAACCAGCTAAGCGAAAATGGATATATTGTTTCTTTCTTTGAAACAGGTTGTGAGATTGCTGATAGGGCAACTGGAAAAGTAAAGCTTAGAGGAATCAGGAAAGGAGGACTCTATTTTGTTGATTGAGAAAGTGGCCAGCAAGTATCGTGCTTCATAGAATTCAGCAAGGAAGAGACAAACTGGCTATGGCACAAAAGGCTAACGCATCTAAACTTTAAAACTATCAATTATATTGCCAAAAATAACATTGTTACAAGACTACCCAAAGAGACCTTCAAGAAGGAAGGAATATGTCGAGCCTGTCAACAAGGAAAAGAAGTCAAGGCGTCCTTCAGATCCAACCTGGAAAAGACCACATCAAACAGAATCCTTAAGTTGTTGCACATGTATTTATTCGGCCCAGTGGCTCCACCCACTGTAGATAATAAACAGTATATTTTGGTTGTTATTGATGACTATTCCAGGTACACATGGGTGAGACTACTCAAGAGCAAGGACGAAGTAAAATTTATCCTGCCGGAGCTGATACTTTGTGTTCAGAATGACAAAGAGCTCACGGTGAAAAGGATAAGAACTCACAATGATACAGAATTCTATAACGGAGCATTAATGGATTTCTGTGTCGTTGCTTGAATCGGATATGAAAGCTCCACTGCAAGAACACCTCAGCAAAACGGTCTGGCAGAAAGAAAGAACAAGACTCTCAAGGAGGCCGTGCGAACAATGCTTGGCGACACAGATCTAGGTCAAAGATATTGGGGATTAGTTGTTATCAATGCATGCTACACGCAGAATTGAAGCGGATTGAATCTTCCCTTCAACAAAACTTCCTACAAAATATATCATGGTCGTAAGCCTTCCTTAGCTCATCTTCATGCTTTCGGTTCACCAAGTTATATCCATAATAATGGGAAGTCAAAGTTAAGTACTTTCTTTCCCAAAGCTGACGAAGGAGTGTTCCTCGGATATGGACATGCATCTCACAAGGGTTATAGAGTACTTAACAAGACAACCAAGCTTGTGGAAATAACATGCAATGTTATTTTTTATGAAGCTACTTTAGTGCGCAGGACCATGAGAAGTCAGAAAGATGTGATTCATGAAACCAATGATGTCAATGGACTTTTGGGCTTGAATACTCACGAAGCTGAACCAATCGATCTGACTAGGTTAATGAATGAATCATCATCTCTCATGGAGATCTGGACTAATAAGCAAACAGTCAAGATGGCCTATATGTAAATGGTAATGTTGAGGCCACCCTAAATTCTCTCAAGGAACTCACATGACTTCTCCTTCTCAAGAAGGAGAAGTCAATCAGCAAAATGAAAATGTTGCTGAGAATCCCCAAGATGACGAGAGAATTATTGAAGACAACACTGCTAAAGTTAGCCACGAGCAGACTGCTGAAAGCAGGAGTACTTCACCAGCAAACTCAAATTCAGCAGACGATACGCCACAAGATAACTCTTCAGCAGAAGTCAACCCAACAAGCATAGCAGATAGCTTGAACAATCTACATCTTGTTGATGTTCAAGTCCCCGAAAGTCATATTAGAACGTCTAGCAGTCAAGCCATTCCAGTCGAGGAACTGCAAAAACCGAAGTGACTACTCAAAGATCATCATACTGAAGCAATCTTAGGAGACCTTGCAGATCCAATCCGAACTAGACACAACGCCATGTTAGTCTGCTTTATATATCAAGAAAAGCCTACCAAAATGGCAAACGCACATAAATCAGCTGATTGGATCAATGCGATGCAGGAAAAACTCTCAGATTTCACAAGGAATCACATATGGGATCTCGTTGATCGGCCAACACATCAATCAGTGATAGGAACCAAATGGGTATTCAAGAACAAACGCGATGAAAATGGACTCATCATTCGCAACAAAGCAAGACTCATTGCTAAAGGATATGCACAATGCGAAGGAATAGACTTCGATGAAACTTTTGCACCAGTAGCACGACTAGGAGCAATCAGGTTATTTCTAGCATATGCTGCCCATCATGGCTTCACTATCTTTCAGATGGACGTCAAGAGCGCATTCCTGAATGGTGAATTAAAGGAGGAAGTCTACGTGGAGCAACCTCCAGGATTTGAACGTGAAAACAAGGTTTACAGATTGAGGAAAGCTCTCTACGATCTGAAACAAGCCCCAAGACCTTGGTACGAGACGTTATCACAGTTTTTGCTGAAGAATTGATTCAAGAAAGGAAAGATCGACAGGACACTATTCTTGATCAAAGATGCGGAAGACATAATGCTCGTCCAAATCTATGTGGATGATATCATATTTGGACGAAGCACATTGATATCAGCTCGAATGCTGAATCCCAGCTCTCAGCAATCTTAACGGTCAGATATTGATGAATATTGGTTCCAGTAGACTAAATTAGGAGAATGTAAGTTCCAACTCTCAACATAAGAAGACAACTGCTGAATCAATATCTACTGAATCAATTTTGGGAAATTGATCAAACAAAGGAATAAATATTTGGATACTCAACCGACGTATCAATTAAGATCATCATCAATGACGAAGCAATGATTGATATTTGCTCTCATTATCGAAGATTTCATTCAAGGCTCGAGATGATTCAGTTCTAAAAAATAATGTTCCAAATGGCCACGTGGAAAGTCATTACGAAACCGTGGGTTCCCAGGGCAGATGAAGTGATTGGTTGAACAAATCTTTAGGGCGGGTACATCTATTTATGAGGAAGTTATTTTGCTTAGGAGATTCACATCCAAAACCTCTGAAACCTAGATCTGTCACATGCCTTTCATTCCCTTCGTTTAAACCCTGTTTCTCGAGAAAACCATAAATGTCTTCTTTTATCATCTCACCAAAATACCTTCAAAATAAGTTTGAGAATGTGACTTGGAAGTCTCCAAATTGAGAGGAAAAGTCGAAATCTTCATAGAGATCATATCTAAGAAGATTCTCTCAATTCTCGATTCACCATGGACGATGGGCTTTCTAATATTACAACCGGATGGAGATTGGAGATTCATTGCATCAGGCCCTGACAGGTTTCTCATTGGAGAAATATAAGCTTGTCAGGTGGGTCTGAGGATGAATATTCCTTAGTCACAAGATTTGGAGAATACCTTTGTGTAAGGTTTCTCAAATCATTAATTCCTACCTGTATCAAAGTTGGAAAATGGAGACGAAGAAGAGATGAAGGATGTGTCTATGGAAGAAGTAGATGCAACTCGAATGCGTCTGCTTGGCTTCGAGGGCAGAAATTGAGCTTATGGGCAGGGCAGATGTTACCCATCCTACATGTAAGAAACTTCTGTGAAGTGCCAGATGTTGATAAGAAATGTGGACAAGAGCGCCGATCCGAGCAGATGGTGAGATCTGTTGGATTCAGATTTTCTTCTGTGTGTTGTCCACAGGAGAATCAGAAGGCTGAAAGCCAAAGAGATATCCAGAAAGGAGCGCAAGTTCAAGGATGTAGAAAATGAACTTGAAGCTGGATATCTCTCAGCCAACAAGACATTGCTACGAAAGTGGGGTGACTTACAACAATGAGCTCGGCAAAAGACCAAGAAGGAGCAGATCTAGCAAAGGCGTTATTTGGAGCAGTCTGAAGACTAATTGATCATTGTAAACTTGTAGCATTATACTTTGCGAAGTGTAACTCTTGTAAATCAATGATATCAATAAAATGCGCGTTTTGATGCAATACTCTGTTGTCTCAATATAACTACCTAAAAAATGCTAGATCATTACACTCCTTGTGTACTTAGAATCCCATCTAAAGTTCATATGATTTTCCTAGTAGAAGATTCAAAAATTGTAAAAGAAAATCAGAAGATAGGAATTTCTTAAATGTCTTCCCAATATTAAGTCGGAAGCAGAGTGCATGATAGTTGAAATGGAGAATTTTTCTTCAAGCAAACCATTCTCTGCTGACTGCTGAGTCCAAGCTCTCAGTAAAGAGACTCTCTGCTCTATCAAGGATCAAACCTTATTAAGAGTCTGTTCTGTCTACTGAGTCCAAGCTCTCGGTAGAACCCCAAAGGCTCTTGAGTCCAAGCTCTCAGCAAATGACCATTATCTACGGAATAAGAAGACCTTTAAGGATCAAGTTGATTGCTGAGCCCAAGCTCTCAGCAAGTACACTCAAAAGGCTCAAGGAATGCTTAGATCACAAAAGAATCATATAATCGAATGTTGAGTCCAAGCTCTCAGCAGACTATGTGATCTAATATATTCAGTAATTAAGGGTTATATAAGATAATTGAATGCAGGGTCCAAGCTCTCAGCATAGGCCTTTCAAATTGTTGGATGTACTTCCCTCAGCAAATACATTTCTGCATGTTGACCAGCAAACAAAGGATAGATAATCATTTTAAATCTCTTGAAAGGTGGGATTATCTAATGACGGAGAAGAAGCTGAGTCCTCATTACTTGAAAAGGCGACTCTAGCTCAGGGCGGCGACGAATACACAGAGGACACGTCAGCCACGCACAAGATTCCAACATCGTGGGACGTAAGGTGAACTGTCACCAACTTCCCAAACTTTGATTCTTCTGGATCAGAAGAAGAGATCCAACTGCTCACAGAAAAGCCAGTTACAAGGGATCGTATAAAGGAAGTTTGGTTTGGAAATTCTAAACCCTAGTACTCCCAATACTTCTGATATTGAAATTTCTTCTACTCTACAACTTTTTGAGTTTTTAGAAGAAACATCGCTGGTGGAATCATCCAACCATGCCAGTCCCCCTACAGAATCATCCGGAAGACCAACAATACCCGGAGAACCTGATTAATTCCAACCCACGTTCACAGGAATTTTCAAGAAGGAGGACATTGATAAGTCAATCTCCTACTATTGTCTAGTTGCCATTAGTCATGGTAAGGCGCCTGGTGAAGTCACTTACGAGCATAAGAGGGTGGCACAAGTGAAGAAAGACAAGATACTCTACGAGCCGTTGTTCAGGAAGCACTATTGCGACAATCTCATAGGTAAAATTGACCCCAAAAATCTTTTGAAGTATCTTTTTGTGGAACCTCTAAAACTTTGGCTGCATATAGTTGTATAATTCTTTGCTCGCGCATTGGTTGATGAGAGTCAAAAGTTTTTCACTACAAGTGTTTTGGGCATGAAGATCGTTGTGAGCCCAGACGTATTAACACAGAAGTGCGGACTGCGAGCAGACGGAGAGGATGTAGCTAACTAAAAGGTTAATGACAAAGCTGAGATGCAGAAGCGATGGCTAAGGTGGAAAACAGGCACCTTCAAAGACCCATGGAAGTTGGCCGCACCCCTAAGATCACTTGAAGAACCAATGAAGAGCCTAGCTCAGATTGTGATAAACATGCTAGTAGGTGAGGTTTGTTCACTCTCAGAACTCAGTGCGAAGAAGTTTGATGTTATGATGGCCATTGAAGATCAAGTCCGAGGGAATTGGGCAAAGTTCATCTACACCAAGTGGCTAGCACATGTGTACAAGAACAAGAACATCAAGACAGATCATACATTCACCAAGAATGTGGGATTCGGGCTCAAGATTAGTATTTTTCTCGAGGGAATCATACCAGAGGGTAAGTGTTGTCGTGGTGAAGATATGCTGCACTCTGACTACATACCGCCAACCAAGAAACAGCAACTGCCGAAGAATTACAAGGAACCACTGTTTCCAAAAGGAAAGAGCAATGTCAACTCCAAAGAACCAGTTTCTGACAAAGAGGACCCCTACCAAGGACATGTTATCCTGCCAACTGTTGTTCCTCTCACTACGGAGGAGATTGAGGAGGATAGAAGGAAAGCAAAACATGATGCCTTTTTTAAGGAATATGAAAGCTTAGTCGACATCACACAGTTGGAATCCGGTCAACCCCCTGTACCAACTATTGCAAAGAAGAGGCGCTCGCTGAGAAGTCCTCAACAGAAAAGGAACAAGCCAGCAAGTGATGAAGAGCAAGTCAAGAAGAAGGACAAGCATGACCGCTTTCAAGGAACAACCGTAAAGGTCACAGTGACAGTGGTAGACACATCTCTACCAATTCCCGATATCATTAAAGAAAGTGAGACAGAGCCCATTGAGCCAACCTCTAAGGATGCAAAGAGAAGGCTAGAATACTCCGATGAAGAGGAGTCGCGGAAGAAGAGGCAACATGAGAAAGCGCTGAAAAGGGCACGTGAACATAAGGAGTTTGATAAACCAAAGCAGCAGATGATTCTTGAGCAAAGGTATTCTCAGTACGAGCAAGTCATGGCTAGCTATGCCAAGCGTAACGCCAAGATTCAAGCTGGTGAGAAATCTGGACGCATCACCAAAAGGGACGTCGAGAAGGCACAAACCGCTAAAGTAAAAACCAAGGTTATAATTGTTGAAGAAAGGATTGTAAATCCAGATGCCATGTCCGATACAAAATTTGAAAAATGGCAGAGGAGAGAAGCACTTAAGGAATTGAGGAAGACGCAGACTCCTGCGCAAAGGGAAATGAGTTCTGCTACCTTGATCATTCAGCCCGCCACCACTCAAGGGGGAAGCATAAGTACTAAGGTCATTGTTGAAAAAGTTCCTTCACAAACTGTTGCGCAAGGAGGAAGCAGTTCTGTTGTTGAAAGGGGAACTAAGGAGACACAACTGGTTGCGCAAGGAGAAAGCCAGGTTGTTACAATTTTGGCAGAGTACGATTTGGTGAAGGAAGGGAACCAAATCCTGATTACTGAAAAGGAAGACAAGGTAGCAGATGAGGAGAATGCCTTGAGATAATAGAAGATGAGGGTGCAGCGAGGTAGCTATACAAGAAG